>CM021103.1:452876987-453296514 GCA_007115665.2 Sequoiadendron giganteum | reverse complement strand
TTGACTCATGCTCTTGTACTTAAGGAACCCAATTGGGAAATTAATTGTCACATCCATACTAATGCATCAGACTATTCTATAGGAGGAGTCTTAGGACAAAAAGAAGGAGCCATTGAAAATACCATTTATTTTTTTCAGGAAAAACTTACAAGGAGCTGAATTCAATTATATAGTAACAGAAAAAGAAATGCTGGTAGTAATCTACACCTTGAACAAATTTAGGCACTACATAACAAGCTAATAGATCTTTGTGCACACCAATCATGCAACCATTAGATATCTCATGAAGAAACCCCTGATCTCAGGAAGGTTAGCCAGATGGTTATTGTTGATGCAGGAGTTTAACATAACCATTGTGGACAAACTAGGGAAGGCCAATGTTGTTGCATCAAAAGACAATCAAGCCATAGATGACTCCTTTCCTAATCATCATCTATTTTCCATTAGTGTGCACACACCCTGGTATGTTGATATAGCTAATTACCTAGGGACAAATAGAGTTCCTCCTCACTTCTCTCCAAAAGAGAAAAGAATGCTCATTGAAAAATCTTTTCCTTTTTCATGGATTGTTGGATGCTTGTTTTATATTGGAATAGATCATGTTATGAGAAGATGTGTGAGGGAAGATGAGACATATGACATTTTGCATGCATTTCATGATGAAACCTATGGAGGGCATTTTACAGCCAAAAGGACAACAATGAATATTTTGAAAATAGGATACTATTGCCCTACACTCCAAAAGGATGTAGGAAGATATACAAGGAAATGTGATAGGTGCCAAAGAATGGGTTGGCCAACCAAATCATATGAGATTCCACTCTACCCCCAAGTATTAGTCACTCCCTTTGACAAGTGGGGATTGGATTTTGTGGGACCCATTGATCCCCCATCAAATGGTAAGTCTTATATCTTGGTATGCACTGATTATGTAACTAAGTGGGTAGAAGTCAAGGCCATGAAGCATGCAAGAGATAATAAGGTTGCAAAAAAAATTATGAATAAATTTTCACATGATATGGATTCCCAAGAGAAATAGTAACTGATCAAGGAGCTCAGTTTAAATCAATGCTTGTTACAACACTAATCGATGAATATAACATAAGGCACAAAAATTCTACTCCTTATCACCCTCAGGCCAATGGACAAGTTGAGGTGACCAATAGAGAAATTGAAGCCATTCTAACCAAAAAAGTGTCTATTCACAGAAAGGATTGGGAAAATAGATTATCAAAGGCAATTTGGGCCTATAGAACCACCTGGAAAACAACTACAATCTTCACTCCATTTGAGCTACTGTATGGGAAGACAACTATGATGCCCATTGAATTCGAGCACAAGACTCTTATAACTACAGTAGACTTAGGGATGAATATTTTTGAGGCACAAAAAGAAAGAATCATGCAGCTGAGTGTTTTAGATGAGATGAGGAAGACAACCTTGCACCACACTGAGGTCGTGCAGAATCAAAGAATCAAATGGCATGACAAATTTATCAAAGAGAAGAAATTTCAGCTAGGTGATTGGGCATTTCTTTATGACTCATGATATCAAGACAATGCAATAAATTTGCAAACAAGGTGGCTAGGACCATATGAAGTTGTTGAGGTCTTTCCCAATGGAGTTTTTCAGCTCACCACCATTGACCCTGTAAAATTCAAGTTACTAGTCAATGGTCATCATCTTAGATTGTATCACAAGCCAACTTCCAAAGAAGAGTTCCTGCAACAATTTATCCATCATGTAGCACCCGAGCTTCCTGTAGCTGAAGTCAATGGACCTAGTGTCCCTCCTTTGGCTAATTAAGGTATGTACTTGTCATAATAAAGACTTCTACTTTTATAGAAGTCCATTTCTTTCCCCATCCACCCATCCATCA
Organism: Sequoiadendron giganteum; assembly: GCA_007115665.2. Taxonomy (NCBI): domain Eukaryota; kingdom Viridiplantae; phylum Streptophyta; class Pinopsida; order Cupressales; family Cupressaceae; genus Sequoiadendron; species Sequoiadendron giganteum. Next base: position 453,294,635 of record CM021103.1, on the reverse strand, counting down.
CCACCTTTCTCTCTCTTCCATCACTTCATTCCACCTCACATCATTTCACTTCATCATCATTGATTGCTCAATTTATTTCATTAAAAGGTGAACGGTACTTTCTCCATAATATTTGCAACGTATCCTCAACACATTTAGGTATGTGCACATTAATTGCTCTCTTAATTATCTTTTTAGTGCATTCATTTAATCGTTGTACGTTAGTATGGACGTTCACGCATAATTTTCATACCTCCCTATCAAATCACTACTGTCATCTTGTATGTGTGGACACATGTCCAAATTTAGGTTGGGGGGAGGAAAGGAAAGATGTAGGTACATTGCCCACATGTCAGTCCATGCTTGTCTGCGTCAGCAAATCTTGCTGAGCTGATTTAAAATTTGAAGTAAAGGATGGCTCGCATATGTGATGTGACACTAGATTTCTGCCACCATTTCTTTTCATCATAACTCCCTTTTATTACCCCTTCTTTTCCATTATTGACCCCATCATAATCTCGAATTGTAAGTGGTAAAAGGTAAGAAAATACAAAAGGAAAATTTAGTCGACATTGGTACATGACAATTAAGCTAACAAGTGCTGCAGAAAGGAATTTTTTTTCAAACAAGAATTACAAGAAGGGAATTTTGCAGAGTGATAGTTGATTGTGAACAATGGGAGGCTAACTAATTCAAAATAATCCCTCGGTTCATGATGCCTTATTGTATGATGCACAGTGCCGAGCTGAATTTAGAAACTGTGGTTGGTTGGACTACTTCCTAAAGTTGGATGGTTTTGATGAATACATTGCACTAGAGTTTGCCCAAAAAAATTTAGAAGGAAAAGCCACAGTAAAAGGGCTGGAGGTTGTGGCAACAGAGAAAATAATTGTAGAAATTATAGGGTTACCTTCTGATGGTGAGCATTACCCTGTTTATATAGATGCTAGGTCAGCAAGGGTCGTATTCATAATACATGGTGACCCTCCAATTAGTATAGACAAGCAGGGTGCCAAAAGAACCTCTCTGCCCAAGCCATGGAAGTAGGCAGCCATCCACATTATCAAGTACATCACTTGTGAAGTTCGATTGTCAAACCTACATTCAGTACATTTCAAACTTTTGAGTCACATAAGGCACGGGAGAAGAATGAATGTGCCAAACGTCTTGTACAACCTTCTCTCCATCATGGCAGCTAAAACTCAAAAAGGTAGGGACAATTTTGTTTCACACCATTGCCTCATTAAATTTTTGGTTGAAAAATATCTACATGATGTAGCACCTGAAATGACCTCGGAGGAATTCATAAATGCTGATCAATTTAGAACCAAGCAGCTGCAATCTAGGGATTTACCTCAACCAAGTAGGTCTAGCAGGAGATTAAACATGGTTGAAGCCACCCCTGGTGCTTCAACCTCTGGTGATGGCTCTAGTATGAATCCTCCTGCAGCAAAAGGGACCATAGACATTAGTTCCTCCGAAATAAAGCACTTTGAAAAATAAAGTTCTTCATCGGATTCTAATGATGATGTTCCACTTGAGACCCTAGTAAGAACTAAGTCACAAAAGAAGGAGGCAGAGGCAGGAAAAGGAAAAGCCAAAACACGGCCTATGGAAAGAGAGGTGCCAAGTCCTAAGAAGAGAAATGTTGACACTATTCATCCTGCAGCCAAAGGAAAATTTGAGAGCCCTCTTAAGAAATCAAAACCAGCTATTGATATGCCTTCATGAGAAAACCCTAAGTGTGGAAGGACATCACATAAGAGCAGAAAATCCCCAATGGGGCAGGAAAATTTTAAAGAAAAGAATGTATTCGAAGAGGTAGAAAAAGTGACCCTAGTGGATCTTGCTCCCCTTGTAGAGGAAGTTGAAATTTGAGAGCATGAAGAAAATCTGGAGTTCTTGTAGCAGGACCAAGAATTAGATCAGGAGTTTGTGCAACAACTACAGGAACCAGAACAAAAGGCTATGCAATAAGAAGTGGGGGAAGAATTTGTACCTCCACAGCCTGAGCCAATTGGACAACCTGAATTTATGCAAATGATACTATATGGGGAGCAACCATTGACAAAAATCCTCGTAGGAATTCATAACTCTCCTAATTTTTCAGTACATGCAACAATTTTGAATTTATGGAAAGAGATGCAAAGGCGAGAGGAAGAATGGAAAAAGGAAAAGAAAATATTGAAAAAGGAAATTCAAGAGGGATGAAATTATTGAAGAAAAGAATGAGGAGATTTCCTCTCTAAAGGAGAGGGTGGACAACATTGCAACTCTAGTGCCATAGATTTTAGAATGAAAAATCCCTCCAAGAGTTTATGCTCTGCACTTGAAGGAAAAATATCTCTCTTTTAAACTGTCAAGAAAACATCTCAAGTTTGAATCCCTCAATTGAGACTCCCATTGAATTTTCCAATGCTTATAGGATTGCCTCCCTTGAAATGAATAATTTTTTATGTGAATTTTATTTACATAATTTTGTTGTAACTCAAGACCAAGAATGGAACCCGCTACTGTATGTTAGAGATATCCAATTGAGAGCATTCATGTCTTGGGTGCAAAATGAGATTAGCTGGGGAGAAAAATATAATGCTTATAGGAAAAGGGAATCCAATATCCCCTTGGCCATTAGAGTTGAATCAGGAAACCCCAAGGATATTTACAGAGAATGGACCAAAATTTTTTTCAGGCCTAGTTATGGTAACATAATTATGCCTTGGATTGAGGCAGTTGACAATGAATATGAGGTAAAGATGATAGCTAAAGAGGACACCATGAAAGGATATAACAGAGATGGAACACTTTAACTGATGAGATGAAATGATTTGAACCTCATTCCATCCATAACTATGCTGCAGCAATAAAAAGGATTGAAAGGTACATTCATCTTGAGAGAACAAAGGGCCGAGAGTGGCTTCCCTTGACTTTTCAGCCACCTATCCTCATGTGCCCTATTCCAAATTTTAGAGTCTACCACTATGACATTGGTGAAGAAAATCAAAGATGGAGAAGACTTGATAGATTGGGAGGATTCTACTGGGACCCTGACTCACGCTCAATAGACACTGATATTGAACAATTATCAGTTGCAAATTTTAGAGCTTTGACCAAACAAAAAAACAACTCTTCCCCTACTGGAGGACCAACAAAATATTAGGTTGGGGGGAGTGATGAGCCTAGTTTTTGGTCCAAATTTGGGTAGAATCTATAGTTTATTTTCTAAAGTTGACATGGACTTTGATATTAAAGGTTGATATTTCTATAGAGTTTCCTTCAAACCATAGACATTTTGGCTTAATTCCATTTCTACCAATTTTAATGACATTAGCCTATTATGTGGACTATCTATATTAATTTTGCATGTGGTTAATGAATTTTCTTTAAGGTGGTTATAGATGTGCAATTGTTATGCATACTAACATTTCCATGCAAACATACTTGAGGATACTAAATTGAGAAATACAACCGCTAGCTAGTCATGCTGAGGAATTATTTGAGGGTCAACTGAAGGACGACAACATGAGATTCCCCATATCAACCAAATGTAACCGCCTTATATTGGTCTTTCAAAATGTTGAGTAGTTGTGAGCATTACTGCAATGTTGTTTGCATTTGGACATGCATGTCTAACCAGATTCCCTGCATGTGTAACCGCCCTTCCATTCTTTTCTCTATTTTCCCTAAATGGTGTCCTCTCAGTTAGTGGGAGTTGACCACCTTGTTTAGTTGGTAGGATAAATAAGGTTTGGATCTTCCTTCTTCAGGAGGCTGTCGAGTTGTTAAGTTATTGATGTTGTACGATATGATAGTATACTAGCATTTTCAGACATGCTACTCTTTTGTATTTACATTTCCCAATGAATAAGATGAAGTTCTAAGTTGAGAATTTGAGTTTATATTAGTTTTAGAGGATACTCATCCAAGGGGTCCCACTTGGTGAGTAATCCATCCTTTAGTTTAGCTAGATTATTTATTAGTTTTTGTTTATTACTTAGTTAAGAATTTGGCACTGACTCTTCCTATAGCCACTAGAATTCCATTTTGTGATTGTTCCTGTAGCCAAAGCGAACAGAGTAGTTTCATGTTTGTTGCTCATATTTTCATTCCAGTCATGCATGTTCAGCTTTTTTTAATTGTTGAGTGATGTTCAACATTTACTTTTTTCCTTTCCATGCAATTTACTTTCAGTATTGAATCTTTCTTAGCTATAGAATGAAGATGACTACTTTGAAGTTCCTAGTGCACATACTATGCTGGCCCATTTCAAGTTCATGTCCCTAGGTTGACAATTTAAATGCACCTTCATGATGGTTAAATTGGATATTCAGGGTAGATGTCTAATCTCTGAATCATGGCTATAAAGGCTTAGTTATTGAAATCATTGTAGGATGCTGACACCGACTATATGGTTTTGTACTCATGATATTTTATGCTGGGGGATTTCACATGTTGCTCTTATTTCTATGAGGCTGATGACATATCTATTCACATGTGAGCCGAAATTATTGTTTTTTTATTACAATTTGATATTTAAAATTGAAATGGATTTCTATTTCTGGTGGTGTATCATGAGTTCTACAGTGTTTTCAGTTGCTTATAATGTCTCTTCAGTCTAGTGCCAATTGGCACATAATTTCTCTCTGGCCAAAAGGGAAAGAGTTCAATGATCCCCATCCATATGACTATGAAAAATTGGGTAAATTTTTTTGTTTGGATGATGCAGATACTTTTTTGGCTTGCAAAAAGGTGGTGGGTTCCCATTGGTAACGGGAAAATTCTAATGCCACCTTTCATGATGTACTTTCCCATTTTTTTACTATATGCATGGATATTCTACTAGACTCTGAGAAGGTCATGGTTCTTACTTCAAAATTTTCTCAACCAAGTTTTATTTTGACCTGGAACTTCATGAAGCTTTGGATAATTATTGTTTTAATTTAGGTCTTTTTCCTGTCGGTGGCTTTATTTCTCATAATGATCTGATTACTAATGATTTTGTGGATATTTGTTGTTTATTCTTAGGTATGACATCACTTGTGATTATTTTGAGAGGAATGTTCTTGATTGCGATGACTTGCATGAGAAGTTTTCCCCAAAAAATTCTTGCAGTTGGAGTTGATGTTTTCCTTGCTCTTCACTCCTTGTTCGATATTGTAACAAGGTCAAAGTCATTTGAGAAAGCTTCTACCTTCATCTCAAAAAATGCAGAAGCATGTAATGTGTATAATCCTATGCCTCCTTCCCATTATGAGGCTAGTTCTTCTTCCATGATGGAAGACTCTTAAGAATTTTTTATTCACTCATTTTGCTTCCGTGAGCTCTACATACTTGTCTAGCTTGTGCTAGACTGGGGGTCGATGGGTGGTTTCACACTACCTTCATTGGGTTTTGTATCTGGTTGGGATTTATAGTATGCAAATACAACTGTCTGGTCTAAAATTGGGCTCTCCTATAGTCAGGATTGAGTTTTATATGATACAATGTAATACACTTTTATTAATAAAATTTCAGTGGCTTAGCCACTTTTATCAAAAATAAAAAATAATTTTACTATTATTGTTTGAGGGTTAACAATCAATTATAATATTTTAGTCCAACAATAAAGTATTTTTGGCATAGTTTGGAACAATGTAATAATATTGTTGATGCCACTATATGAAAAATAATAAATAATCAAAAGAATAGTTTGTTTAAATATTAGAGTTATTATTAAGGGGAAACAAGGGTCATAATGTGATTTTAATATTGATCAAACCATAATTACCATTATTTATAATTTTGAATGGTAATTAATTTGGTGCTAACATTAAAATCAAATAAAACATTAATACTAGTAATACAGATGTATAATAGTAAATCGAAATGTTAGGTACCAACGAAAAAAGTGGGAATTAAGATTTAATTGGTTTAACATGGGTATTAAGGTCAGTGTTAATATTAAGAGTATCACCGTACTAATATTTTAACTTTAATTATAGGCAAGAATGTAGCTGAGTATAGCTATTTGTTAGCTCCTTAAGTATAGATGGAACAAGTTATAATGATAAGTTTGTATACTGCTCATTAGTCAGTATTGGAATTGAACAATGTTCCTTTAACTCCTACACTTCAAATGTTTAGAGTGTTAATTATTTTAACTAATGGGTTTAATTAGAAAAAAATTGTTAGATTTTCTAGCAAGAATATAGGCATGACAAGTACATACCCCCCCTTTGACCAGCAACACTTCTTCAAGAAATCATACCATCTCCCCCCAAGGAGCACAATATTTCTCCTCTTCAAGTTTATTTTCCTTTCAAGTATACAAACTCCTTCCTAAAGAAACTAATAGACTCCCCCTATCAATAACAACCATTACCAACTCTCCTTGAGAGGAAGCCATCATCAGTCCAGGCTTAAAGATATATCTTGAATTGTACTCCTCCTGGACATATACATCAATTATGCATCTAGTTAGAAAAGGGAGGGGAAATAACCCCTAACTTCTACCTGAGATACTCAAAAGTATCTTTTGAAAGTGCCTTGATGAAAATATCTACAATATGATCTTTGGTAGGCACATACTCCAATCTGACTTCATACTTCGTAACCTTCTCTCTCAGAAAGTGATACCAGATACAAATGTGCTTATTTATTGAATTCATTATTGGATTCTCTGAAATATTAACTGCACTAGTATTTCCACATAATATAAGAATGGGTTTGTCATACACCACCTTCAAATCTCTTAGGGTTTTCTTCATCTAGAGCACTTGGGTGTAACAAGATGTTGTAGCAATATATTCAACTTTTGTTTTAGATAAGGACATTGAGTCTTGCTTCTTACTGAACCAAGAGAACAATTTGTTTCCTAAGAAAAAATGCACTACCACTTTCACTTCTCCAGTCATCCACACATCTTGCCCATTCAACATCAGTATAAGCACTCAAGAAGAAATTTTGATCATTCTTATACCACAAACCATAATCTGAGTTCCCTTCAAATATCTAAATATTCTTTTCACTGCTTTCTCATGGCATTGCTTAGGATTTTCTTGAAATCTGGCAACCAAACATACTATATGCAAAATATCAGGTCTAGGTACAATAATCCTCCAATAATAGACCTATAAAAAGTTTGATCAACCTCTGGAGACTCATTAGATTTTCTCAAGTGGCATCCAATCACTGTAGGGGTACCAACTAGTTTGGAATCCTCCATTCCAAACTTCTTTAACATCTCCTTTATATACTTAGCCTGAGAAATGAAGATACCACCATCTTGCTGAATAATTTGAAGCCCAAGGAAGAAAGGAAACTCACCAATCATTGGCATCTCAAATTATTTTTGCATCTCTTCTGTAAACTTCTTGCACATATCATCATCTCCACCAAAGATGATGCCATCAACATATACAACCACAATAAACAACTTATCTTCTTGAACCTTAATGTAAAGATTTTTATTTGTAGTACCTTTCTTGAATCCTTGTTGGAGTAAGTACTTATCCAACCGATCATACCCAGCCCTAGGATCTTGCTTGAGTCCATACAAATCCTTCTTGAGTCTACACACCATATTCAGATCTTCTAATAATTGAAAACTATCTGGTTGCTCAATGTATACTTCTTCCTCTAGATCACCATTCAGGAATGTTGAGTTGACATCCATTTGATAGAATTTGGAGTCCTTATGAGCAGAAACATCCTTATTGCATCCATTCTGGCTACCAAAGAAAAAGGTCTCCATTAAATCAATACCCTCAATGAGTATATTCATAAAAATATATGGAAAAAACTTCATTTCCTGAAGAATGTGGAGCATTCCAACATGCCTTTATCAACACTTTACTTTGTCATAGCATAGACCAAAACTTTTTCACACACTTATTTCACTGTACAAGGTGTAATTTTTTGAATTCTTGAATATAACACCTTCACAACATGACTAACTTGTCTTGTAAAGCGCAAAACAAAATCTTTTGTAATGGAGAGATGCGAACCAAAATATCATGATTCTCTATGAAACATTTATTTACACCAAAACCTTCAAAAAGGTTCATTCTTGCACACCATATCTACACATCTTTTTCTATGTTGAAATCTTCAACATATTACCTTTTTTAGGGGGACTAAAATATTTTACAAATGAAATCTCCCTTGAGATAATTCTCTATCTTTTTTTGTCTTAGGGTCAAGTGTGTATAATACACGAGTGTGGAATCATCCTTACTCTCCTTTTCTTGAGCTTGTTCTTTCTTCCAAAAAATTCCATTACCCTTCTCTTGTTGATAAATGATTTTATCCCCTTTTTAATTCTGAACTGATGGCTTCACAAAACCACTTCTGCAACTATTTTCTTTATGTCCCACTTTATTGCATTTGTAGTACACAATGTTGTGCTCCAGAAGAAATTAGTTTCTCTTCACCTTAGACCTACACTTAATAGATTTTTAACTAAATTTGTTGCAAGTATAACAATATCCATGAAATGATATAGCTTTTTTTCCTTGAGGCATAAATGTTCTTCTACTCATGTTATTATTCCTTCTTTTTCTAGATTTACAATCAACGGCCTTATGCCTAAAATTACTAAAAGAAAAGAAGAAGACTAAAAAGAATTGATTGAACCTAATAGAAGCATGTTGTCTTGCAAGTGGATGAGTTCTAGATGATTTTTTTAGATAGGAATGAATTCACCTTCTCTCTTGTCATCTTAATATAAGAAAAATGATCATGTAGAGAATGAACAAGATGGTCAAAGTGTTCCCTTAGCATCTACAAATGTAATAGTAGATGAAGATGTGATCTTTATAGGAGGAAGAGAAGCAGGAAGATAAGTCTATTTTTTAATTGAATGTTCAATATATTAACTAATATCCTCTAAAATATCATTATCAAAGGGTATATTATCAACATCATCAAGGGGAATTAAGCAATCTACAATAGGATCATTTGGGAATGAATACATACGAGGGTCTCCAAAGATCTCTCAAATATTGGTCCAAAGTGCGTGTGGGAACTCAATATTTAAGATCTCCATAGGAATATCAACACCAATAGTTGTACCAAACAAACCTATATTATGATCAATATTATTACCCCAAATTGATTTCTTCCAAGTTGTTTTTGGTTCAAGTAAGATTCCATAAATATATGAAAAATATTAAGCCACATAAGATGTGTCAAGATATCTTTCTATGAGGACTCATAATTATCCTTTTTTAGAATTACCACAAAAAGATGAATAGAAAAACCCATGACACCTCCTTAAATGATGAAATTTGAGATCAAACAAATGAATCAACCACAATATTGCCCCCCAAAATGTACTCAATGAAATAAACCATAGAAATATACGAGCTTCTCCCTTAATCATTAGTGCAATTACAGGTGTCACTTGCCAAAAACAATGAAATGGTCTTAATCTTGGTACATGCAAATGATAAATTTAGATACAAAATTAAAGTATTTTTTGATTAAATGAGATCAATCTAATCACATCACTACAAATTACACAATAAATTATGCACTTTAAAAAAAAATAACCAAAATTTTATCATAGGAGTGAGAATGGAGCCTTAGAAGTTCTCAAAAAGAGAATGATTCAACAACACCTATGTGAATCTACATTTTTTGGAAAATCCAAAAACCAAAATAAAAACCATCTACATTACTAAAAAGAGCATGAAATTATTCCCTAAATGAAAAAATACTCTAAAAAAGGAGCTCATGAGCCCAAGTTATAAGCGTTTGAAAATTTTCCTTCAAAATCAAAGTGCAAATGGAGAGGGGGGAAATTAAAAAGGCCCTACTATCGGTAGCAAGACATATTTTCCAAATATTATCTAGTTTAATAGATTAAAATTAACATCATTACATTCGTTATAGGTCAGTGGGGTAGATCAGAGTCTTGTTGAACATTCCTTGTCGAAATATTTAATGGAATATTCCTTTGGCTATATTTTATGCATCGGTCACCTCAATTTTTTTGATAGAATGTTGAGGAATATTCTGATTAGGTTTTGATCGACCATATGTTAGGGTTCATGGTGGTTGGTGGGATGTGGGGTGTGCACCATGTGTAGCCCCTACAAGTTTCCTATGTATAGCTTTGTAGACTACTTACTAATTTTTTTATTTTTTAAATAAAAATAAATAAAAAATTATTCAAAATGTATATTTTTTGCAAAAAAATTAGAAGACAATTTTTTTTTTTGTGAAATCATACCATCCAAGTAATTATGGTGACCATATGATCATACAAATGGTTAAGCAAGGGAAAAATTTCTTTGATGACCCTGGGTAAAGTTCAATTTTGATGAATTGACAATCAATCTTGGGGTTTCCAAGCCTTTTGGATGTGATGGCAGTAGGGTCAGATTTAACATAAAATGCTCCAAAATTACAGCTACCTCTCAGATCTGGCAACCACTTTTTATCTTAAAACCTTCATAGATCTGGTTGCATATGTCTGATTGGGACAAAAAAGAGAAAAAAATGACTTTCTCAAACACCTTGAACCCAATGGTGAGCTCAAATTTGCACTAAAAATCTCCAAAATGAACCTACAATACAAATCCACAAGAGGAACCCCCAAATCTAATATTTCTCTAAAGTTTTTTTGATTCTCCGTATCATCATTTGATGCAAGAGAAGATCATACTCAATTTTTCAAGATCTACCAAGATCCCTCCAAAAAGACTAACCAAAGAAACCCAACTTGCTCTGATACCATGTAAGAGTTGGCTATGGAGATATCAACCCAAGATGTAGAGACCAAATGGAAAGAATAAAGAGATATCAATATGACAAGGATAAATTGTATTCCTATCAAGAATATAAATAGAATTGGATATACAATACATATGAGAGACCCTTGGTTATATAGCTAAGGTGAGATATAGAATTAGAAAAGATCATGACAATTTTCTTAATCCTTTGCCATGAGACAACTAATATTAAATGACTTGGGACACAAGTATTAAATGAAAAAAGATAAGATAAGATCTAATGTCAACTAATATTTCTAGAAAGATTCCTAGGACCTAAGTAAACTGAACATGTGAATAGGACCCACTAGGTGAATTAGTTAGGTACGAAACCTTATTCACACCTATAGTTTGGTACAATTTAAAAACATGGCATGTGGGATTCTAATAACATATAATCCTTCATGTGCTTTTGGACCCTTGATAGACATTTTATCTCTAAATCAATGTTGGTTTTTCCAATATAAGGACCTACACTAATGCAAGGCTTGTCTTTACTAGGATAATCTTGTGACATTATAATTGCCTTTTGTATATACATAATTGATGTTAATTACAATGTGTACTAAAATTGGATGGCATTTTCATGCAAATTCCTTTGAAAAGATCTTCAATATTCTTAATTTATCTAGGTTTAACAAGACAAGTTTCTAGCTTGCCCAAAAATTTAATGTGTGCATTACAAACAAATTTAAATGGATACCTCTATTGTTAGGATTAAGGTGCCATTTTCCTTGTAATCCTACATATAATATATGTATCTCCAAAACTCTTAGAAAGTGTCCTTAGATTCCTAAGGCATTATTGGAAAATAATTTGTAATTAATATTCATTGAGAATCCTGGCATTAGTTTTTATATACATTCATGAAGGAGGTGGAGTTTGGAATGATGGTTACAAATATATTTTAGAATATTTCTCAACTTGAGTGTGAGAATTGAGTTGTGGAGCATCTTGCAAGTTGTTGGTGTGTCCCACATGATTTGGATGATGGTTTTGGATACCTAATTCTGGATATGGGATATTATAGAGGAGTTAAGAGAAAAGTTGTCATCTATTATTGGTATGAACATTATTTTTCTACGCGTGGCTCATTGGGAGCTACAATTATTATTCTCAAAAGAGCCTCATCATTTTGTATGTAAGATTTTTTGAATTTTATGATGGTTTGATGGTACATTGTTTTGGGAAATTATTTGTGATATTTCTCTTTCATTTATCTATAAATTAGAGGCAAAAGATAGTAGTTTCATAATTTTATTTAACAAGTACATAGGTGTTGCAAAAGTATTATCAAATTGAAGAGAGTGTTAGTGCTTTGGGTGTCTCATCGTTAAAGATTAATACATACGTTTCCTCTTTGTCATGTAGAGTTTTTCTCAAAAGGTTTCCCCACTTAAATTTTGTGTTCATATGGTTTGTTGATTTTATTTTTGTTGATATAATGTACACACATAATTATTATATGACAATCCTTAGATAAATAATTATATTTTATATTTATATATATTTGAACAGAAAACGAGGGTGGATCTAATGACCCAACAGTGCAGAATACATTCCCTTAACACTAATACAATCAGGGAGAAGAGCATAAATAGTTTCTAAAACTACTTGAGATGAATACAACCAGTAAAATGATAACAACATTAAGCATTCACAGATTGACACAAGATATACATGGGAAAACCTTTTCAGGTAAAAAACCTACCACACAAAGTCAAGACAATTGTATTCCAGTAATAAAACAATTACATACAATGTTCAATCTTCTCTGATTAGCTTACAACAATTCTTCTAGTTCTATCTCACTGTTACAATGTTATCATCTAACATCCAATTCAAATCTTTCTTACATTGTTGTACACGACTTACAAAGTCATACGTTGTAATTAATCTCTCAACCAATCGCCAACTATCAGGTTAATGAGTTAGACATCCAATCATGCAATCGATCTGCCCATGTCGATCTCCCTGCATTGAGCCACCCAGGCATTAATGCCATCACCCAAATCGGGTCCTAATCGCCAGCCAAAGTCAACCTGCGATTATTGATTTTATCATTTTGGATTTTGACCAATCATCATGCTGACAACCTGCCATGTGACCACCAACTATTCGCTGATCACATTTGACTCAGAGTCCAACTCAATCAAACCAGGTCTGAGCTCATCCGAGCTCTCTAAGACTCTACCGCTCCACTGCTGAGCTGACACTACCCATTCGAGGTAACGCGGTGAGCTCCTCCAAGCTGTGCCTTACCACTGTTACCGCTGCACAAATCGAGTCAACCCGCAGTAATGCGGTGAGCTCCTCCAAGCTCACCTGTCGACTCGACTGAGCTCTGCCAAAGTTACCTGCGCTACCACCGAGTCCAACTGACCCATCCGTAGTGTGGCAGCATGACCATCCAAGCTCGCCATCGACATCACTGAGCTCGCTCCAAGTCTACACGACGCTACTGCTACCCAGTCAAGGCCTAACCACGATAAGGCTATGACCAGTCTATGAGACCGTTGACGGTCAAACCGCACTACCGCGGGGGCCGACAAGCCACCCCACGGTAGAGCAGTGACCATCAACCAAACCGTTGGCAGTCTTATCGCAGTCATCGCAGTGAGAAAGCTCACCATTCATGATGTTGCGGTAACCGCCAGAGCCACCATTTGTAGACAAACCGCGGCCACCACGGTCAGTTGCATAATCGCCTGCGGTATGGTGGTGACCAACAAGGCAAGGCGAAAGATGCCAACCGCGGCCACCGCGGCCAAGGAAGAGACTGCGAGTGGTAACGAGATAACCGCTAAGGCCTTCATTGTGGTACCACCAAGGTAGGAGCAGACTGCCACAATAAAGCAGTTAAGGCGGGAATAAACCAGGCGCGGTATGGCGGTAAATTGTAGAAGCAACAAGTTTTTCACCAAGGCATGAAAATAGGGGCTTCAAGCTGGAATTTGAGACACATTTTCTGAACAAGCTCCAACTTGGCGAACACTTCCAGCTCCCCCATGGCTTCGAAAAAATTATTGTCTGTCATAGGCCCCAAGGCCCATCGATTTTTTGCACCATCTGAACTTGTCTGTGCTAACGGGCTTTGTTAAGGCATCTGCAACATTCTTTAAGGTGTCAACCTTTTCCATATTGACCTTCCCATCTTCAACCATGTCCCTCACGAAATGATACTGCACATCAATGTGCTTGGTCTTGGCATGGAATGTCAGATTCTTTGCCAAACAAATGGAACTCTGAATGTCACAGAAAATAGTGATCTACCTTGCATTAAATCCAATGTCTGAACACAAACGGTTTAACCAAATAGCCTCCTTACAGGCGTGAGTTGTAGCCATTTATTCTACCTCAGTCATGGATAGAGCAACTACAACTTGTTGTTTGCTCATCCAGCTGATTTCTCCACCATTAAGCATGAAAGTGTATCCACTAGTGGATTGCCTACTGTCAATGCCCCCTGCCCAATCTGAATCAACATACCCATAAATGCTGAGAGTCCTTTGTGATGCAACCAAAATGCCATGGTAACACAAGGCGTAGTCTGAAGTTCCCTTCAAATACTTGAACACTCTCTTCACAGCATCCCAATGTGATCTTCCTGGATTTTCCATAAATCGGCTTAGAACTCCCATTGCTTGGGCAATGTCTGGTCTTGTACATACCATAGAATACATCAAACTACCAACAACACTTGCATAAGGCACACTGGTCATGTCGTCCATCTCAGTAGCAAACTTTGGACAATCTTCAACAGATAGCTTTGTTCCCTCCATGATTGGAACAACTACCTGCTTGCAATCATCCATGCTAAACCTCTCTAGAACTATTTTCACATACTTACTCTGATTGACCCAAAGTTTTCTGCTTATTTTGTCCCTGGTTATCTCCATTCCAAGAATGTACCCTAGTGCACCAAGATCTTTCATTTCAAACTTTGCAGACAACTGAGATTTAAGATCAGAAATCATAGACTTTCTATTTCCTATGAATAACATATCATCCACGTACAGGGTAATAACAAGCACACAATCATTCTCGGATTTATAATAAATGCAATGATCAAATTTTGATCTCACAAATCCATTTGACAACACAAACGTGTCAAATTTCTGGTACCACATTCTAGGAGATTGCTTTAAACCATAGAGTGACTTATTTAACTTACAGACTAGATTTTGTTGACCTCTTTCAACAAAATGCTTAGGCTGGGACATGTAGATTTCTTCTTCCAACTCACCATGGAGAAACTATGTCTTCACATCCATCTGTTCAATTTCAAGTCATACACAGCTTCCAATGATAATAAAAAATTGATGGATGTCAGCTTTGCTATAGGGGAAAAAATATCTCCATAATCAATTCCCTCAATTTGAGAAAATCCCTTTGCAACCAACCTTGCCTTAAACTTCTCAACACTACCATCAAGGCCTGTTTTATTTTTGAATATCCACTTACAGCCAATAGGCTTTCTCCCTTTAGGCAGTGGTACCAAATCTTAGGTTTCATTCTTTTTCAATGAATCCATTTCTTCATTCATGGCTTGGAGCCAAGAATTCGAATCCGCCATGCTGATTGCTTCTTTCATAGTCCTAGGCTCATCAATGCTGGTAATTAAAGCATAGGCACAGTTCGAATTTAACAATGAGAAACCATACCTTTCAGGTTGCCTTTTTTTTCATGTAGATCTTCTTACAAGCTAAGGTTGTTCTTCATCATCAGAACTTCCAGAGTTGCTTGAGCTCTCCTCAGTCTCAGGTACACCATGCAGCTCTTCCCTTTCTGGAGTTTGGAGAGTCTCAACTACATTATTCTTCTTTTCACTCTGATATGTCTCAAGTTGTTGATCACTTACTGAAGGTTTTAGCTCATGAAATATCACACTTCTATTGTACAAAACCTTCTCAGTAACAATGTTCCAAAGCTTGTATCCTTTCACACCAACTCCATAGCCGATGAGAATACATTTAACAGCCTTGTTATCCAATTTAGATCTCTTTTTATTTGGCACATAAGCATATGCCTCATAGCCAAACACACGGACATGCCTCAGAGAGGGATTCTTACTAGACCATGCTTCCAAAGGCGTCTTATCAACAAGAGCAGAGCAAGGAGATTGGTTTAGTAGATAACATGTTGTAGCCATAGCCTCATCCCAGAACTTCTACTCCAGACCAGCACCGCTCAGCATGCTCCTTGTCTTTTCCATCAGCATCCTATTCAACCTTTCAGCAACTCCATTTTGTTGTGGAGTGTAAGGCATTGTCTTATGCCTTTTAATTCCATGATCAGTGCAATACCTTTCAAAATCTATAGAACAAAATTCACCGCCATTGTTTGTCCTCAAACATTTAATTTTCCTTCCAGTCTGATTCTCTACCAAAGATTTAAATTCTTTAAACCGATTGAACACTTCTGATTTACTTTTAAGAAAGTATACAAATGCCCTTCTCAGAAATTCATCAATAAAAGAAACATAATATCTAGACTTAGATAACAAACGAACATTAACTGGATGAAACACATTTGAATGAACATAGTCCAGTATACAAGAAGATTTATGAGGACTAGAATAAAATGAAACACGGTGTTGTTTTCCATAGATACAATGTTCACAAAAATCGAACTCAAGGTTACAATCATCAAGCCCTTCTACAAGATTTTTATTCTTTAAGGTTTTTAAACCTTTCTCACCTATGTGACCAAGTCTATGATGCCATAGCATAGTCTTCTCAGCTGGAATTTTTACCTCCAAAGCATTTGCAGACAAAGAAAGTGTCTTCATCTTTCTCTACAAGAACAACATTGCTTGACTTTACAGAGGCACTGTTACATTGAACAAGACGTGCATCCAGCTTGTATAGAGTGCTAGTACAAACACCCTTAGCCAGCACCATTGTACCTCTAGCCATTTTACATCCTCTACTAGAGAACACAACTTTTACACCAGCATCATTTAACTTACTGACAGAAAGAAGATTTTGAGCTAGACCTGGGATGTGCAGTATGCCACCAATCCCTTTGACTCTCCCATCAGGAAACTAAATTCTGACTCTTCCTCTGCCAACGATCTCCGGCATTGAATCACTTGCCAAGTACACCTTTCCACCATCATACTTCTCATATTTAGAGAACCATTCTCTATTGGACGTCATGTGAAAGGACGCACCTAAGTCAACTAACCAGACATCATTTGATGCCTGAGTTGTCAAGGCTATTGCAATGAAGGCGTCTGCATCACTTTGAGAAGATTCATTGTTAGAAGCATTCTTCTTCTTCTTCTCCTTGCAATCCTTCTAGATATGACTAGGTTGCCCACAATTCCAGCATCTCACCTTGAACTTTTTACCAAGATACATTGATCTCCCTGTGAAAATTTTTTTTCACTTCTTGTGCTTCTTCTTGCCTTTCTCCTTTGGTCTACCTCGAACAACAAGAGCCTCTTGGCCATCTCAGAAGACTTCCTTCGCATTTCTTCAAAAAAGAGCAAAGCAACCACATCATCCATCTTGAATGCAGTGGTTGTGCTTCCAATAGCCATCACCAAATGATCCCAACTATCTGGTAATGAACACAACAGGAGCATGCAACGATCCTCCTCCTCAGTCTTTACACCTACAGACGCCAACTGAGTAGCACTCATATTAAATGAGTTTAGATGGTCTACAACATATGCACCTTCTTCCATTTTCAAGGAGTACAACTTCTTCCTCAGGAATAACTTATTTACCAGAGACTTTCCCTGATAAATATCACCAAGCTTCTTCCACAACGAAGTTGCAGACTGCTCCTTGTGGACGTCTAGGAGTACAAAATCGGTTAGACTCAGTCTTATCAGACCTCTTGCTTTTCTATCAGCAAGATCCCAATCCTCTTGCTTCATACTTTGTGGCTTAGTGTCAGACACTGCTAACCAGAGTTCTCTATCCACCAACAAGTCTTCCATTTTTAGTTTCCATAACTCAAAGTTGCTACCATTAAACTTTTCAATATCTACTCTACCAGATGTACTCGCCATCTCAAACAAAAACAAGTTTTAACAATGCAAGACTCCCACTGAAACAATATTAGCACAAAAAATTGAGCTTTCTCTCAAGGATAACACAATAGGCTAGGCTCTAATACCACTTGAAGGGAAAACGAGGGTGGATCTAATGACCCAACAGTGCAGAATACATTCCCTTAACACTAATACAATAGGGGAGAAGAGCATAAACAATTTCTAAAACTACTTGAGATGAATACAACCAGTAAAATAGATAATAGAATTAAGCATTCACAGATTGACACAAGATATACATGGGAAAACCTTTTCAGGTAAAAAACCCACCACACAAATTCAAGACAATTGTATTCCAGTAATAAAACAACTACATAAAATGTTCAATCTTCTCTGATCAACTCATAGCAATTCTTCCAGTTCTATCTCACTGTTACAATGTTATCATCTAACATCCAGTTCAAATCTTTCTTACATTGTTGTACATGACTTACAAAGTCATACGTTGCAATTAATCTCTCAACCAATCACCAACCATCAAGTTCATAAATCAGACATCCAATCACGCAATTGATCTGCCCATGTCGATCTCCCTGCATCGAGCCACCCAGGCATTAATGCCATCACCCAAATCAGGTCCTGATCGCCAACCAAAGTTAACCTGTAATTACTGCTTTTACCATTTTGGCTTTTGGCCAATCATCATGCTGACAACCTACCACGCGACCACCAACTATTCACTGATCGTATTTGACTTCGAGTCCAACTCATTCAAACCAGGTCCGAGCTCATCCAAGCTCTCTAAGACTCTATCGCTCCATCGTCGAGCTGACACTACCCATCTGAGGTAACGTGGTGAGCTCCTCTGAGCTCTGCCTTGACTTTCCTGTGCTACTGCTGCACCAACCAAGTCGACCTGTGGTAATGCGGTGAGCTCGTTCGAGCTCACCCGTCGACTCCACCGAGCTTTGCCAACGTTACCCGCGCTACCGCCGAGTCCAGCCGACCCATCCACGGTGTGGCGGCATGACCATCCAAACTCGTCATCGACATCACCGAGCTCACTCCAAGTCTACATCGTGCTATCGCTACCCAGTCAAGGCCTAACCACTGTAAGGCGGTGACCGGTCTATGAGACCACTGACGATCAAACTGCACTACTGCAGGGGCCGACAGGCCACCCTGTGGTAGGGCGATGACCGTCATTTAGACTGTTGTCGGCCTTACTGCAACCACCGCAGTGAGCAAGATCACCATTCATGGTGCTACATTAACAGCTAAAGCCATCATTGGAAGAAAAACCGTGGCCACCGCGGTTGGTTGCATAATCGCCTATAGTATGGCGGTGACCAACAAGACAGGTCGAAAGATGCCAACTGCGGCCACCGCAGCCAAGGAAGAGACTACAAGCGGTAACGAGATAACCACCAAGACCTTCACCACAGTACCGCTAAGGTAGGAGTAGACCGTCGCAGTAAAGCAGTTAAGGCAAGAATAAACCAAGTGCGATATGGTGGTAAATTGTAGAAGTAACAAGTTTTTCACCAAGGCATGAAAACAGGGGCTTCAAGCTATAAGTTGAGACACATTTTCTCAACAATATTTGTCTTGATATTTTATTGTTTGGTTTCACCATGTTTCTCAACATCAATAAGGCAACGCTTTCTTTCTTTTAGAAATTGTATCCTTAAAATATAGTCTTGATAGGTAGTGTGCAATAAGTGATGCTTCTAACTAATGTTCAACAAGTTTTTTTGCTGGATAAACCGCTGCAGAGGGGCAGCACCCTATATTAATTATCAAAATAGAATAAACGGTTACAGATTGTGGTAGTTATCCACTGTAGCCAATTTGAAAATGGCAAAAGTTTCATGCCCATTAAAACAGCTAACTACGAAGGTACCTATATACATAAAGCTGAAAGAGAAAATACAAAAAAAGGCTATAGAGCACCTAGGACTGACTGTACTGGACTTCGAAGCAAGATGTTATGTTGTTTACTCTTCTTCGACCATCACAGGGTCGTCTTACTTTGAGTCCTCTGCCGCCACCTTTTTCTTGTAGGCTATGTAGTTTGCGACCACCGGGCAGTCAACTTTGCACTTCTGGTGTGCTGGAAAAAGAGATTTTTCCTCTAGGTCCCTATCGTCCAGTAGGATCCATTCTTCGCCTGTGCTGAAACTCTGGTCGGTGTCATCCCTAGTTGGGAGGTCAACATCAAAGCCTTCATTCTTCACATATCGCAAGGCCTAGCCGTGAGGTAAGTTGGTGGTGAGCTTTGCCGCCCTGAGGAGGAAATTGATGCTAGAGTCACGCACATCCCACAAGCGTTCAAAACCTGTAGGGTCAACCGTCCTGATCAATGGGAACTTCGTCACCTCCTGGCCTCGAATGCTTAGCACATTGTAGTGCTGGGGCATAGGGATGAGATTATTTCCGTCGATGTTGTCAAGGGCCCCATCGATGTCACCCAACTAGGCATGATTAAACACCATCTGGGTTAGCTTCTTCACCAGAGATTTCGGGACTCCCATGTGGAGGTTGATCGCTAGGAACATGGCTAGAATTTCCACGTTTGACCTGAACCTGTGATATGCCTTGAGAAATTCTGGACCCAACACCTTCTTGGTTGCTTCCAGCACAACCGGGTTAGAGCAGGCCATTATCCCACTGAGCCTTTTGTCCATAATTTCTCCACGGAATGCCTGTTGTTGCTTCTCGATGTCCAAAGCCAGCGGCATCTCCATTCTTGCTGGGGAGGTTCGAAGCGCTTCTGACGAACCTGGCTTGCCTTTTTTCTTTCTTTTTTTGGGAATGCTTGGCTCCGAATGGTTAATTAAATAATAGCGGAACCAAAAATTGCATGATTTATTACCTTGAGCTTACGTCAGAAGACTCGTGTGAGCTTGCTAGCCTACTGTTGGCATTCTGAATGAGGATTAAATTTTCGGTAAGTTTTAGATCCGTACAATCTGCCTGAAGCCTTGGGACTTTTTTGAGGGGCTGCCACCACACCAGCCACTTGATGGAGCTATCACATCTGAATGGACACGATGCTAGTCCTTTCACCTACGTTTGTTTTTGGTTGTCTTGTTTTGGGTTTGCGTTGTCGAACTTTTTTTCGGCACCCTAGCTAGGTGGAGCCTATGTAAGAGACTCGGAGGCTTTTTTTGCCAACTCATCTGCCATGTTGTTGCCTCTTTGTAGATGTGGCTAATTTTGAATTCATCGAATTTGGCGGTTAACACTTTTATGTGCTAAAGGAGGTGGTTTAATTTCCAGTTTGGGGTGGAGCGACGACTGATCGCATTTATTCTTATCAAAGAGTCTCCTTCTAGATGTACCTTTCACACACCCAAATCGAATCCCATTTGGAGACCCTAAGAAGCTACCCTGAACTGAGCTTCATTGTTGGTGCAGAAACCTAGTGGTAAGGATAGTTCCACTAGACGATTTCCATGTGAGTCCCTTGCAACACAACCCACGCCTCCTGGGCCTGGGTTGCCATGGGCTGCCCCATCGAAGTTTATTTTGATCCAACCTGGCTCTGGAGCTTGCCAAACTACTTCCTCCCTTTTGATTTTTGCTGGTTTGCTTGCCCCGATCCCAGACAGAAGAGGAGGTTTTAGGCCTTTAAATTTTTTGAGTAAACAATCATCCCAGTTTGTGAAGTCTCTGGTTCAATGAGTTGGCTCGAGCTTCTTCATTTACTACTTCTACTATTGCCTTTTTGATTTTTTCCCAGAGCCTCTTTTTCTTAAGTTCTTTGTTTTGAAAGATTCTCCTGTTTCGCTCATTCCAAAGTTCCTAGGTTACCAATGATGGGATGGCCTGCCAAATTCCTCCAAACACTAATTTGCCTATTTTTTGTGGCCACATTTTGAACCATGAGGGTAGATCTGTAGGTATGGGGGTTTGAAAGCCAAGTTTTTTTTTTACTATGATCCAACATTCATACGCCAAAGGGGAGTCTAGGAGGAGATGGTTTGTTGTTTCTTCATTAGCTTTACATAAGACAACTAGTCTGTTCATTGTGCGGATTCTCCCTTGTACTGCCAACCAAGCAAAGACCCCTACCTTGGGTAGGCATTTGCTGCCCCAGAATAATTTACAGGGCCAATCTTGTTTTTTTAAAGCTAGCTCCTTCACCTTGTAGCCTAATTTAACTTTGTGTAATCCACTGGGAGAACCACACAAGCGGATCGTGTCTGGTCCTGAAGATGGGATGAAGAATTTTTCCTTGAGGATTCTGGATAGGCTATCCTTCTGGACCTGTGGGGCATTTAGGATCTAGAGGTCCTTCTTGCTCCAAGAGCTGGCACCTTGATTAGATATTTTCTTCCCATAGTATGCCACTTTGTCCCCCCAAAGCTTGGAGGTTTCCTCCTTTATTGCCTCTAGGTCGGGGAAGTTGCATAAGGTGGGTTTCCCACCCTAAGAATCATTCCAAAAGGATGCACTTTCCCCACTTTTCATTTCCCAGGTTACATGTTGGGAGATTATGTCTCTGCTATCTAGGATGAAGTTCCAAATAGCCGAGCCTCTTGGGGGGTTGATTGTAGTGAGAATTATGGTCGAGGCGTAGGATTCTAGATATTTTCTCCTTAGAATTTTGACCCATTTCTTATCGCCTTTAGAGTGGATATCCTAGGCCAATTTGGCACCCATAGCCTGGTTCATTATAGCTAATTGTCTTAGTCCTGCTCCCCCAGCCTCTTGGGGTTTACAAACCTTATCCCAGGCCAGGAGAGGAAATTTATTGTGATCTCCTGTTCCTAACTAGAGGAATCTCCTAAAAATCTGGTTGAGGTCATCTTCTACTGCTTTAAGGAGCTTTAGCCAAGACATTGAGTATACTGGGATAGCCGAGAGAACTGATTTAATCATGAGCAATCTTCCTGCTGAGGACAACCATTTTCCTTTCCAAGTACCCATTTTGGCTTTGTAGTTATTGATTAGGCTCTCCAAGTAGCAATTTTTGTTGACTCCTCCAAAAAGTGGCATTCCCAAAAATCGCCCAGGGAGGTTGGCCACTTTTAGATTCAAAATTCTAGCTAGAGACATTTGCATGCTTGGTTGAGTGTTCAAAAAGATGTCTAATTTTTCCCAATTGATGTTTTGACCAGAAGCCCTACAATATTCTTCTAGGAAGGTTTTGATGGTCCTTGCCTCTCTCCTGCTTGCTTCCCCCATTAGGATTGTGTCATCTGCAAATTGGAGATGAGATACTGGCTCCAGTCCATTTGCTACTTGGATGCCTTTCCACTTGTCTTCTTTGACAAGGTTTTGAATTCCCCTACCCAGGACTTCTGCCATTATTATAAAAATGAAAGGGGAGAGGGGATCACCTTGTCTCAGTCCTCTGGAGGAGGAGAAGAATCCATGGGCTGAGCCATTCACCAAGACTGAGAATTTAGCTGTGAAGATACAGTTGTTGACCCAATGGATCCAGTTTGATCCAAAACCGAATTGCTTTAGGACCTCTAGTAGAAATTGTCTATCTACCATGTCATATGCTTTAAGAATGTCCAGCTTCAAAAGCATGTAGGCTTTTCTGGTTTTCCTTGTGGTGTGGATGGTTTCATGTGCTGTGATTATTCCTTCCACAATTGACCTACCTGGAGCGAAGCCGCTTTGTTCTTCTGAGATTACTTTGTCTAGAATGACTTTAAGCTGATTAGAAATTATTTTGGTGGTTACTTTGTACACTGTATTGTAGAGGTCTATTGGTCTAAAATCACTCATAGATCAAGGGTCCTTCTTTTTTGGGATTAGGGATAGGAACGTGTGATTCATGGCTCCTAGCATAGTCATTTTTTTTCTTGATTCCTATACTGTTGCTCCTAGATCCTCTCCCACTATGTGCCAGAACTTTTGAAAGAAGCTAGCTGGAAAGCCATCCGGACCTGCGGCTTTATCTAGATTCATCTGAAAAATTGTTTTTCTAACTTCCTCCAGGAGAATCTTTTGGAATATAAGGCGATTTTGATCCTCATTGATTAGAAGAGGAATAGATCTCAGTAGCTTGTCTCTAATAGCTCTGTTTTCAGGGTAGTCTCTATTTATCAACTCTGCAAAGAATTTGGTTGCTTCCTTATTAACTTCTACAATGGTTTGGGTCATTTCACCATTTTCTTTTTTGATTTCTGTGATTTTATTTCTATTTTTGTTTGCAATGGCTGATTTGTGAAAGAATTTAGTATTCTTGTCCCCTTCTTTTAGCCAAGATTCTCTTGATTTTTGACGCCAGTAGCTTTCTCCTTTTTTAGTAGTTCTGAGAGTTCTTCCTTCAGGGATTTTTCATTTTCAAAATCCACTGCATCCATACCGTTTTCTATAACATGTTCATTCAGTGTTTTGATTTCCTATTCCACTCTTTTCTTCTCATAGAAAATATTTTTAAAGTGAGAAATGTTCCATTCTTTGAGTTTAGTTTTGATGTGGGCTAATTTCTTGCTGATTTTGAAAAGGCTGGTACTATCCCCAAATTTAGATTCATTCCACCACTGTTCAATTAGATTTGGAAGTTGATTATCTCTTAGCCACATATTTTTGAATTTGAAGGGGCTCCCCTGGGGAGAGACATCATGGCCAAGGGTAAGGGCGATGGGGAAGTGATATGAGCTTGTCAATGGTAAGATTTGGGCTTCTAAAGTGGTTGCCAAGTCCCCCCAATCCCCCCATAGGAGGAATCTATCAATCCTTTCTACAATGTTGGTGAATCCTTTCCTTCTATTAGACCAGGTGAATGTTCCATTTTTGGTGATTATATCTTTTAGATGATTGGAGTCTATGAATTTCTGGAAATCTTTTTGAATGGCCGTGATTCTTCCCAGGCCACCCTGTTTTTCCTCATTATTTAATGTGGCGTTAAAATCTTCTGCTATGATTCCTAGTTCTCCTTTTTTATTTTCTAGCTCGCTTGTTATTTTGTCCCAGACTTGTTTCTTTGTTGTTGTGGGGACTGGTCCATATGTGTTGAAACAGAAGAAGGAGATGTTTTTCTTTACATCTTTGAATTTGAGAATTTTCCAGTTGCTTTCCTCATTCTCCAGTGTGCCATCAACAAACATGGGGTTCCAAAGGACTCCAAGTCCACCTGAAGCACCTAAAGCTTCCTTAAAATGGCCTTTCCATTGTTTCCAGAATTCCAGTCTCTTTTGGCTTTCTTCACTACTCCATTTTGTTTCATGTAAGAGTACGATGTCTGATTTTGACTGGTCAATTTGGTGCTTGACCATGCGCCATTTTTCAGGGGCATTGATGTCCCTGACATTCCACGATATAATTCTCATTCTACTCTAGGAAGGACGTTTTCCTTCCCGACTCGAATTTTCTGTTGACTTGAAGCATTGCCTGCTATTAATAATTTGGCTTTGTTTGACATCCTGCCTCTGTTGGATTTCTTTTTAAACTTTGGAGCATTTAACCTGAATTCAAATTGCTCTAGTTGTCTTATTTCTATTAATTCCCCAGCCTCGGATTCTTCCCAAGGGTCCAACTCATCTTCTGATTGAATGAAGCTACCCTCATCTTATGATTGATCCATTTCCCCTTCAGAGCCTTGTAGAGATGGGCTTAGAGGGATTGGGATGGGTTGTACCAGTTCTTTTTCTAATACTTGGGGCGGTAGGGGATTAGGATCTTGTCCCCCTGTTTCTTTGGACATAATCCCTAATTGCATTTTTATGTCTTTTTGAAGATCTTGAGCCACTTCCATTAGGGCAGTTAGGGATAGCTCTGTATTACTAGGTTTAATAGCCATTGGTTCCTTGAGTTGAGTATCCAGATTGAGGGGAGTCAGTCCAAATTCACCTACAGGTTGAAGCTCAGGACTTAGGGTGGCTTTTTTAGGGAGAGCTTTGGGCGGAGGGGAGCTTGGGGCATGGGTGTTTAGGTTTGAAGATGAGTTTTCTTTTTCTATAGCGAAGGGTATTCCAGTCTTTGAGGGGTCCTCCGAGCATGATTCTCTAAACAGGCATTTTCTGTGTTCTTGACCTGCCCAAATCTCAATTTCCTGTTGCCAACTTCCATATTTTGACAATATTTCGAAGGTTTTGTATATCCCAACCCCTTCATCTACTTCAACCAAGATGCCAGCAATGGCTCCTTCTATTCCATTGATAAAATCTTCATTTACACCTAGGCACACCCCAAGGGCATCACCAATGCGAATTAGGGTTTCTAGATCCCAGAATTCTGAAGGTGGGTCAATTAGTTTGAGCCAAACGGGAATTTGATTTATTTTGTAATTCCAAGGGTCAAAATTAGCCTTCCAATTCAGACAATGGAAGCTTTTCCCGTTCATGAACAAGGGTTTCCCATTAAGAATTTCAAATTTTAGATTTTGATCGCTGAATTCTATGAGAAAAAAGGAGTTTGGAAGTTGGCTTATGCTTACCCGATTTTGAAATTTGTTTTTCCACCAAGCTTTGATCTCCTCACTTGGGCATCCATTCCCTGTCCATTTAGTAAAAATTTCTAACTTCGATAGGCGATCTACTCTTTGTTTGATTGTGTCCGGAGGCAATTGGAAGAGTTTGCTTCCCCGAGGGCATAGCTCGATGTTTGGATTTGGTTTGTGTTGCATTGCCCTCTTGTTGGCTTTCCGAGTGAATAGATCATGATCTCTTTGATTTGGCCTTCTTCGATGATCCCCAGACTTTGGAAATGTTTTCCCATTTTTCAAGTTTCTCGGATTCTTGTTTCTCCAAACTTTACTAGTTCGCACCGGAGTGGGGTTGCCTATGCTGCACCAATTCATGTCTGAGGGTTTTCCCTACCGGTCATTTTCCTGGAACCACCACGCCTTTGAGCCTCTGAGGAATTCTCCTGGTTGTTATTTTGAGGCGGAATTCAATTGTGTTTGAATATATGGATTCTCTTCTGGTTGTAGCCCGAAGAATTTCTCAAATGGAGTTGGGATGGGTCACATTTATCTACCCAACCTCCATTTTCGAATACCCACTGGGAGATATGTCCTGCGATTTGGGGAGGATGTTCGACATTATTTTTCTTCTCAGAATCTTCTTCCAAATCCCAGTCGCCCCAGGATTTCCTTGAGCTCGCCACAGATTTTTGCTCCTGTACTTTTTTCGCTCGCAAACTCCTGCACTTTTTCGCCCGCGCACTCCATTTTTTGGTAACCTTAGTTACTCTTATTGTATATTATGCCACTACTATCATTAATGGCATTTATTTTTATATTGTGGTGCAATTTTTGGAGTACACTAAACTCGTTAATGAATAAGATAACATCTAATTATTCATATATTAGTAATTTAAAATGATTCCATGTGCGAAGAATCATCTATAGAACCATCATAATTATCATATAATAACTCATTAGCAAGATAAATAATATTATTATGTTAAGGTGTAACAATATCACAAATATCCATATGAAGAGATAAAGGGATATCATCATAAGCTATGATATCATTATGGGATATATGGTATCAATAAAGAAGCAAACATGAATTGTAAATAATTTATCATCATGTAAAAGAGAAGATATGTTATATGGTGCTATGGATGTAAGACTATTATTACATGTACAAGGATCATCATTGTAAGATACAAAAATGCCCTTAATAGGTAAAGGAGGTGTAACCATATTGTCTAGATATATATTGCACAAGGTTTATCACAAGGTAAGACCTCAATAGACATGTACTTGTCACCATCATAAACCATGGGATCAACATGAAGCTCATGTAAAAATAACAAAAGGGTATTTAAAAGGAAAGGATAAGCCACAATCAATTCCATGAAGGAGAAAAATGATAATACATTATAGAAAAATACCTCCATGAAAGATGTTTCCTCATCCTCAACATAAATAATTATGAGATTATTAACTTGGATGGAAGGATCATGTAATAAAAGATAGGTACATGTCAAAATTAGAAATGTATGCATATATATCAATAAAAGATAATAACCTAGGAAGAGCCATAATGGTAAATAATTTGAAGGTGGGAGGATGGGATCAATGATATATATTACTATGTATGCCCAAACCCTAATCAAAGTATGATGAGAATATGTAAAAAATATAGATTCAAACCTTACGAAATATTAAAATTGGACAAAAATAAAATTATTTTATATTTGAAAATCCTATGAGGGTTAAAGGTATAGTCCTAAGGTCAAACTCTAGGTAGTGTAAGAGGAGCCATTTTCACCAAAAACGAATGGGAAATGGAATCTATTTTACATAAATATAGGTTAATTAATCAATGCATACAATCAAACACAAATCAACCTTGATTTAATTAATGAAGATGAGCAAGAAATTGATAAATTGAAATTCTATTTTAGAAAATAAATGCAAAGAGATAAGGTACTTAACATTGGGAATCATGGTGAAGAATAAGTGTTGGTGATAAAGAATAAGTGTTGAGATCAGACAAAAAAGTTCAACCTTAGTATAAATATAAATGTTTACATTTTGAAGAATGCCTCAGTCCCAAAAAAAATCCAAAATAAATACGTATGGGTTGAATCCAAACCCCTTAAGATCACACTCAAACAACAAGATAATGATCGAATTATTAAATAGTTTATGATAAACTAAAATAAATCTAAACTAAATAAATTAATGTAATATTTTTTTATAAAATAATAAAATTGTGTGAAGTCTCTCTCTCTCTATATATATATATATTCAATGAGATAAAAACAAAAAGGGTCAAAATCTAAAAACCTAGGTCACATAAGAGTGTTAGGTTCACTAATTTAAATTTTAAAAAATTAAAAATTCCTATGCAAATATCTTTGAATAAATAATTAAAAAATAATAATACTTATCATTTTAGAGTTAGTCTAGAATAATACTTTGTACTTTTACATAATAAATATATTAGTTTATATTAGCTTAATGAATTATGTATGTTTTTTATATTAAAAGTAGCAAAACAAGGGTGTTGTCCCTTTAGTACAAAGCCCCAATGAGCGATCAACAACAGACCAGCATTAACAACACACTAACAACAGAACACAACACATGAACCAGACACCTAGTCCAAAACATCAAAAACCATCTTCAAACCTACGTATCAAAATGCAACCAAAGTAAAACCACCAATCCACTTTTATCATCCAACAGGCAATATAACTGTAAATCACTAAACTCCTAAAACCAGTACTGCGAATGTTCATCACGTAGTCCAAAATTAAACAAGTTATAAACGGATCCCACCAGGGGTTGAAACAGCTATGAAGCAATAATAATAATAAAACTTTGGATAAAAAAAATGGCCATTAGAGCCATTCTCCACCAAAAGTTGCACATCCCTCAAACCTAATCCTTCCTTCTAGCATTGCATGGCTTTATCAGGGTTATGGTAGCCCATTCCTCAATGAGGAACTTAATAAGTTCTTTGCACTCAGCATCCTCCTCCACATTAATGGAGGAATTGTCCTTCTGCAGTAGACAAAGCATGGTAGCAGACCTATGCATTATCTTAAGCGCAAATTGAGTAACATCATGCATCTGTTTCTCCATGTTTTCCACTTTAATCTTGAGCTTATCAACCTCCTCCCAAACAACATCATGTTTACTAGTGGCCTCCCCCATGGGGCTCTTCCCTTCAACACTTGTTGACGCCCTTGCCCGCAACATTTGGAGGGCAACCAACACCCTTTTTTAAGCTTTTTGAGACATGAGGGGAACTACTAGCAGAAGCAGAATGAGTATCTTCTCTAGTGTCTTTCATATCCTTACTCTTATCCTCGCTCTCCTCCCCAAAGTCAGACCCTGAGGTCTCCATAGGGATCTTCTTCGCCTCTGGCTTAGACACCAGCCTGTTGGACCTACAAAGAGTGTATGTTATGAAGGAAAGTAAAATTAATATTTTTTCTAAACTGCATTATTTACTTAAATTAACTGTTAAAAGTTAATTTTTAGATTTGTATTATAAATCTTCAAATAAAAGAATTATTAAATTTATTAATATGTTTTTTCTTAAATTAATTATCACTATATTTTCAACTTTATCTTAGATTTGTGTATGTTATAAAGGAAAGTAATTAAGATGTTTTCTAAACTACATTATTTACTTAAATTAATTGTTAAAAGTTAAGTTTTAGATTTGTATTATAAATCTTCAAATAAAAGAATTATTAAATTTATTAATATGTTTTTTCTTAAATTAATTATCACTATATTTTCAACTATATCTTAAAGAAAATATAATAAAAAATTAGTTTATTAATACAACATACATTAAAATATAATACAACATATTAAAGGTGAGCTTGTTGCAAGGAGGGAAGGCCAAGGAGTCATGATTACTTTAGCACATGGTATAGACATCCATCAAAGCATAAAGGATAGTGCACATCCATCAAAATATAATATAATATATTAATAACTATTACAATTTCATTTTTCTTTGTTGTTATTATTGTCTTTGTTCAAGGTTTTGGGATCCTTAAAAAGTGTTCATGAGTTTTAGTCTCACTTTTTATGAAATTCGTTTTGTTTTCCATCTTGACTTCTTTGTAATTAGGTTCAAACCCTTCTCCTTTCCTTTTACTTTAATATTTTTTTATGTTAAATTACTAATTATAATGATTATTATAAATATGCTTATATAGAATAAAACAATTTTTTTCTTAAAATATATTGTATAAAAAATAGACTTAATATTATATAAATAAAATAAAATATTTTTTTCTCTTTATTTAAGATTATTATTATACTATTATATATATGGAGATAATGATTAGAAATGAGAAAATACCATTCAATAAATGAAAAATTTAATACAAAACCTTAAGTACCCACTTATTTTTCTATTTATTTTAAATTATTGAAAAGATTTTTAAAATAAAAAATTGAAACTTAACATGTCAATGCATTCTATAGTAGTCTACCCCTATATGTAAATAAAATAATATATTTAAGTGATACTCTTGTTACAATATATAAATCATACTTCTATCTTTTTAATGTACTAGATATAATTTTAAAAATTTCATACCAATTTCCATATAAAGATGTAAATGTTTAATTAAGCATTATGTTAAAATCTACACTATAATATTGCACAATTTAAAAAAATTATGCTTATAGTTATGACTTAGAGTTTTTTTTTTTTTGATAGGTTAATAGCAGGTAAGGCCAGTATCATATATATTATCGATCAAAAAATATTACAAGGCTGTCTTTCGGCACAGTTTACACTTCAAAACAAAATAGATTCCCAGGAGACATACTATATTGCTCCCTTCCTACCAACCTAGCTTATATTATCCTAGCTATTTATTTTGAGCAGTAGATACACTACTATGTTAATCGATTTTCATGTCTTCTTGGCCCTTCTTCCCTTTGGCTTCCATGGCCCACACAGAGCAGTGAATAGGGGGTTGGTTGCATCATATCCTGACCCCTGGGGCGATGCTTCCTTGCATATTTGCTTTGCATGCGTTGCATGAGTTTTAACTGGGCACTCCATTTTGCATTTTTTTTGGGTCGGGCCATTCACAATTTCCTCTACGTCCCACCCATCTTCCTCTACCCAATCCTCCCCTGAGTCTGGAAGAATCAGGGGTACCGGTCCATTGTTCTCCTCTGTGTCATTGTCCACATCAAATCCCTCCCTTTCCATGTAGTTTCCCAAAGCCTCCTTTGACATTGGCTCTATGAGCCTTGCCGCATTTAGGAGGAAATTGAGATTTCTATCTATGTCTGTGTCGCGCTCTGTCAGCGCCTTTGGCTCTACCGTTGACAAGATAGGAAATTTTGGAACTGGCCTCCCACCGCTCCTCTTTAGCAGGTAGTAATGTTGTGGCATGGGTATTTGACCATGCTCGTCGATGTTGTCCAAGACTGCATCTATTTCCCCCAGGTAAGTGTGCTTGAAAATGTGTTGGCAGAGATTTTTTACCATGGCTTTCACCAATCCTCTGTAGAGAGCTATTGCCAGAAACATTTCAGGTATATCTATGTTGAGGCAATGCTTGTGGAAAGACCATATGAACTCCCTCCCCAGAACCTCTTTCACTGCATGAATTACCAACTTATCCTTAACCCTAAAGATACCATGAAGCCTTATATTCATTACCTCCCCCTGGAAAGGAACCATGGTGGTAGTAGTTTCTAGGCACACCAGAGTATCCATTTCTCAATGCCAACCTTTCCAAATGCTTTTGCTAATGTGATTTTTACCACTACGCTAGCTATTCTTTTAGCCAGCTCTTTTCTGTTTTTGGTCCTACTTTAAAGGCACCATCTCTTCACATGAATGAGCCTTTACTCCAATCCTTCGTTCTCAAGGCCACCTGCCTGATGTGACTATATTTTGCCTTGAGTCGATCAACGGGATTTTGAAGGGACATTTTGCCTGCCTTTTGTGATGACCGCTCAAATCCCCAGATGTACTTAGCTTTCCATTTGCAGGTTCCAATGCCGCCACCAATTCTTCAACATTATTGTTGACGAGACCCTTCGCACGAGGTTGGCTTAGTTGTCTCCTCCCAAGCCATACTCTGTTGTCGTGCGCTTAGCCAGGCTATTAGCCATGGTATTACCTTCACGATATATGTGGCTGACACGAAATTCTTCAAAGGATGATGTTAAAGTCCATATTGGACTTAACCATCTCCTTAGTATCCAATTTGGTGTGGAGTTGCATCTTATGGCGTTAACTATAATTAGTGAATCTCCCTCTAGATGCAGTTTTGATGCTCCGAGTTTTTTTCCTAATTCGACTCCACATAGTGCCGCTCTTATTTTTGCCATATTATTTGTTTCTTGTCCTATATTTTTTGCTTCTTGAGCGATCACCTTCCCCTCAAAATTACGTGCCACACAACCAATGCCAGCTACTCCAAGATTTCCCAAGGAAGCGCCATCAAATTTTATTTTAATCCACCCTGGTTGAGGTTTCTACTAAACTGTTCCACGTCTAATTTCAACCTTCTGTGGAGCCTTTAAGGTGCTTATAATGGGGGGGATATGTATCCCATCGAACTTATTAGAGATTTCAATATATTTTTTGGAGAAGACGTTCTTTGGGTAAGGAATGTTTTTTGCTGCATTGTTTGCAAGTTCTACTACTGCCTTATTCAATTGACCTGCTATTTTTTCTCTCCCCATCGATTGCTCCTAAAACATGCACCTGTTTCTCTCCTTCCATATTTCCCAGCATATTGTGGATGAAATTATTCGCCATATGTTACTGAATACCCCTTTGTATAGCTTATTTGGCCATGCAGCTAACCAATCCCAAAGGTTTGATGAAATAGGGGTAGGGAAATCTATAAGTTTGAGGATGTGTTTCCAACAAGAGTCAGCATAGGAGCAGGTAAGTAAGAGGTGGAATGTTGATTCTGCCTGATTCTTACACATTACACATCTTTTAGGTCCTTTGAATCCTAACTTTGATAGCCTGTCCTAGGTTAATATCCTTCCCTGAGAGGCTAGCCTTAAGAACACTCCAGCTTTAGGTAGGACATCTCTCCCCCAGCATAGTGTATTTGGCCAAGTTTTCCTTTCCACCTTTTTTTCCTTGATCCTGTAACCCAGTTTTACTTTATATTCACCATCTGCTAAGGCACTCCATCTCAAGACATCTTCCCCTTCATTGACGGGGAAGGTTCTAGCGTCCATTATCCTTTTCAGGGCCTTTTTTTGTACTGCAGGGGCGTTGAGGGTGTCTAGGTTTTTCCACCTCCACTTCTTAACACCATTCTCCCATATAAATCCCTCATAGTTACTTATCTCGTGGCCCCATACTCTGATGGTTTCTTCCTTGATGTCCTCCAGTCCCAACATATTGTTTAATTTAGCGTATCCGCACCACGAATCTTCCCAGAATGATGCTTTTCTACCATTATGTATTTCTCATGAGACATGTTTGTGTATAATATCTTTGCATTTATATATGAAGTTCCAAATTGCCAACCCTTTTGGAGGATTGATTACCCTAACTACGCTTATTGGCTCATTTGAGTCAAGATATTTCTTCCTTAGGATTCTGACCCATTTATGATTGCTTGTGTACATTTGCTAGACCAGTTTGGCCCCCATGGCTAGGTTCATTTCCTTCAGCTACCTAATTCCCGCTCCACCCGAAACCCGAGGTTTACATACCTTATCCCAGGCCAGTAAGGGGACTTTGTTTAGGTCCTCCGGACCATTCCAAAAGAACTTTCTCATAATTTGATTAAGTTGGTCTACAATGCCCTCCGAGATTTTTAGGCATGACATTGAGTAGATGGGGATTGCTGCCAAAACTGTTTTAACCAGGATAAGCCTACCTACTGATGTTATCCATTTACCTTTCCATAGTTCCATTTTATTTTTGCAATTTCCTACTAGTCTGTCCCAATAGGTGGTGCGGTTAGATCCGGTGAATAATGGCATTCCAAGAAATCTCCCTGGTAGGCTAGCAGATTTGATACCCAAAATTCTTGTGAGGTCGCATTGGAGGCTAGGTTGGGTATTGAGAAAGAAGACTTATGATTTCCTCCAGTTGATGGCTTGGCCGGAAGCTTTGTTGTAATTATTCAAAACTTCTTTGATTTTTCTTGCCTCCTTTCTTATGGCTAATCCAAAGAAGATGGTATCATCCACGAATTGCTGGTGAGTACTTGCTCCTACCCCAGGGGCTGCCTCAATTCCTTTCGAAGAGCCTTCCTCTCTTAATTGGCCTATTTTTCTGCCCAAGGCTTCTGTCATTATGATAAAAAGACATGGGGAAAGTGGGTCACCTTGTCTTATCCCCCAAGTAGAATCAATGAATCCCTGGGCTACTCCATTTATTAGTATTCAGAATCTTGGGCCATTTATACAACTTTTGATCCAACCTACTATTTCCTTATCAAAACCAAATCCTAATAACACATCTAACAAGAATTTTCTATCCACCCGGTCATAAGCCTTTAGGATATCTAATTTCAGGATCATGCTTGGTAGTCTTAACTTCCTTTTTGAATGAATTGTCTCATGAGTCACTATTATCCCTTCCACAATTGACCTACCCAGAATGAAACCACTTTTCTCTTCTAAGATGATTTTACTTATTACCATTTTGAGCTTGTTGGCGATGATCTTCGTGATTGTTTTGTATATTGTGTTACAAAGTGAAATTGGCCTGAATTCCCCCATGCAGTTTGCCTCCTTTTTTGGGATAAGTGCTATGAAGGTATGATTGATTGCTCCTAGCATTTCTTTTTTCTTCCTTGACTCTTTTGCTGCTTTGATTACATCTTCTTTGATTATTTCCCAATATGTCTGGAAGAAGGATGCCGGGAAGCCATCCGGGCCCGGAGATTTGTCGGCTCCTAGTTGGAAAGTTTCCTTTTTAACTTCCTCCATACTTATAGGTTTAGTGAATTCTTTATTTTCAATGTTTGAGATCAGTTTCGGTATTCTCCTAATGAACTCCTCCCTTGCTCCAACATCCTCCTGATCTTATTTTTTAAAGAGTGATTCAAAGTACCCCACTACTTCCTGATTGATTTCCTGAGTATTTTTGGCAAGAGACCCATCGTTTCTCACCAAATCTGTTATCCTGTTCATATTTCTTTTAACCAAGGTTGAGTTATGGAATAACCTAGTGTTTCTATCTCCTTCTTGGAGCCATTGTTCCCTGGATTTTTGCTTCCAATGACATTCCATTCTTGCTAGGGATTCAGATTGAGCTTCTAGTAAGACTTTCTCCCTTAGGTACTCCTCCTGCCCCATACCATTCTTGATTATTTTCTCATTTAAGATTTTGAGCTCGTTTTCTATCTTATCAGTTTCTTCAAAAATATTTTTGAAATGTTCTTTATTCCAAATTCTCAATTTTGTTTTGATATGAGCAAGTTTCTTTTGGAAGGCAAAAAGGTGTGAGTGGTTACCAATCCAAACATCTTTCCACCATATCGATATCTATTCACAGAGGCGTGGGTCCCACATCCACATCTTTTCAAATATGAAGGGAGATCCCCCTTTAAAATTATCTGGCTAGAGTTCAAGTTGTATTGGGAAATGGTCTGAGCCACTCCAGGGGAGAATTGCAGCCTCCAACAAGTTCATTCCTTGATTCCAATCTCCCTTTACCAAGAATCTGTCCAGTTTTTCTGCTATTCCAGAGTGGTCCGATCTTCTGTTGGTCCAAGTATATATTCCATTCCTAGTATTTATCTCTCTTAACATATTTTGATCTATAAATTCCTGGAAATCTACTTGAGATCTTATCAAATTTTGTAATCCGGCCAGCTTCTTTGAATTGTTTAGAGTGGCATTGAAGTCCCCACCAATTATAGTTTTTACTTCTTTTGTTTGACTCGGGAAGGTGGAGATTTCTGCCCAGAGGATCCTTTTATCCGCTAGTGCTATAGGGCCATATACATTGATCAAATTGAATTATGAGTTATCCCGATATAGTTGAACTAAGACTGCTGACCAATTCTGCTTATCCTCCATGGGTTTGCAACATACTGAGGTAGGGTTCCAGAATATCCCAAGTCCCCCAGATGCCCCTATTGATTCTTTACAAAATCCTTCCCAGCCTCTCCACCATTTCAATTTCCTTTCTTGTTCCTCCTTACTCCATTTTGTCTCCTGAATTATTAAAATATCTAGCTTTTCACGGTCTATCTGATGCCTGAAGTGGCGCCATTTACTAGGGGCATTTAAGCCCCTAGTGTTCCAACTTATGATTTTCATGGTTCCCCAGGAAGAGGAATTTCCTTCCCATTTCTAAGGATTGTTTGGCCTAGTTTGGTTTGTCCTTTTCCTGCCCCTGCCATTTTTAATTTCTCCTTATTGGGCTTACGACCTCTTTGGTTGTTTGATTTGATCCTTGGTGTTTGTCTTGCTGAGGGTATTTGCTCGATTCCTCTTTCAGCCATTATGCCCTCTTGATATTCTTCAAAGCTTTCATCATACTCTGATTCTGAATCCATACTCCCTGCCTCCTGAGTTTCCTTCAAGCCTTCCTTTGGGTCCTTGTTGTTTAGTGATTTTATGGCTGATATCTCTCTGAATTCCGCCTTCTATTTTTCCTCTTCTTTTTCCTTTGTTACTACTAATTGATTCTCATGCCTAATGTCTATGAGATGGGGAAAACCATCTTCCCCTTGCATTTCAACTTCCGAACGAGTTTCATGGTTATCTTGCACTAGCCACCAAGTTGATTGGTTTTCTTCTTGGCTGGTGTCTAAGAGTGTTTTCCTTCCTAGCTCATCCACCTTATGTCTTGAA
The DNA here is from genome assembly GCA_007115665.2 of Sequoiadendron giganteum. Taxonomy (NCBI): domain Eukaryota; kingdom Viridiplantae; phylum Streptophyta; class Pinopsida; order Cupressales; family Cupressaceae; genus Sequoiadendron; species Sequoiadendron giganteum. Next base: position 453,257,695 of record CM021103.1, on the reverse strand, counting down.
TTCATTGAATCCACCATTTATTTTTCATGGAATTCCATTGCTTGTCCCACCTCTAATTTATTTCTATTTTTTTTCCACTCCTTATTCTGTTCTGATGCCCCCGTGTTGTTGATCTCCCACTTTTCTGTGCAATCTTTCTTATCGTGCTTCACTGATTTGCATTTCGGGCATAATTGCAGGTTGTCCTCCCTGTTCACTTCCTGCCTCCAAGAATCTAATTTGGATATGAGTTCTATCATTCTAGGCACCTCTATCCCTTGAGATATTGCTACACAAATTCAGAAATAAGGTCCTTTCTTTCTATCCACTTGGATGTTATCTATACTTTGGAGATTGCCTAGAAGTTTACCTATTCCTTCTAGGGTTTTTCCTTACCAGTATTCTGAGGGTAGGTTGTAAAGCCTTATCCATACTGCACTTTCCCCAACCCATTCTTTCCTTGGGTCAAAATTTGACCTCCATTCCACAGGGTGAACTTGGGCACCATCCAGAAAATAGGGTCCTGATTCTAAAGCCTTATTCCTCCTTTCCTGGTTAAGGAACTTAATCAGAAACCAATTATTTTCCAAGGCATTTATCGATGTCTCTTCCCCCCAGCTTGTCCTACACCATTATTCCATGGATTTCCAACTTTTTGTCCTTCTCCCCCCCCATTTTGAAAACATTCCAGATTTTTGCATAATTTCACGAGTTTTCTTAACTACTTCATTATTGACATTTAAAATCGGTATGGAGGTTGGTATGGACTTACCTTTATTCATCATTCCCCTACTCTCTGTTGCAGTCTCCTCTGTTCCTTTGGGTAATGGGGCTTTGGTCGGATCCATTTGGTGCCAATTTTTGGTTAGGTCTCTTTTTGCTCCTTCCTTTTCCCTGAACCACCCTTTCAATTTTGTGGGGTACCGCCTCCAGCCACCGTTGAATTCTAGATTCCTTCCTTGCTCAAAGCGATTGGGTCTCACCCATGGAGGTCCTTGACCTAGCCAGGCCTTGTTTCTCCTGCGCCTTTGATCCTTCTCAGCCTGTTCCCATTGTTGATAGTAAGGATGACATTTGTCCACCCAAACACCATTCTCCATCACCCATTGGGGCCTATGCATTTCCAATCCATGATTCCAGCCGGAATTTCCATAAGCCGTCCATCCCTTATTAATTTTTTCTTTGAATTCTTCAAAGGGAATTGTTCTGTCAATTTCCTCACTCCATTTCTCCTTGTTTCTTCCCACATTTTTTGGTGTCGATTTCCGCTACTAGCTAATGTCCACCTCTGGTGTGTCGTGCATTTGCTTCTTCTCATGTCATGGCTCCTGGTCCCAGCTTAGTTGTCTGGCCTCCTTCCCTGGTTCATGTGCTTCCTTCTGTTCTACCATGCCCTCTTGTGCTACCTCGCTAGCTTTTTTCGCTTCACCCATAATTTGTTAAAAAAATAAAATTGTAGTCTTTATTATTTAGTTATGACTTAGAGTTATATTCATATGTAGAATTCTATATTTATTATCATAATTTATACTAAATTCAATAAAGCCAATGTTTTAATTATAAATTTCTATATATATATTTTTTAGATCGTAAGAATTCCTAAATTGGGTAGCCCCCCTATAAAATGCATTACACTTGGTAAACTTTTTTCATGTGACTAATGATGTTGGCACGACACGCACTTCGGTACCACAAGGATAGGAGATATTAGACCGTGTGACCTCTTGTCTACAACATGATGCTTTAATCAATCGAACTACACCCCCCACCCAAATTCCTAATGAAATTTGAAAATATAATCTAAAATCATAAAAATAAATATTTAAAAGTCAACCTTAAACCCTTTTCCAACTTGAATACTCAAAATTGACCAAAGATATAGGTATAATAAATAATCAATAATTTGCTTTAGTACGCACTAACATTAAACCAATAAACACCACACGTTTTCCAAATAGGTAAAGGAAAGTGGAAATTAGAATAATGCACGCGACAAAAAGCAATGAATGCATGTGTAAGTAACTATGAAGCAATTATTATATTTGAAGGGGGCTCAATAATACACTTGTCATACACTTCATTATTTTAATGTATAAAGTTATTGACTATTACAATGCTCGAATACCTAACTTACCACGTTGATAAAGTTTGCCTTCTCAAAAAAAATGTTATTTTGTTTGTTAGAATCAACTTTAGACAAGAGTATGACTCCATCCATTCATTGCTTGCCATTTATCCATTGGCATGAAAAGACACCTCCAAATCCCTTAACCCTAGGGACCAAATTATAATAATATATTTTAAATGTATTAATGATTATTATAATATCTTAATAAATATATGATTGTGATGAGGGAGATGGTAGATACAAATAATGAAAGTGATATGCCAATTGAGTTAGGAGGTTCCGAGATTGTGGACTCTCATTTTTAGAAAGGTTTTTTAAAGTTGTTAAATTGAAAATTAAGAATAAAGTTGAAGTGTAGCAATTTGTAAGATTAGGTGTTTGGTTACATTTTTAGATGTCTAATTTATTTCATAGTTAGAGGAGAAGAAAACCTTAAAAGATAAAAGTCATAAGGGGAAAGATTTTTAATTAAGGGTTTTGTATGTCAACAAAAGAAGGGGGAAATCATTTTAGATATTTGTTGATTCTATTTTTTAGAAATTCTTAATAAATTGGGTTTAGGTGCAATAAAATTTTAGCTCAAAGATTGGAAATTATCATTTTGTAACTACAAAACTCACAAAGAATATTCATAGCTCTCCTCACATATGTATATAGTGCAAAAACTTAATGATAAAAGGGTCTTATGGTCCTCAACTAGTTCATAGCAACATAGATTTCAAATTGTTTAGACATCCATTCTTGAACCAAAGCTTTCTCACTTTTTTCGTGTATTCTCTACCACAATATTCTCATAGGATGTAGATTGATGCCCATAGGAGTTGTAAGTCTTCGCCCTTTTTGTGGATAGTAAGAAATATAAACTATTTACAGGGTGATCCCACAATAGTGGTTTACAATTTTTGGCCAAATTGGACACTGCAATTATTATTTTTAACTAAATCTTCATATTCGAGCACCTATAGCGACTAAACCGTGAGGAATTTGAAGATGATGCAAACTAAAGTCTCATCACATTTTGTCTGTAGATTCTAAAAATATTTTTTTCAAAATTTTTGGAATCAGATTGCACTTTTTTTTCCATCTCCCACGAAAACTGGTTTTTTCAGAAAACAACATTTTAAAAATGTGACACTCATCGTATACAACATAAATTTTTTTGTATGAAGGATAAAATTCTATTTTTTTTGAATTTAGATTTGTAACTACGATATCTATCACTTTCATTTGGTCTCATAGTTTTTTATTGAATATTTTTTCCTTAATCAAGTTTCGAAGTCAAACCAATTGCAATTTAGACATAGGCAGACTGTATACAACATAACTTTTTATGTATGTATCGAAATTCAATTTATATTTTTTTAATGGATCAAGGACATCAATACCCATCATGAACATATTTAAAAAAATATATTCTGATAATTTGTTATTTTTCCACATGTGCAAAACAAAGAGCTTGATTTTCAGTGAAAAACCTATGTTTAATAAAACTAAAAAACACATACATAATAAAATCAAAACATATTAAAATTATATTCATTGGATAGCTCATTTCGAGGAATACCATATTCCAGTTGGGTCTGTGACGTCTCCTCCATTTTAATCCTCAACCTGAACTTCGAAGGGCGAAAATCTGGACTCTTTTTGTGTCAAAGGGTGGAAAGGTGGGAAAAAGGGGGTTCAAGCAAACCTAATGGGTTCACTTGAACCCTTGTTCAGTCGAACCAAGGTTTGATCGAACCCCCTTTCAACAATGGGAAACTCAGGTTCCCACATGCAAAGTGGTTCGCTCGAACCCGGGTTCGACCAAACCCCTTTTCGGTTCATTTGAACATTGAGTTCACTCGAACCCCTCAAAATGATTTTTTTTTGCATGGGTGAGGTTTTTGGAAGTTTTCCTTCCTCACTCAAATTGTAAACCACTTTTGTGGCTTCACCCTACAATATATAAATTTTATTTGCCATTTGGAAATACAAAACTTTAGTTCTTTTTTTGAGCTTTTGTTGGTATTCACTTCTCTATGTATATTAAGTCAATGATTTAATCCAATGTTCTCTCTCCCCCTCTTCCTCCCTTTATCTCTCCCTCTTTCATTCCCTATCTCTCACACTATCTCCATTGAATCCCTAAATTAATTAATATCTTCCCAATTTAGAGGTTTTTTTCAATTATGTTAAGATCATTTGAAGCTATCACTTCTCAATTGACTTACCAATTGACCTCATGTAATACACAAATATATGAAAATAAATATACCAAACATTTCACTAATTGAATTTCCACACCCCTTCGGCATACCCATATTGGTATAAGGAAAATAATCATTTGAATTTCATTTATTTCATGCGTTGCTCTTTTAGATTAAATATGTGCAATTTTGAATTTCAACCAATATGTCTACACAAACTCTACTACAACCATAAAATTGTTTGGCGTACCCCATTGCACACCTAAAGTGCAATAGCTAATTTTTATTAATTATTAATAAATATTTTATTACATTAATAAATAAACAAGCTCTCTTAAATTTTCATCGACATACTCCGCCATCTTTTGGGCGCCATGATTTTTAATAAAAATAAGCGGTTACCATGTGTGAGTGAGAGATTTATTGAAGTAGTATTGAATAAGAATGCTCATCCTCATATGTAGAACCCACACTTTCTTTTACGAACACGAGGTAGAAAAATAATTTGTGCAGTAGGGGTTTCAAAGCGAGTGGTTTTCAAGTGTTTGATTCAAGCTCTTCTTGCACAGGTACGTAATTCCATAGCATCTTTTTTTTTTGTTCAACAAAGGTCCCAATAGAGAAGTGATAGCTTCAAATAAACAATGCATCCACTTACAAGGATCCAAACACAATTGAAACAAAACCTTTGAATCATGAAGATGATTAAAGCTTCATTACCAATAGGCTCATCTTATGTTTGCAATAGGGAGAGAGGGTGAGATATGGATAGAAAGAGGGAGAGATAGAAGTGGGGAGATAGAGGGGGGTAAATAGATAGAGATAAAGATGGATATAAAGATAGAGATATAGAGATAAAGAGAGAGGGGAGATGGATAGAAAGAGATGGCAAAGATAAATATGTAGAGAGGGAGAGAATAAGAGAGGGATAGATAAAAAGATAAAGATAGAGATAGGAAGTGATATATAGATAGAGGTAGGGAGAAGAAGAGATATAGGGGTAGAGAGAGGTGGAATGATAACAAGATAGAGATAGAGGGAGAGACGAAACAAGAAATATGGAGAGATAGAAATAGAGAGGCAAAGAGATATAAATATAGATATCTAGGAAGAGGGAGAGGGAGAGGGAGAGAGATGGATGGGTAGAGAGCTTCAGAGACATGTATAGAGATATAGGGGGAGAGAGTAATAGGAAGAGAAATAGACATAGAGATAGAGAGAGGTAGAGGAGGAGATAGAGAGATAGAGTGAGAGATAAAGATAGAGATAGATAGAAGTGTGGAAGGTCAATTAGGATAAATTTTGGTCTATTTTTGCATACATTTATGTAATACATGAGGTCAATTGGTAGGAAATTTAGAAAATGATGTTGTTTGTGCAACAAAGGTCTCAATGGAGAAGTGATAGCTTCAAATAAACTATGCATCCACTTATAGGGATCCAAACATGATTGAAATAAAACCTCTGAATCAGGAAGATAAATAGGCTTAATTACCAACAGGCTTATTATGTTTGCAATAAGGAGAGAGGGAGAGAGAGAGAGGGAGAGGTAGGGATAGAAAGAGGGGGAGATAGAAGGGAGAAGAGTGTCAGAGAGAGGGGTAAGGAGATAGAGATAGAGAGGACTTGATAGAGATAGAGATAGAGATGGAGAAGGAGAAGGAGAGGGATATGGAGAGGAGAGGAGGAAGAGATAAAGAGAGAGGGGAGAGAGGGATAGATAGAGATGGAAGAGATAAATATATAGAGAGGGATAGAGAGAGACATAGATGGATGGATAGAGAGAAGGAGACATGTCTAGAGATAAAGGAGAAGAGAAGAAAATATAGGTAGAAATGAAGATAGAGGGAGAGAGGAAGAGGGAGACAAATAGATAGAGAGATATAGGTAGAGGGAGAGATAAATACAAAGAGATATAGGAAGATAGATACAGAGCGATATAGAGATATCTATATCAATCACCCTCCCTATATCTCTATCTATTCATCTTTATCTCACTCTCTATCTACCTATCTCTATCTCTTTGTCTCCCTCTCTATTTATATGTTTCTCATTATCTCCCCCCCCTCTCTCTCTCTATATATATATTTTCTTCCCTCTATTTATCTTTATCCCCCTATCTCTTATGTGCCTTTATCTCTATCTATGTCTCTATCCTCTTCTCTCTTTCTCTTTTCCTTTATATATTTTTCTCTATCTCCCTTACTATCTCTACCTCTTTCTTTGTCCCTCTTTATTCCTCACTATCTCTACCTATCTCTCTATGTCTATTTTTCTCCCTCTTTATCTCTCTATTTCTATTTATCTCTCTCTCTCTCTCTATATATATATATATATTTGTTTCTCTCTCTTCTCTCCTTTTTTCTCCCTATCCCTCTTTTTATCCCTTTATTTCTATATTTATTCCTCTCTTTATCTATCTTCGTCTCTTTCTCCTCTATCTCATTTTGCTCCCTCTCTCTTGCTCTATTTCTCTTTTTTCTGTCTCCACCTATCTATATCCTATCTCTATCTCCCTCTCCCTTTTCACTTCTTTTATCTTCCTCTCTTTATCTATATATATGTTTGTCTCCTTAACTATGCAATGGGTACATTGAAGAGATCTTAAAGGTTAATTATCATATCCTAAATCAAATGACATGCTACCTTGAGAATAACTCCCCAAAGACACGTCATCCTTAGATTGTTGACATGAAACAACCAATCAAAAGTTAGTTTCTCTTTTCTCTCTCTTTTCCTTTATATCTCTTATATTTCTCCCTCTCATGCTCTATCTCTCTTTGTCTCTTCCTCTCTTTCAATCTTTGTCTCCATCTCTCTCTCTCTCTCTTGATATCTATCTATCTAAATTTGTCTCTTTCTTTCATGAACTCTATTTTTTGAGTTTCTCTATCTTTATTAGTCGATAGGCTACATATAGTGTGAGGTTTGAGCTTGAAACAAGTCTCACACCTGGTACCATTTAATGGTAAACCAACTACAGTTTAATGGTAAAATACTCTAAAATATCAGGTAAAAGCTTCCAAAATCTCACTTATCACATAAAAGCTAGATAAATATTAGTAGGCAACTAGATGAGAACATTTTATTTCCAACTTGTAGTATTTTTTGTCAATTTGATGGTAACTTCTTTTTTCATTTACAAGTATCTATTTTAACTTTTTAATTTAATATATCTTATTTTCAAATGATTTTTAAAAAATAGAATGAAGAATTTCCACAATAATTTTTATAATGAAACATAATGATTATTTTATTATTTTTAAAATATATTGATTTAAAACATAATATAATTAAATAAACTAAACCCAATGTTCACTCGTTAAAAATGAAAAACATTATTTATTTATTGGTGCCTTTCACGTTGTTTGCTCTAGCTAGTCACATAGAGAAAAATGAAAGTTGTTGAAGCAAGAAAAACTAATCATTCTGAAGGCAGTAGCAAGTAGATCACGGAAGTGTACATAATTAGTCCCCCTCCTAGCAATAAGGATCGACACAGTGAGGTTGTTGCGGCAAGAGGACCCAGAGATAGAATAATGAGATTTTTGCTGAGATAGCCATCAAATTCTTCCATGTACAAGATAGAACAACAAATTTGAAGTCTTTATTAGCGCCTATGAGTGCATATAGACAAAGCTACACAACAGAGTTGATTATGAATCGTGAGTGAGATCGGGTGAGATTTGTTGCCATGAATAATGCCTCCTTTGCTTGGTATAAAATAAATAGAAGCTCCAAACTGATTACTTGTTCACTTAATGTAAAGGAGAGAAAATAACGTTTCAGTCTTACCAGCGTGCCCTGTGTCAAATCCATCTCCCATAGATATTCAACCATCTTTTCTTTTGATTGTAAAACCAAAAAAGAAATTCCCCCTCTAAATCATCACTACCTAGCTCCCCCATTCGAGCTAGACCAAATGATAATGTAAACTAGTTCCACCGCTCTCTACTGCGTGTATGCTACCACTGTGCTCAACTTAGTTTCGTCGATGCCCTGCAGATTCAACCTCAATTGCTTCGGACTTTGCAGTGTCGGTGTTGGACTCAAAGGTGGAGATGCTCACCACAGAGACATCGCCATTATTATTCTGGTGAATCGCACCTTGGTGATGTACTTGTCATTGTTATTTTTCTGGTACACGGGTGACTTTGCAACTTGACCTAAATTCTGTCAGGTGATGGACATGACATGCCTCTGACCAATCCCGATAGGTACCAAATTTTTAATGGATCAAATCGTTCTGATCGTTGGCAAGCCTTCTTCGTCATTACACGTCGTAGATTGCCAAAATTAGGTTGGTTCACTTCAAATAGGATACGCCTCCGGTGTAAAAAATAGTATTAAAGTGGAATTTTAGAGAGTTTTCTTGGAAGAAGAGAGAAAATTGTTGGAACCAAAAACTTGTATTATTGAAGAATCGTCTTGCTTGTTTAGGGAATTTCAACTCTTTGTTCATCACCTTTCTTTGATATAATCTTCTTATTATTCTATTTAAAAATGAGTATGAAATTAAATTAAATGGTTTAAATTATTGATGCATTAGTACAAGAGGTTCATTTTAATTGGGATTTAAATTTGGAACTTGATTCCCTTATGTTGGGTAGATTTAGTTGTAGTTTTAATTGGGATTTAAATTTGGAATTTGATTCCATTATGTTGGGTAGATTTAGTTGTAGTTGTTTATTTTTTAATTTTTAGAAAAATGAATTTCTTATCTAAACTTTTTTTTTTTTTAAAGTGTGTAATAAAAGTGTAAAACTGGGTAGATTTTGGTCATAAGAGTATCTTTAGAATTTCGATTTTATGTTTTTTATATTTAACAATTTTTTTGGGGATGAGAGCTTGAAGATCCATTAATGATTCTAAGTAAATATTTTTAAAGTATTTTATTTTAAATTTGAAACTTTTGTATTAAAAATATTTTGTGAAGACATGAATTTTTTCATACAATTAGTTTGTTATTGTCTTGGAACGTGTTTCATGTGTTTATATTTATGTTTCTTCCTTCTAAGGGCTAAATACACATGTTAGGGCTTAGAATAGATGGTTATAACTATGGGATGCAATATTTGAAAAGACATTTGGTATCCTTAAAATAAACACAAAATTAAGATTATATAGTACATAATTTCTAAAATGGGTGTATTGTGTAATAATGATGAGATATTAGATTAAGTAGGTGTTATGTTTGAAAATATGTATCACATGTTAAATATAAATTAGAATATAAGCTTGTAACATGACAAAAGGATGTTTAGAAAGATATGTTTCATTGGGAATGTAACATGCCAAAATGATATCTAGAGAGATCAATTGCAATTGGAAGTTATGCAATATGTTGATATGACATCTATATAGATGGATTGTATTGACAAGCATTTCCATGAGGGGTGCTTACTATTTGAGATCACAGGTCTAGTTGGTCCTACCTTGGTTTAGGATAATTTCAAGGGGAAACCACTCATTGTCAAGAACTTGCCTCATTTTCCTTGTTTTTTGGACTTGTATAGTTTATTTAAGGTGTATTAAAAACCATGATTGAAGTGTTCTTGTATGTTATGATTGTATATGATAACCATGGAGATCATCTCTTAGTGTAGAGGGGTAGGCCACAAAGTCCTACATGGTTGGGTGGTCTTGATCACCATTGGGATTACTCATTGGAATCATAGTGAGGCATCATGGAACTTCCATACGGATCTACTAGCTCTTAGTGGCATCTTATCATGTCATATTTTTGAATATTGTAACCTTGTTGTAAAGCGTACTTATGGATATTTATGGCTTCTATTAAAGAATGAAAGTATTATAATTATATGTTTATCTCATTATATTTTGGTGTGTTATCTATCCATGCTTGGTATGTGATTAAGCCACCTTGGGATCAAGTAATAAATATTATTTGGTTGGAAGTCATGCATAATTTGTGACAAAACCATCCTTGTTTATAATTCATGTGATTTTGTGAAATATAGGAATAATGTACAATCATGTTAGAAATTAGATTATAGATGTCTTATGTTCTCATTCATGATGCTTGAGTAAGTTTATTTTCATTTGGAGATTATTAGTAGTTAGAATTTGTATTGTCTAGCTTAAGCTTGGTTGGATGTTCCTAATCACATTGTTTTTATTATATAAGAAGCATTTATAGGGTGTTGTACCCTTTACACAAAAGGCCATCAGGGAAAAATTTCAAATCATAAAGAACAACACAATTCCAAAACAAACCAAAGACAACAAATTAACAATAGAAAAATAACATATAAACAACTAGAGGAATCAACCAAAAAAACCCAAAGGATCCCTCTACTTGGGAATGTTCTCCAATTATTCCATGAGGAATTTGAAAACATGGATCTTCTACTTGCTAGAGCTAGGGTCAGTAGAAGTGTCATGTTTCTTGTTAGAAATCTGAAATAGATTGAATAACTCAAGAAACTTTTTAAGAGAAAATCAAAGTTACATAAATTAGAAAAACATAAGAATGCAAACCAGTACAATGAGAGATTATGCAATGTCAATGTGACAATATTGCATTAAGAGCTTTCAAGCTAAAAAGATCAATACAAAATATTTATGCCAAAAGGTTGCAAGAAGATGCAAATACAAGCTAGGTAGTGAGTTTATATAAAACTTAGGAGAGGAGGTAGGTGGAAAATCCAACCAATAGGAATCAACCACAACAAGTGGAGATGGACCACCAAAAGTGAAAAGTGGTTCCGAGGTGATACCACACTACTAGTTTACAATTCCCTTCATGAAGAAAAAATGCAAAAAAACTCCAAAGAAAAATTTGGGTTTTTAGGGGTTCGCTCGAAGGGGGGGTTCTCGCTCAAAGGGGGGGTTTGCATGAACCCAAAAATTGGTTCACTTGAACTCCCCCTTCGAGCAAACCCCCTTGTGACATCATCCCCTTTTTTGCACATTTTTTTAATGAAAAGAAAGGAAAATTCAAAAAGGGGGGGTGTTTGAGTGAACCCCCTTCACTCGAAGGGGTCCAAGGGGTTTCGCTCGAACTCCCCTTTTTTTTCCTTCTCCCTCTCCTCTAGCAATTGTTTGCAAAAAAAATCCTTTTTGAGCTTGGGTTGAAGATGAAAATGGAATCAACTTCACAAACCCAACTAGATGATGGTAGTCCTTGGAATGAGCTATTTATCAAATATAATTTTAATATATTTTGGTTTTATTATGTATTTTTTTTAGTTTAATTAAACGTAGCTTTTTCATCAAAAATCAAGCTCTATGTTTTGAACATGTGGAAAAATAGTAGATTGTCAAAAAAATCTAAAAAATATGTTTGTGTTAGGTATTGATGTCCTTGATCCAGTAAAAAAAATTGAATTTCGATACATACAAAAAAATTATGTTGTATATGGTCCACCTATGTCTAAATTATAATTGGTGTGACTTCAAAACTTAATTAAGAAAAAAATATTCAATAAAACACTATGAAACCAAATGAACATGCTAGATATTATAGTTACAAAGCTAAATTCAAAAAAAATAGAATTTAATCCTTCATAGAAAAAATTTATGTTGTTTACAGTGAACATCACTCTTTAAAAATGGTGTTTATTGTTAAAAAACTAGTTTTCAAAGGAGATGGAAAAATAAATGCAATTTGATTCCAATTTTTTTTAAATAAATACATACATACATACATACATACATACATACATACATATATATATATATATATATATTTAGAATTTACAGAAAATGTTACAGATCACTAGTTTGCATCATCTTCAAATTCCTCATAGTTTAGCAGCCATAGGTGCCCGAAAGTGAAGATTTAGTTAAAAAATCAATTCAATGTCCAGCTTGGCCAAAAAGTGTAAACCAATATTGTGGGATCACCATCCACCCTTTAAGGGGACACCACACACCTATCTCCTAGTAATAAAATCACTTTATTATCTCAAGAATGCTTAATTAAGTGTAAGAAAAACCTAGGACTAAGGGAAAATAAATTAACCCACTAGGAAAATAAAAACCTACACCAACACCCCCCTTAAGCAGAACTTAGGAGGATGTAAAATATGATGGGTCTTGACAAATGAGGCCATGTTAGGTACCCATGTACATATCAAATTCCCCCCTGTAACATACTAACCCTTCATTGAAGTAAAAATTTCCAAGTTTACACCTTTTCACATAAATAAACTAAGTAACAAGCCATTGCAATAAAAAAAAATCTTTATTGAGAATTTACAAACAAGATGCATTTCATAATACAAAAAGGATTCCATTTTATTTCAATAACTTCATATATTACAACAATACAAGAATGCAAACAGATACATAAATAGCTCAATGAGCTTTAGAACAAATAGTTGTAAGACGGTCCAAGATCCTTCCTTTCAAATCTTGGTTCTTTTGTCACCTACTGTGGAGGAGAAGCATCACTCAAGTGATTTTTCACCAACCTCAGACTCTTAATGCAATCCATCGCACATCTATCATTCGATAGATGGCCCTTTCCTTTGATGAAGAGATTGGTAGAGTAACCGATAACGACAACCAACAGAGCATAGTGTTGTGTCCTACATAACTAGAACTTGTAATCCCACAATCTAGACCTAGCATGTAATACTGGATCATAGTGAACTGACAGTGGAGCCAAAGGTCATCATACTACTTTGGCCAAATTATTCTCAACAGTAATCCGTAGGAAGCTCATCTATCACATACACTACTCATGACCAATTTGACTTAAGGCCATCTTAAACTATGCATAGGTATTTCTTTCAATGGATAATCTATCATCCCAAAGATAACCTATCACCATTTTAACCTATTTGGAATAAATATACTTAAAAACTAAGTACAAAAGCTCCCTCGCATACTGGATTAACAATCCTGGGAGTAAACATAAGTTATTCTAGTTAAATAAATAACTTAGCTAAGTGTATCACATGTGTCACTCATGTTCAATCAAATCTAGTATAGAATACCTATGATTAACACCAATCTCCTATTATGGAGTACTTACAAGCACATCATAAAAATAGCATAAAATCTTCTATTCTCTCTTCAATGACATTCTAAATTCTCTAAATGCAAACTTACTTAGAAAATAAAATTCAAGCATACGTGGAGAACAATTCAATTATAATTTAAAAATAACAAAGAAGAATATCCTCATGCATTTTATTTCTTGTCCAATCAATTGGCAGTAATGCAACTTCTCCCAAATAGCAACAAACTTGATAATAGCTTCTCAAGAATGTCACAATGAACTTATACTCTCAAGTTGATAGATTACTACACTCAAACAATAACTCTTTCTCTCAATATGGTAGAATTATCACTCTCTCTTCCTCACAAGTAAAACTGGAAATAACATAGCATAAAGGTTTGCAAGAAGAATGCATAAACTTGTATAAGGCATGTGTCCTCTCAAATAAAACTACTTTGTTATTTATACAACAACATGGGGCTACACATCCTACAGTTTAGGCATGGTTATGGATAGAAAACACCATGCACAGCTACACATATATCACAACAAAAAGTGGTGACTATGTGATATCATACTCAACAAAATATCAATAGATCGACCTTGCTAGATTGACAGCATGTAGAGACTTATTCAAATCAACACATGGATTATTTGAATTATCTCCAACAATAGATATCTACAGAAAATGGGTTTCCAGAGGTGGCACTAAAGCTTCCACACTCCTCTTAATGTTGGAATGGTTTCCATGTAGTTAGAAACAGTCAATTACCAATTTGCAACACCATGCATTCATCGACTTAATCTAGGGATGAGTTGATTTGGATATTTTTTCTCTCTGACAAAGTCATCAACTATTTCTCATGTTTCAATAGATGTTGGTTCAAATATGATAACATGACAATTTAAGTTTACCAATTCAAAGATAATCTTCAATATAGGTGTCAACTAATTCTATGCCATGCATCGACATAAGGCAACAAGTTTTAAATGAAATATATGTGTTCCATAAAGCGTGACAGTAAGAGTAAAACTCGACTTCTATAAACACAATCATAGCAACATAAAATTGGCCTCTACCATGATAAATGATAGTCGATATAAAGCAATATCAAATATGTTAAATATATATTAATATATATGTAATATAACATAACTTATACATATATATATATTTAAATATCATCATATATATATATGTTAATATGTATTTAAATATATATATATCATAAGCCATTAATGTAAGTATACATTCGATATATAAATAAATAACTACAGGAAAGATAGTATTTACACATAATAAACACAATATATCAAATGTATGCATATATATATATATATATGTATATAAGTATACATGCCTCTATGTACACGTATGTGTATGTATATCTATATTGGTAAATTTGTATGTGTGTGTCCATTCACCAACTTATGCATGTATCGATATATATATATATACATATGGATATGTGTATATACTATACATATATATATGTTGTAACGCCCCGCCACGCGACCCTAGAGGATGATGCAAGCAACTACTTAAACAGGTTAATTTTTTTTTTTTTAAAATACAATTAATATACAAGTTCGCTTCCCAATGCAAACATCCCCTAAGGTCACGAGACAAAACAACTTAACAACCCACAACAATCAACAACATAAATGAAACCATAACATCTATTTACTCAAGATAATAAGTACACATACATACCTTACAAGATAAACTACATCCAAACATAAAAGGTAACTTCCAAATCCACATATCCATAATTAAATATTACAATTACAACTCTCATTCCCTGAATGAGACAAGTTCAATAAATAAGGTTACATTTACAATCTCCACCTCAATAACTTAGAGGGGGGTAAAATAATACAAAAGTAACTGAAATGAAATAAAGCATGAACTGGATCATAATCCACGAGCTCTCCTACTGGAAGTCTCGTCTACACGAACATGAAAATAGAACCCAACGGATTTAGGTGCACGCCACCCAACCACGTGGATCCAAAAAGGCCCACTCCCCCGTGCTAGGAGATGGTAACCAGGAATCCTAGTCAAGACCATCTACCTCTAGACACAGGCTAACATAAACTGAACCCAACTGAAACAACCAATAACATGATCCTCACAAATACATCAAGAGACCCACACATAATCAACTCAAGCACAACTCAGATACCATACAAGTACAACACAAGCACACCACAAGTGTAACCCAAGTACCACATACGTACAACAAAGGTACACCAAAAGTACAACTCAAGAGCATCACGAGTAACACACAAGGACAATTCTACATGGTCACAATGCTTCCAGAAACAAGGCAGACAAGAGTGACAAGAGAGCCGACACATAGTCACAACAGGTATGTTAAGGTAACCATACCCACAAGATCGAATACCAAAAATGGTCACAACAGGTATGTTATGGAAACCATACCTACAAGATCGAATACCAACAATGGTCACAACAGGTATGTTATGGAAACCATACCTACAAGATCGAATACCAACAATGGTCACAACAGGTATGTTATGGAAACCATACCTACAAGATCGAATACCAACAATGGTCACAACAGGTATGTCAAAGAGACCATACCCCTACAACAAAGGCCGACTGTTGTCCTAGAGAGAGTGTCATCACACAGCTCGTCATGGGTTATCCTTGGGAATCTTCATAGGCTCCGGCCCCCCCACAAGACAAGGGTTATCCTGGTGACCTCTACCGAATCCCGGCCCCCATACTCACCCATGCGGAGCCAAATACCTTTTGTATAGACAAGATAGATGACCTTGCCATTACAGGCCTTCCCATCTCATCCCAAGCCTAATTGAGCACTTAGGTAATGAGTGAGGCATTAAAAGTCTTGATTAGTGTGAGGTTAGTCCTAAGCTTCTAAGTATTGTTTTAGTTATCACTTGATTAAATAACTTATAACGAGTTATCCTAGGCACCACTTCGGTGTGCCGGCCCCCATTATAAGCCACTCTTCTACTGGACAACACACACACACCATCCAAACAACAATGGAACCAAGGTGCAATAAATAAGATAACACATCCACTCCTTTCTCAGGAGTCGACAAAGATGAACCCATCTCCAAACACTGGAGGAAACATCAATAACAAGACCGCTCCCGACAGGGAGACACATATTACAAAATCCACTCCTTTCTCAGGAGGTACACAAACTGAAACGTACTCCAACACTAGAGGCAACAGACCACATAACAAGGTCACTCCTTACAAGGAGACATGGATCCCATAATCCGCTCCTATACCAGAAATACAACCCATCCCCGTTCGTGGAAACCGGGTAAAAATTGACAACATACTACACACTTCCCTATAGGTACAAAATAGGTTGACCCCCTAACACGACAACCCACAATCATAAACGACCACATCTGGAAGACTTGACGGAGGACATGACTCCCATTTAATTCACTTCCCAATACGATGATAGCAACAGTTCACAATCAAGACAAGCAAGAATTAAATTCTACTTTGGGTTCACTAAACCCATGTCTTTTAGTAAAGCTCGATAGATTATCACCATACTAACACTAATTTAATAATGCCTCTTTCAGACATAAGAATAATCCAAATCAAAATTACATCCTTAAAAGTTTCTGAAACTTATAAATTAAACAATTATTTCAAATATTCAGAACATGACATTTAAAACGAATAAACGTTTCCTCTACTTGACATATTTATTTCCAAGATAATTTAGCATAACTTGATATAAAACCAATCAATTAATGTAATATTCAATAATTCACCGCATTTAATAAATCAGGATAAGAATAAAGTTCAACTCCAATGTTTAAGTTCACTATCGTGCAAAGATAACAGGAATTGTTTAATGTCTACGCTTCGAGGTAAGACGTTTATAGTTAAAGTAGGTCTATGGCAAAGTCATTTATTAACTAATCAAGATGCCATCACATTTCTTGCCAAATCATATTTAACCTTTCCAATATATCGTTGATTTAAAACTAACAATTAAAAGCATGCCATAGTAAAATATAATTTTCTATTTACACCATTAACTTGCCCAAGAAAATAATTCCCCTTATAAACCATTCTAACGCCTATGCAAATAATACTATTTTTAAAATAAACCCACTAGTTCGACCATTGTCTAATGATTTATAATTTTCTCAATTATATTTAAATAATTTATCTTTTAAATCAATAAATTAATTCCCCCAATTAAATTTAACATTCCTTCTTTTATTCCATTTCCTCGATTTATCCCAAATTATACGATTAATTCAAATCAATATTTTAAGGTCCAATAATTTGGCTATTAACTTATTATGTTAAAACAATTCTTCTTCTCCAATTTGTATCATTTAAATTCCTCCAATTTTCTTAATTTAATCACCAGTTAAATCTAAATAACATCAAGTATTAAAATCCTTAATTAAATGTTAGATTCAATACCTATGTTAAAACTTATAATATTATTTACACCTACTAACATAATCCCTCAATCTTATATATATCTATATATATAATATTTTAAATATTATAAATTATAATATAATATTTAAAATATTAACATACAAATATATTTATTTATTTATCTTCTAAATCCATTATTCAATTCCCATAGTTATATTTAAATATTCCCCTCAATTAAAACACTATATAAATAAAATAAATATGTTATTCCATCAGAATATCAGTAGTTTAAAATAAAACGATGATTTAATCCCCAATCAATTATTAAGTCTATAACATAAAGGTCTAAAATTTTCTCAATTAAAAATCAAAACAATTAAGTTAAGACATACATTTATTTAACTCATCCATTTAATATATATTTATATAATAATATTTTAATATTATATATATAAATAATATTAAATTAAATGGATAAATAACAAAGTATTATAATTAAATTTTTGAAATGAAATAACCCTAATTGCGCCTCGGGCCGCGCATCATCTTAGGGCAAGGACGGCCGACCGAATCTCGGGCCGCGTGTCGCGCCCTAATCCTTATGGCCGCGGGTTTGTTTATTTACAGGTCGGCGCCTTCGAACCAGGGCGGCGGAAGTTCCCTGCTGGGCGGAGGTGTTTGTGGCGGCCGCAGGAGGCGGCGCCACTGGCAGGGAGAGGCATCGGTGTTTCCATTGCACGAGGCGGCCGGAGTACCAGGCAGCGGCGGCTCGTGGCGGCGGCGGCGCTGTGCAAGATTAAGGTCGGCGGAGGTGGTGACAGGGTGGGGCGGCGGTGGCGACACAGCCGAACCCCCACACAGTGGGCGGCTGTGTAAGCACAGCCGACCACTGTGTGGTATCGGCTGTGTAACCACACAACCGACCACTGTGTGGCGGCCAGCGCTTAGAGGCGGCGACGGGAGGGAAGATGGGGGTCGCAGGGTGCGGCTCCCTCCACCCGCCTCCCATGGGAGGTGCGGTGGGGGTTGAGCCCCCAGCCCCCATCCAAAATAAAATTTATTTTATATACAATTTTTTTTTTATTAAAAAAAAGTTCAAAATAGCATTTCCTACGGGTTTTTACCCGAATTTTCTCAATAACCAGGGTTTCAATTTTTTTATTTATTTTTAAATCCACAGCATGAGAACAGAATCCAACTCATATAATATATATGTATATCTATATATACATATATATATACATATATATAAACTTATATAAATACATATTTGCATACCCATATTAGAATTTTGCAAATTTATTTGAGGAACAAATTGAAAGAACAGTTCCCAGCCAAGAACACAAGATTACATTTTCATTTTCTTTCCACAACCAACCATAAACAAATTAAAAATTTTCAAAGCATCTAATTTCAAAGAGAAGAACCTGATTTTGCAAGAACTTGGAGAAGATCCAGATGATGTCTCATTCCAGCCTTCCTTCCCAAATCAGTCCTACAAATTTTCATAACCCAATCCAAAAACCCACAAAAAGGAAAGGTTTTTCTTCAAACCAATTTTTCAACCCTCCAAAAAAAAAACTAAAACCTTTAAATTATGAAGCAATATTCATCCATAAGGATTTTTCCCTAATTCCTTCAACCACTGTCATAAATTCTTGAAAATAGAGAATGAAAATATCTTTTTATTTCTTTTAATTTTGAATTCAATTTTAAATTTCAACTTTCAATTCAATTTTCCTCAACAATTAAACAATAATTTCCAGAGAAATAATCTAATTCATTTCAACATAGTAATTTAATTCAACACAATTTAATTTAATTAATTAATAAAATAATCTTAATCCAAGATTAAATCATTTTATTAATTAAATTAAATTAACTAATAAATCAAACAACATCTCAAATGTTATAACTTGATTAATTTAATCAATAATTTAAATACCAAACTTAAATTTAGATAACGAAGAGAGGGCACGAAAATCAAGACAGCACAACCCGACAACAACTGACGGCAAAAGGACTAGGGTGACGACCTGACACGAAAACCTAGCTACTATCTCCCAATAGAATACCGTTGGGTATTGAACACGCTCTCACCTGTGAACCAGGTCGAGTCGATGTTCGGTACCTGTCAACCTGCAAAACAAATAATAACAACATATAATGTGAACAGCATAAAATACACACTATGAGGAGGAAATCACGGAATTGCAGGGCGCTCGCAAGCGAGTGATGTGATCCGTCCTCTTCACCAATACACTGCAAATAACTGACAATCTAACATGCTAGTATAATTCAAAGCATAAACATCTTAAATTCAAATCGCCACTATGCTAATCCAAAGCATGAAATATAGATAACATATGAATACAGTAACATCACATCAAAATACAACATTTGCATCACTTAATAGATAACGATCAATTAACAACCGAGTTCAAGATCAAAGCACCAACATAGCACAAAGCATAATCAATCGAACACAGTTCGATTAAAAGAGCAAAACGGAGGGGTCTTACATATGTTCACATTCGATTCACATATAGCCATTCACAATTACCTTCATATCGATAATTTCTTATGTGTGGTACATCTATACATGTGCATATACATGTCATTAGTTCCCATCAACATGTATGTGCATATATATACACATACTCCACATACATCCCTCTTGTCAATATAATTGTAATAGGACAAGAAAGATCTCAAAAGTTCAAACAGACAAACATCACCCAATAATGCATGCAGTAGTAAACAAGACTCTACTAATGCAGACACCTCAACTAGGGATGACTTACCAACTTCCCACAAACTGGCTCAACTCAATCATTCTACACTGGTGTGTGTATGCTTAGATAGTTTACTTTTACTAGTTACGTGACCAAGATCTTCTCCCAAGTGATACTTCCCCTCTGCCTAGAGGAATGAAACACATACTTTCATTCACTAACACATGCACACAACAGTCAATTGTTCATAACATATGAGTATACATAAACATCTCCAAAGTTAGAATAATAAATTAATAACCATCCATTCACATTTATGCAGTATTTCTCCATGAAATAACATCAACTGAGATAACATTCATATTGATAATAAGGTACAAGCATAATTTATTCATCTCCAAAATTCAAATTACATTCATATTTACACTATGTAGTAATAGTAAATAGTAACTTCACAATTGGGGTGTAACAAGGTTCCTTGTTTGTAACTGATTCCTTTGGTTCAAGATGTCTCTATAGTTTCCATTGGTACATGGTAGGTCATCCTCTCACAAATTTTGGTTATATACCATGTCCCTCTAGGTATTGATGGGTATACCCATTCTATGGTAGCTACTAGTTGATCAACTTGATGTGAGGTCAAGGGGTTTCCATACTTCAAGTTACTAAAATTTAGCTACCATGTGTGAATCATCCACTTATTTCATGTCACCATATCCTACAACCACTTCATTATGGCATATAGAAATTAAGTGCCTAATTTGCTTCACTAATAGTTATAATAACTTAAAAAACTCAAACTTTTCACATGGTCTTCATATGCTCTACGATTGTATTGTCAACACCTCAGATTCCTTGGATAACTCATACTTTTTCTCTTAAATAAACAAGTTTCACTCATCTAAAGGAATGTCTCTTTTCTTCCCCTAGATATATGGGAGTTGTATTATTATTAAAAATGTTGAAATATCAAGGAAAAAACTTTGAGATGATTGTAACCTATTTGCGAAAATAAAGAAGATGTTGTTTCTTACAATTCTACGTTAATACCTATTTCTATTTGCACTTATATGAATGAATGTCTACTTGTGTAATTTTTCCCTTATTTTATTATTTTTCTTTGTGATAATTTTTAAGGGCTATTAATCTTGATATGAACACTTGATGTATAAATTATAAATCTTAGCTATTTTATGTTCAAAAACCATTATAAACCTTTCTAAATTGAAAATAAGAACACAAATAATAATAAGGGGTATCTAAGAATGAGTACATTTGAGTAAGCCACAACCTAGTAGTAATATTATTGTAAGACAATGATATTTATTATAAACTGACATAAATTTTGTTGTTAGAAAAATATTGTAGTGGCACTCTATTGACTCTACATTTTTCAAAGACAAAAATTGATTAGTTCTCAAAAAAATCTGCCCAACCCATCTACACTTAAGAATGTAAATTATCTATCAATGTATAAATTATTTCATAGTTTACTATGTTCATGCCTAAGCATTAAGGATGTAAGGAGTGTTCATTAGTGTGTTATATCCTAGGAATCCTTTTTGTATTTCCATGAGAATTTTATCTTCTTTTCATTATGATAAACTTATTACATTACATATATGATCCAATGTGTATCTATAGGGCTACCCCTAGATTTTAAAAGGCCTAAAGTACAAGAGAGATTTATTCATCTCTAGTTCATTGCCACATCCTCTGAGTGGTTTTGATCATAGAAACTCACAACTTATAAATTTTTGAAAAAAGGTTGGAGACCTATTATAATGAGAATTCACTACAAGAAAATCAACCAACTCTATGGGGAGTGAAATGATAATGCATTATCAAAAAACGCCTTTATAGAAGACACGCCCTTATCCTCAACATAAACCATTATGAGAGTATCAAGGATGGAAGGACCATATGTCACAAAAGGTAAGTACATATCAAAATAAAAATGTATACATACATACATATGTATGTATGTATGAATGTATGTATGTGCGCATGTATATATGTGTATTATTGGATTTTTCAAAATACGCACAAGTGGGATCAAATAGAAAATGAAAACACCTTCCATGCACAAAGAATAGGAACATGAAGAACATCATTGAAGCACAAAGACGCTATAAACAACTATCAAATGATGATTGCTATAGTGCTAAAATGAAGAACCTCCTCTAAAACAAATGATGATCAAGATCAAGAAGATAATAATTTGCATGGGTGTCCCCAACAACACTACTCAAAAAATAATCAGATAAAAAACAAAAGAAAACATTTGACAATCAAAGATACAAATGAAACATGAATATGCAAGAGTGACCCCAACGACATAACTCAACCATACAAGATGCAAGTAAAAAATACAATTACCAATAGTATGAAGAGCACTGATCAAGGGAAAATAGAAGGTCACCACTATAAAATAGGAATGCAAGAGTGACCATAGAGTAAGTGCTCCATCTCATCGAAATGCATGGGTAACCAACCACTACATCCACCTAGTATATAGGAACAAAACTAGATACATAGCTCACTCCAAAATGAAACCAAGGAAGCATTAGCACCAACAATAGAAATTCCCCCAAAATATAGATAAGGGAGAGCCATGACAAGTCTACTAAAATTGTGTGTCACCAAGAAGTGCATGAAGGATAACCAAGAACAGCTGAATGTGCACTTGAAATTACCTGTAGCTAAAAAAGGGTGTACAAATTAAGGCACAAATGCATGATGCAAGAATCGATTTGATGTTGTCATGGAAGGGACACTCACTTGACAAAGATGTGATGAAAAAAAAAATGCACTACACAAC
This sequence comes from Sequoiadendron giganteum, assembly GCA_007115665.2. NCBI lineage: Eukaryota > Viridiplantae > Streptophyta > Pinopsida > Cupressales > Cupressaceae > Sequoiadendron > Sequoiadendron giganteum. The sequence goes on along the minus strand of CM021103.1, from coordinate 453,234,450 downwards.
ATCCCCACCCCCCCAACCCCCCCCCTTCTATGGCACTTTGTAACATAGTTGAGTACAAAAATGCACAACAGGAGGTGTGAAATCTCCAAAAAAGATATTCCAGAGTGGTACTTTATCTTAGTATGTCTACAAAGAGAAAATTCTTTAAAAAGATGTCTACAATATCCAAATAAGACAAAATGTTGGAAATAAATGTAGAATAGTAAAAAAAGTCATCCCATACAAACAAAAAGTTTCAAGGAGCCAAAGTGTGTAAGTAATTCACTAAAATTAGAAAACAAAAAAAACTGAATAAAATATATGTGGAGAAAAATCTAGAATAATTGCATGAATAGTTATGAAGAGCCCTAAAAGACATTTCCATCTTTGTAAGAATTACGAAAAATAGAGAAACTAGTCAAAAATTATGAGTTCGAGAACGGATTTGTTAAATCCATGCTTTTATACCATGTTGGAATTGTGAAAACACACACAAGGTAGGATCAAACAACAAACAAAAACACCTTCCATGAACAAGAGATGCAAACAAAGATTCACTATTTCCTCAAAAAGTTTAAACACAAGAGATGAGCTTTCATTGAATTTAATAATAGAAAACCATAAATGAGAAAGGGATTAGATCATGTCAAGTGTCATCATCCTATGTGATGAGACAAAATGATCTAATAATAACTCAATCTAATAAAAGAAAAAATCACTCCTAAGTTTAGCTTAAATGCACAAAGTGAAATTAGCCTAATAATCAATTAAATATTAATTAATTATTAGTTAATAAATGATTACTCTAACATATGTATGTATGTATGTATGTATATATGTATGTATGTATGTATGCATGCATGCATCCATGTTATAGATATATAAGCCAAGGTCAATGATCTAAGAAAAGTGAATGATAGATTATTCTAGGGTGGATGTGATGAAATATGTATCACTATGTATGCACAAACCCTAATTAAAGTATGATAAACATATGTAAACAAATATAGATTTAAACATTAAAGGATAAATAATCCTAAAGTTAAACCCTAGGATATGTATTAGTAGATGGGTTGACAAAAAATGTAAGGGAAATAAAATTAATTTTACATAAATATGGTCCAATTAAATAGATACATATTGAAGCACAAATTAACTAGATTCAATTAATGGAGATGAGATCAAAATTAATAAATTGAAATTCTATTCAAGGAATTATATGCAAAGAGATAAACTGTCTATCTTTGGGAACTACAATGAAGAATAAGTGTTGATGATACAATTTTTGATCTAAAATTTGTTTTTGGATTAGATTGTGTTAAAGTTTGATTGTATCTAGAAACACAATCTACTATAGAAACAATATATAGATCAACATTATGTATTGTGAAAATTTGATATTATTAAGAAAAAAATTGTTGAGGTACAAAAAAAAATGCTTATAGTTTGAATAATGACTTAGGTTTTGAACAATCTCTGGAATACTTGTGAATTAAATTTACACACCTTGAGACTAAACCCCCATGGGAACAATTTGATGTATGGGAATACTTTGTAACTCATAGGATAGTCATGTCAAAATGTAGACTTTTGAAACCTATGTCACCTTGATCTATAAGAATTAAATGTGCATGAGCACAACAATATGTTGAGATATACCTTTGACGAAGTTGTTAGATTGCTAGGATCGCGTTATCCTAAGTCAACCACTTTGATGGACTAGCTTTATGACCTTGGAGAAATATTTAAAGACAACATTCTCAAACATGGAGATGTCCTATATGTGGATTTCAATACGGTGGGTTCTTTTTAAACTTCAAAACAAAATATCCTTAGAATAATTTCTTGTTCTAGTCACTTATGAATTAACTAAATATTGAATGTCAATAATATTAAGAATTAAGAATATGTTGTATTCTTCATATACTACTCGTCAATGATTGTACTTATTCTTAATCCAATAATAGATAATAAAAAATATTACAACATATTATACAAACACATATTAAATTGACTCCAACAATTAATAAAAAAAAGTGAACATTAAAAATTCAAATTCAATTTCAAAAATTTGAAAATTTAAAATCAAACTTAAAAAATCTTTTAAAATCAAACCGACACATTTAAATTTTTATATATATATAATTTTAAATGTGTCGATTTGATATATATATATATATTTATTTATATGTATGTGTGTCCGTGTTGATTTGATATATATATATATTTATTTATATGTATGTGTGTCGGCTTGATATATATATATAATTTTAAATGTGTCAGTTTGATTTTAAAGGATTTTTTAAATTTGATTTTAAATTTTAAAATATAAAGTAATATAAAATTAACTTCAAAAACCAAATTTAATATAATTAAACTCTGTTATAGATCACCGAAAAGTTCGCATACACTAAAATCCAAAAAGACTGTTAAAGATGACACGTTTTCGAAGTAGAAAAAGACAAGTGGAATGCAAGCGACAAAAACGGAGGAAGTGGGGTGCATGTCTCCCTCAATAATATACTCTTGTTGCGCCATTATTTCTTATGTATTTTTGGGGCGGTGCTAAAAAGTATTCAACGTCATCCAAAAAGTAGCTTTGCTTTGGATACTTACATAACTTTTCGCCTTTTCAATAAAGTTGGAATAAATAAATGAACACGTTGCATTTTCATACAAGAGTATGGCTCCATTTGTTGGGAATTGATTGATTCATTATTCTTAAATATAAATAATTTTAGATACTATTTGTATTATGGGATGGAATTTGATTGATATAGAATACATTTTTAAATTTATTGAAGATATAATTTTTTTATATAATTTTGTATCAATGTTTTTATATTTGGTGATTTTTTTGTTAAGATATGAAAAGTAAAAATTGAGATGGATTATAAATGGTAGTTTTTGTAAAAGAAGAGATGAAGTGAAAAAAGTAGGGTCAATGTAGAAAATAAAAGATAATAGAAAATAAAAATAAGAATACAAAAAATGAGAATCTAATATAGAAAATGAAATAAAGGAGATCACAAAGGCGTGAAAAAGAGGGTGGATGGAACAAATGGAAGTTAATAGAAAAATAAATAGAAAATAATTTTTTTAAAAAAATACAATAATGGTGACAAAAAGGGTCTAATATAGAAAATGAAAGTTAATAAAAAACAAATAGAAAAAAGAAAGAAGTGAGGGGAGGTATGAAAAAAAGAGGATTGAAGTAGAAAATGGAAGTTAATAGAAAAAATAATAATGGTATGAAAAAATGAACGCTAATAAAAAACAAAAATAGGGCCCTCTCTTTTCATGCTTCTTCTTATCTCCTCCTTTTATTAATATAGATAATTATATGAATAATTAATAGATATAATAAGTTTCAACCACAAAATTTTATATTTTTTTCCTATTAAGCATCTTATATAATTTTAAATTTATTCTAAAACAATGATGTACATTGATTTTTTGTCATATATATGATACAAGGATTGTCACCGTTGAAAAGAAAGGTAGGACACTCTATCTTAGAATTTGTCGAATGTGAAGAGATCATGGTGGAACAAAAATGTAGAAAATAAAAGCTAATAGAAAATAAAATTAATACTACAAAAAATGAGGGACTAATGTAGAAAATGAAATAAAGGAGATACACACATGTGTGAAAAAGAGGGCATGATGGAACAAATGAAAGTTAATAGAAAAAATGCGGGAGATATGGAAAAAGAGGGCCCAATGTAGAAAATGAAAGTTAATAGAACATACAATAATGGTGCCAAAAAAGGGTCTAATGTAGAAAATGAAAATTAATAAAAAAACAAATTTAAAAAATAAGGAAGTGAGGGGAGGTACGAAAAAAGAACATTCAACTTCTAGAAGTTAATAGAAAAGAAAATGGTATGAAAAACGAGATCCAATATAAAAAATGAACAATAATTAAAAACAAAAATAGGGCCCTCTCTTTTCATGCTTCTTCTTATCTTCTTCTTTTATTAATATGGATAATTATATGAATAATTAATAGATATAATAAGTTTCAACCACAAAATTTTATATTTTTTCTATTAAGCATCTTATAGTAATTTCAAAGTTATTCCAAAACAATGATGTACATTGATTTTTTATGTCGCATATATGATACAAGGATTGTCACCATTGGAAAACAAAGTAGGAAACTCTATATTAGTATTTGTTGAATGTGAAGAAATCATGGTGGAACCCAATAATGAGGCCTTAACTCATTTGGGGTTGTTTTTTTTTAACATGTTATAATTGTAATAGTCTACTTTGTGAATATCATATGGGAGAACTGTCTCTTAAGGAGGCAAATTAATTCTAGGATCAATTAATAAAAAAATCAAAATATGAGATTGAATTGTATTCTAACTAATCCCTTAACATATATTTTTCACATGATATGATCATAAATATTGTCAATATTTATGCTTATTTTATGTTTGTGACATTGTGGTACATATAAGTCACCTTATTGGCCAAGCAGTGTACAAAATAACTTTGCCAAAATAAGTATAATGCTTAGTTGATAGGACTATTATATGCACATATTGATCATCCAATTGTACCCTTAGGTATTGAGTAGGTTCATCCCAAAATAGTGTGTCTCACTTGTGGGATAAGACAAATAATGGCCCTTATACAAACAAAATTAGCAAACACCTTTCAATGAAAGTGCCTTGATTCAAAGGTGGCATTATAAAAATCTTCATATAAATGAAATATCTCCAAATGAAGAAGATATTTTCAAACAAAGACCATTTTAATCCTTTTTAATAAATAAATATGTACAAAGGTTGCATCATCAAAATATTCCTAGGAAAAACACCTTCATTTAAAGATACCTTCAAACAAAGGCATTTTTTAATCTCTTTTCTATGAAAAAATATATTTATTCAAAGGCCTCTTCAAACAAAGGTATGTTTTAAAGCTTTTTAATAGCAAAATAAAATTTTGTTTTCACATTTATAAACTACAATATACAAAAAATAAAGCCTAAACACACAACAACGAAAATCTTGTTGCACCCCGTGTGTTATTACCTATTTACTTTTACCTTGTTTGGTAAAAATACTTTAATATATGTGAATGTGTTTTGTATATGAATCTTGATGGAAATATGATGAATGAATGTTTGATTCAATTTAATGTTTTATAATGATTATGTATATGAAATATATGTGATGCATATGAATGTATTGTTATCGGCTAACTACTGTTATGATGTACTAAGTTTAATGCATGGACAATTTCAAACCTCTAAAAGAGAGGAGAAGTATCATGTAGGGGAAGAACTTGATTTGGTAACCCTTAATTGAGCCTAACTGAGCATTCACACACTCATGCCCTAGTTGGTCTTAGTTGAGTCAAGTCAGCTTGGGTAAATGGTTCAACTAATGAATATCTAAGTTATTATCTTCTAACTAAAAATCAAGTTTTCTGACATTTATTTATAACTTGTTGAAAACAAAATCTTTTAGAATAACTACATTTCACATAAATCTTGTTGCACAATCAATTCAACAATTACATTTAAATAAATACCTTTTAATACATTTAACATTTACTTTTAAAATAGGTATCTTATTTAATTTAATTTAGTAAATCAAACCGTACATAAACATTTTAACCTTATATTTAAACAAAACTTACATCAAATCAAATAATTTAACAATTAAATCATAATCATTAATCTAATAATGCAATTAATCATGATTAAAATCAATCATCACAAATAAAACCATTTAATTGATTTAAGCAAATCTGTAATGCCCCTCCACACAAACCGCATAGGACAACTACAACATTAATAGAATATTTTTTTTTTGAAAACAAAAATTACATATAACTACATTAATCAATTATACAACATAAATATAACATAAAGCATTAACCTAATCCTATGGGGTACATGGTGTGTTACTTAAACGAACCCAACAACTAAAACAATAAACGATTCCAACTAAAGTGGAAGAAAGAAACGTGAATAAAACATAATATAAGTATGGAATTCATTCATCAAGAATAAGATATATAAACATAAACATCATTCACATATTTTTATAATCATCTTCAAAGTTCAAAATTACAAACGTGGAATATATTTCCACAGATACAACACAACATAAAACCAAAGTTACATTGCAAGGCCACTTCCCTTATAACATTGGGAAGGGTACAACATAATACAAAAGTACAATAATGAGAGAGAAATATTCAAAGGTACAATCTTCTCCGTGTGAGATCTGAGATCATTGCAACTGCATTTGTGCCAGGATCACACCTGGGGACCCAATGGGTGCATTGCATGTTTCCACCCGAAATTGTGAACCCGAAGGAACACTCCCCATGCAAGGAGTCGATAAGAAAGAACCCTCGGCCACAAACTCAAACATAAAGGACTCACATCACAAGACTCAAGCCCACAAAACAACATAAACATCAACATAAAGACAACTCTAGAGGCACCAAGCACAAGGGAAATAAATGGGCACAATGGGAGAGTGTCATCGCACATCCATACATGGATTCACCAGACTACCTAAAAACTAGGAGCCGCCTCCATCTATGGTTAACCAAACATCATGTTTCAAGGTGTCGCCACATAGGGTGACTCATGTGGAGCCACCCACCTTTCGTGAAGACAAGGTAGTGACCTTACCGACCAGGTCTTCACACCCATCCTTAGCCTTTGGGAGCACGAATGGCAGGGGTGAGGTGTATATTTTATCTTATTATGTGATAACTAACCCAACCCACTAGGTACATTAATTAGGTTTTCACTTAATTAGGGAAACTCTTTCAAGGGTGACCACTTGTACACTGGCCCCAAGAAGAGCCACTCTCCCCTATGGTTGCCCTAAAATCAAAACCAAGAAACATGTACCTCAATGCATAACCAAAAAGGACCTTAAATCACAACAAGGTACATGAGGCATGACCATCTCATGACTACACAATAATCCCAAAACCCATAACACAAAGAGGCACCACCCATAATTTCCCACATGGTATCAACATAAACAAAAATATGCAACCATAAAAATACATACACACTTCCCTAGCCTCTGGAGATCACACTAATTCCACACTAGAACTAACTAAAATATCACATACTACTAATTAATGTCACATCATCAATTGTAAGAAATTTAAATTACTCAAGTCTCGTGTCAATTAAACATTTTCATCAATAAAAATCAAAATATGAAATTCATTAATAATTCCCCATTTAACCAAAGACAAAAATCAATTTTATTAAATATCTTATCAAAAATTCCAAAAAAAAACTAAGTTTAAATACTTGTTAACAATCTAATTAAAGAATAGCTACTAAAATTTCTAAGATTATTTAGACCCAAATAAAGTTTGAAATTAACTTAAGTTATTAAAACAACCATAAATCAAATATTTATTTTATTCTATAACAATGTCAATACTCTGATTTTTAATTCTATTCTCAAACAGATTAATCTACAACTCTGATTTTTCTAAGATTGAAAAAATCTACTCTTTTAAAAATCATTTCTAAAAAGCAAACAAATTTAATTAATAAATTCAGAATCTAATTAAAATGATTTTCTTTCAACTATTACTCTTTCTATTTCCAAAATATAGATTAATTAAAATGACAATTTGAATAAAATTTAAACAATAAATTTTTTTTCTCATCATATTTATTTTTTCTAGAATAAATCTTACTTCTTCATTTCAATTAAATATTCTCATTTCATGTATATATACTATATGCATACATATATATATACACATATATGTATGTGTATATACCAAAATAAAAGAATATTAAATCGTCTAATTACTCTGGCAAATAAAAACACAGTATAATACTGAATATCTCCAAAGTATATACACATGTATATATATACAACCGACAATAAAAATATTAAAACAAAGTAACCATTTACAAAAATATATATCCGAGCAACCAAATAAAAATTGCAACTCACAAGGAAACCACATACAACCATTAGTGGGGGTGTCGGACTGTAACCACAACCGGCTGACCCACCACAGTGGGGGTAGCGCTACCTTTGGAAGCGCTCCCTCCACACATTTGTGGAGGGCACTGCCATTGGCAGTGCTCCCTCCCATGGGTGTGGGGAAAGCGGTGGGGGATAAACTCCCCATCGAAACCAAAGGAAACCATGCACCAAAAAAAATAGTCCTCCGGTGAACAAAAATAACCAGATACATGAGAATTTCACCATAGCATTTTTAATGCCACACTAAAATCAACACACACACACACACATATATATATATATATATATATATATTTGAAACATCTGGATAATCATAGGACAAATTGGGCATAGTCCAATGTACAAAATCTTTCAAAAAGAGATAAACAAATTGGGGAAATATAGGGAAAGAAGGAGAAGATAACTGGCAAGGATGATTTTGGCTGAGGAATGACAATTGACAGAAGTAAAAGAACTTCATTTATTCATAGTTTGAATCCAAAATAAAATCCATAGGGCAGGAAATGAATGGAAGGAGGAAGCTATAGGCTGATATATATAATTATAGAGAATTGGATTTCACAAACAAAAATCCCAAAATTCACAATATTCATAAAGAAATCTTAATTTTCATTTTTTGAAATCCTTTTCTTTTTAAACTAAAATTTAAAGAGATCTTTTCATAGATTTTGAAAATACCTAGAGTCCTTCACTTACTCTGATTCAAGGATGAAGTGTCACATTGAGAGTATCTAGCCAGCCACAACCTTCAACAATCCAGAGATTCAAAACCCCAGCAAAACAATTTTGAGAACAATGCCAGACATAAACTAAAATCTAATCTCCTTTCAACAAAAAATTTGAGGAAAAACACAGAGGATTTAATTCTCAAAATAATTTCACCATTTTTGAGTTGCAACAGAGAATTCATTTTTTTTCTTTTTCCTCCTTGCTTTTTTGAAAAAACACTATTTGGGATATAAATTTTCAAAAAGGCAAAAGTCAGAACTTGCCATGAATTCCTAACAGATTTTCCCATTCAATTGCCACTTGTCACAACATTCTTTTCAAATTTCTTATTTTGAAAGAGGCATTTTCCTCAATTAACTAACACCATTTATGCAACCATTTTAAATTTTTAATATTTAATGTCTTTTTAAAATAAAATTGACTTTTGAAAAAAAACAATTAAATAACATTAAAATAAAGCAACATTTTAACTTAGTCAACTTTAAATTTAAAAATATAATATTAAATTACCATTTGATAATAAAATCAGTCATGATACTAAATGACTTAATTTTAAATAGTCCATAAAACTATTTATTTATTTATTGATTGATTTAAATTAAATGATAACTTAGATTTTGCAATAATATTAAAAAGCTAATGTACCCAATTATTTTCCAAGATGTCATTTACAACATTGAACATTTAGTTACTTAATACTTCGCACCATAGGATAGCATTTAAATTAAAATAATAATGGATTCGTCAAAGCCATAAATGCAACTTTTACAACATTATAAAACTCATGAAAGTAAATGAATAAATTTAAAACCATACCCACACGAATGAAGTACGGATAAGACATGAATAACCACTGACATAGACAGGGGTAATTTCATACCAACTCCCTAACCACATCAAACCATTGGGTATGTAGGGTGTGCTCAGACCCGAAAATGCAGGTGGAGTCGACACCTGATACCTGCATTCCTACATCACACCAAACATCAAACAACATATACACATGCATATAACTCATAATCAAACATATTGTGAAAGGAGTTGCGGTGAGGCAGGGCGCTCACTAATGAGCGATGTCACCTCGTCTCCTTCACTTGAATCAAATACAGTAATCAAAATCTAAATATCACATCATTAATATAACACACTCAATGACATCATCATAATATACATATCCCACACATAAGTCCAACTATCATAAGAAAATAAACATGACTGTCTGCCACGCCAAACACATGGCAAAAAATATGTCTAACAAAGTATCAAAGGTATCAGTAACATGAGAGGCACTACAGCCCCCCTAGAACTAGGCTTACTCCAAGAAGCCAAAAAATAAATAAGGAAAATATTCTCGGATGCGGGATGCATCCTCCCATGTCGCTGAAGTCTCATCATTCGGGTCCCATTGGACCCGCACCTGGTCAATATCTCTGCCCCTGAGAGCGAGTCTCCTATGCTACAGAATGACCATGGGCTTCGATGCGAGCTGCCCATCCTCGACCTGTAGAGCATTCCAATCCAATACATGAGATAAATCAAGAAAATAAGGCATAAGAACATAGATATGGAACACATCATCAATGCGTGCAAGGCTAGGTGGCAAGGCCAAATGGTAAGCAATGGGTCCAATCCTCTCTAGAACCTCAAACGGACCCACAAAATGAGGTGTCAACTTGGAGCCTTTCCTGTAATGGATAGGGCTCTTTCGTGGACACACATGAAGAAACACAAGATCACCCACTAAAAACTAGCGATCAGCCCTATGAGCATCAGCGTACTTCTTTTGCCTATCCTAAGCCGCTACCAAGTGTTCTTTGATGCGAGCGACTTGCTGCTCCATTTCTTGTAGCATCTCTGGCCCAAGAAGAACCCTGTCCTCTAAATGGTCCCAACTCAAGGGAGTTTGACATGGGCAGCCATACAAAGCCTGGAATGGTGGCATCCTGATTGAACTGTGGTAACCGTTATTGTAGGAAAACTCAGCTAAATGCAGATAGTCTTCCCATCGAGACTATTGATCCATAACATACATACAAAGCATGTCCTTAAGAACCCGATTGACCATCTGTTTCCGAATGGTAAGCAAAATTGAACTTCAGTTGTGTTCCTAAGGCACACTGCAATGATGTCCATAATGCAACAGTGAACACTTGATCTCTCTTAGAAATGATTCTTCACGGAATTCCATGCAGCCTCACAATATCATCCATGAAGATTTTAGCCACAAACGATGCAATATAGGAAGACCGAATAGGAGATAAATGTGCCACCTTGGTCAACCTGTCAACGGTGACCATGATAGCATCATGCTGACCTGCAATCATCAACAACCCAACAATGAAGTCTATGGATATAATATCCCATTTCCATTCTGAAATGAGATTGAGCTATAGAAGACCTGCTGGATGATGGTGCTTTGCCTAATGATGGTGCTCTGCCTTTACCCTCTGACACTTCAGGCATCTCGCCACAAGATCTGCTATATCCCTCTTCATCCTTGCTCAAAAGTACAACAAAAGAGGATCTGCACACATCTTTTTAACTCCCAGATGAGCCGAATAAGGAGCCTGATGTGCTTCAGACATGATTAGGTTACAAAGACCCTATAAGGAAGGAGCATATATGCGACCTGAACATCACAAAATTCCATCAGACTCAAGAGTATAACCAATAAACCTTCCCTTTAGCACTCTACCCGAATCCATCTTCGACTTCACCGAGTATAATAGTAAACCTTCCCTCTAGCACTCTACTCGACTCCATCTCTGACTTCACCTTCTGGAACCAGTTGTTTGAAGGAAGTGTTGCAAGAATTTGACTTTTTAGATCAACCTCAAGAGTCACAGAGGATAACTCATGATGGTGATAGCTTAGAGAATCTACCACCACATTCTCCTTGCCCTAAATATATTTTACTTCAAAATCATACTCGCATAGGTATTCCATCCATCTTCTCTACCTAGCATTAAGATTCGGCTGTGTGAAAATGTATTGAAAAATGTGATGGTCACTGTGCAGCTCGAACCTATGGCCCAACAAGAAATGCCTCCACCTTACCAAGGCATGAACAACTACGGCCAAATCCAAGTCGTGAGTAGGGTAATTAAGCTCATGAAAACTGAGGGTGCATTAGTTAACCCGAATGACATGACAATAAATCCATAATGTCCATACCGGGTACAAAATGCAGTTTTATGAATATCCTCCTCAACAATCCGCAATTGATGGTATCCTAACTTGAGGTCAATATTAGAGAACACCTTTGCTCCCTTGATCTGGTCAAATAGATCATCAATCCTCAGCAAGGGGTAGCGATTCTTCATTGTCACCTTGTTTAACTATTTATAATCAATACACAGATAGAGCGAACCATCCTTCTCTTTCACAAAAATGAAACGGTTCTCCCCAAGGGGAAACACTAGGATGGACAAACCCCTTTTCAAGAAATTATTCCAATTGCAAACGAAGCTCTTGAAGCTCTTGAGTTGTCATCCTGTAAGGAGCCTTAGAGATAGGCTCAGTTCCCAAAATGAGATCAACTCGAAATTCAATGCCATGCTTAGGTGGCATCCCAAGTATCTTGCTTGGAAACACATCAGAAAACTCCTTAAGGAGAGGATAATCATCCAAAGTCACTTCTCGACTCTCCTCCATATCCAAGTCACTAATAGAGACAACAAACAATTGACACCCTTGACATAAACACTTCTTCGTGCCCAAAATTTCAACCTCACCTCCAGAATCAACCCGACAACGAACAAACTTTCGATGACAATCAATTGTCACCTGGTGTGCACTTAACCAATCCATCCCCAATACGACATCATAAGAACCCAAGGGAGGAATCTAAAGATCCACCGAAGTCACAACTAAACCAAAATCCAAATTACATGCTGGAACAAGAGACTCCACTAACACTTTTGCCCCAGAAGCTAATTCAACATGCCACTTAATGCCTTGCTTTGTCACAACCAAATTATAATGCTTAACAATTGAAGGGGAAATAAAGGAATTTGATGCACCAAAATCAAACAGTATAGAAATAAGAGTGCCCTGCAACAAACCTGATACCTCCACCACAGTGCCCTGGTGATCGTCTTGACGATTATCCACCACGATGAAAACCCGATGAGATCTACTAGTGTCTCCAACTATCAGCTTAGATGCTGCCAACCTCTGACTAAACCTTGCAGTGCTCCTCTGTGGACACTATCTGGCAATATGTCCCTACTGCCCACAACTGAAACACCTAGTACCATGGCCAAAACCTCTGACACTAGTTGGAACATTAGACTACTGATAGCTACCATGACTAGGTGTAGGCTGTGAGGACTGTGTTGGTTGCGCAACCTGGTTATGCTGTGATCTCTGCCAATGACGGTTTATCCTTGACTGAAATCTATTGCTCTGATGAGACTGAGAGGGCTTATTCTTCAACTGAAACTGTTGTTGTTCACCCTTAGCTAGTGCAGGATGTGCCCTGGAAGGACCTGCAACCTAAGACTGCCCACCATGAGAGCCACCACCTGCAACAGGATTACTACCGATCTGAACTCCAACGTGACCTCCTAGAGCCAAGGTCAAATTCTCATCCACAAGGCGATCTTTCTCGACAACAACCTCCATCATCTTTGGCTCGAAGACTCGAACACCTCCACTAATCCTTGCATTCAGACCTCTGACAAAATGTTGTACTAGCATAGCCTCATCATTAGCAATTCTGACATATTGCTTAAGCTGAAAGAAGTGACACTCATATTGCTCTACGAACATTGCCATCTGTCTCGTCATGGAATTCATCTACCTGGTGCTACCTCTAGCGATTAGATAAGAAATGGGCCCTAAACCATTCTAAGAACAAATCCCATTTCACTGAACCGATATCAAGGTGTAATTTTTGTTCTTCCAGTCACCACCATGTGGATGCAAATCCTTTGAGGTGCATGATGGTGCACCTTGCCCTAGTATTACTGCCATAGGTATGTATAGAAAAGCATCGATCCAGATCAATAAGCCAAGTTTCAACTTCCAAACCTCCACTAAAGCCATCATAAATAGGAGGACATTCCCTGAGGAGATCTCTCATATCACTAGTGGCCACAACATCTTGATTTGTCGGTATCTCATTCCTCCTCGACGATCGCTCTTTCTCTTGGATCACTCATTGCTCATCTTACCTAGGACCTAGATGACCAAGAACATCTTCCAACAACTTACGCAACTTCTCACCACCCTAAACTGGATGCTCTGGATTAGGGCCTCCACCTGGAGGGTTGTTCTCGAAACCTTGATTTTCCTCCTACTCAGATTCATGGGAGCTCTGAGGTGGTGAGTTATGACGGCCAACTCTGCAACCACCATGGCCATGGCCGCGACCACGTCCACGTCCATGTCCTCGACCCCTAGGCATAATTTTGTGCAACAAGAGAGGGATTGCATAAGTTCAAAGTTACACAACAAGATTAACACAATGGGCTTACATAACCTATAGTACCCAGTGTTGTTAACCTTGGCTCTGATACCAAGTTGTAACGCCCCGCCACGCAAACCCCATAGGACAACTACAACATTAACATAAATTTTTTTTAAAACAATAATTATATATAACAACATTAATCAATTATACAACATAAATATAACATAAATCATTAACCTAGTCCTATGGGGTGCATGGTGTGTTACTTAAATGAACCCAACAATTAAAACAATAAACGATTCCAACTAAAGCGAAAGAAAGAAACGTGAATAAAACATAATATAAGTATGTCATTAATTCATCAAGAATAAGATATATAAACATAAACATCATTCACATATTGTTATAATCATCTTCAGAGTTCAAAATTATAAACGTGGAATATATTTCCACAGATACAACACAACATAAAACCAAAGTTACATTACAAGGCCACTTCCCTTATAACATTGGGAAGGGTACACCATTATACAAAAGTACAATAATGAGAGAGAAATATTCAAAGGTACAATCTTCTCTGTGCGAGTTTTGAGATCACTGCAACTGCATCTGCACCATGATCACACTTGGGGACCCAATGGGTGCATTACACATTTCCACCCGACCTTGTGAACCCGAAGGAACACCCCCCATGCAAGGAGTCGATAAGAAAGAACCCTCGGCCACAAACTCAAACATAAAGGACTCACATCACAAGACTCATGCCCATGAAACAACATAAACATCAACAATAAGACAACTCTAGAGGCACCAAGCACAAGGAAAACAAAGGGGCACAATGAGAGAGTGTCATTGCATGGCCTTACATGGATTCACTAGACTACCTAAAAACTAGGAGCCGCCTCCATCTATGGTTACCCTAACATCCTGTTTCAAGGTGTCGCCCCATAGGGTGACTCATGCATAACCACCTACCTTTCATGAAGACAAGGTAGTGACCTTACCAACCAGGTCTTCCCACCTGTCCTAAGCCTTTGGGAGCACTAATGGCAGGGGTGAGGTGTATATTTTATCTTATTATGTGATAAGTAACCCAACCCACTAGGTACATTAATTAGGTTTTCACTTAATTAGGGAAACTCTTTCAAGGGTGACCACTTGTACACTGGCCCCAAGAAGAGCCTCTCCCCTATGGTTGCCCTAAAATCAAAACCAAGAAATGGGTACCTCAATGCACAACCAAAAAGAACCTTAAATCACAACAAGGTACATGAGGCATGACCATCTCGTGACTACGCAAGAATCCCAAAACCCATAACACAAAGAGGCACCACCCACAATTTCCCACATGGTATCAACATAAACAAAAATATGCAACCATAAAAATACATACACACTTCCCTAGCCTCTAGAGATCACACTAATTCCACACTAGAACTAACTAAAATATCACATACTACTAATTAACACCACATCATCAACTATAAGAAATTTAAATTACTCAAGTCTCATGTCAATTAAACATTTTCATCAATAAAAATCAAAATATGAAATCCATTAATAATTCCCCATTTAACCAAAGACAAAAATCAATTTATTAAATATCTTACCAAAAATTCCAAAAAAAACCTAAGCTTAAATACTTGTTAACAATCTAATTAAAGAATAGCTCCTAAAATTTCTAAGACTATTTAAACCCAAACAAATTTTGAAATTAACTTAAGCTATTAAAACAAGCATAAATCAAATATTTATTTTATTATGTAACAATGTCAATATTCTGATTTTTAATTCTATTCTCAAACAGATTAATCTACAACTCTCATTTTTCTAAGCAGGCCTGGAATTTGATGGCCACCCATGCCTATCATATGAAAATTTTGTGATGGTTTGTTCATTTAAATGCCTGTCATTTTATGTTTTATAAAAAAATTAACTGTCAAAATAATTTAATTTTTATTTTTTATATATATATTAACTCTTTTATATTAAAACATTATTAATCATACATATTAAATATGATTTTTTTTATAAATTTCTATTTTTGATGTAACACAAGTAATTTGGTTGTTTGTAAAAATATATTATTATGTATCATATAAATTAATTAAGTATTTTTAATAGGAATCAAAATTCTTAAAAATACCAATAAACATTAAAAAATATAATAATTTGACATAAACCTTCATTATATAATTTGCATACATTTAAACATAAAAAACAACTTTTCAAAGAAAAGAACTATTTTATTTTTAAATTGAGATGCAAAAATTAATGATGCATTACATAGAAAATAAACAAAAATAAATGTTATCAAAGGTCAAGAACTCTTCTTGACTTTGTAGTCTTCCATATTTGATATACTTTATTCCAATTTACATCATTTTCTTGAGGTCCATTTAAAGACACTCTCCAAACACAACTTGCCATAACTTCATCATATGAGGATAGGTTCTATACCAATATTCTGTGTTACGAAAGACACTCCATGCATCTTTCATCTTGAAACCCTCACAACTCAAATGCAATGAATCAAAGCTCACAAACACCTGCAAAAAAAAATGCTATAAAATAAATACTCTTTAAATTTTTTTAAAACTCAAATCACTGTAAACTAAATGTTGTTCAAAAAACAATGAAAAATTGTGTTATGTTATTATTCATATGGATATCCTATATATATTAAAAAAAATGGTAAAATTAGAAAATATTGATAATTAGAAATAAATGTAAAAATCTTAAATTTAACAAGAAGTTTCTAAATTCATATAGAAAATAAATCTTGTGAAAATATTCAAAAAGTTTAAAAAAAAAATATTCTAGTTTGAAAAGATTTTGAATTAATACATATATTTATAATGAATATTATAAATCATATATATTAATATAAAACAATGATAACTATTATAAAAATGTCAAAATCTTAAATTTATCCTTACAATTAACAATTATATTCTATTTTGAAAATGTTTTGAATTAATATATATTTATAAATCATATATATTGATATAAAGCAATGATAATTATTCAAAATGTTAAAAAACAATTATATTCTATTTTGAAAATATTTTGAATTAATATATATTTATAAATCATATATATTAATATAAAGCAATGATAATTATTAGTAAAAAATAAAAAATCTTAAATTTATTTTTAAAAATTTAGAAAGAACATTTTGAACAAATTTTAAATTAATAAATATATAAAATGAAATTAGAAAGAACTATTTCAATTCTAAACTAATTTATATTTTTAATCATAAAGATATACAGATATATATGTATATATATACCTACAATAATTTTTTACGGTTTAATAATAATTTTAAGTGTCATATTTATGGTTATATAAAAATATAGCAAGTCAAATAATACGGTCTAATAAATTTTTAGGTTGTAATATACGGTCCAAAATGCAAAAAATGGTCAAATAGACCATCAAATTCCAAGTCTATTTCTAAGATTGAGAAAATTTACTCTTTTAAAAATCATTTCTAAAAAGCAAACAAATTTAATTAAATAATTAATAAATTCAGAATCTAATTAAAACTATTTTCTTTCAACTACTACTCTTTCTGTTTCCAAAATATAGATTAATTAAAATGACAATTTGAATCAGAATTTAAACAATATAATTTTTTTCTCGTCATATTTAATTTTTGTAGAATAAATCTTACTTCATTTCAATTAAATATTTTCATTTCATGTATTTATATTATATGCATACATATATATATAAATATATATACACACACATATACATATATGCGTATATACCAAAATAAAAAAATATTAAATCTTCTAATTACTGCTGCAAATAAAAATACAGTATAATATTGAATATCTCCAAAGTATATACACACGCATATATATATATATATACAACCAACAGTAAAAATATTAAAACAGAGTAACCATTTACAAATATATATATATATGAGCAACCAAATAAAAATCGCAACTCACAAGGAAACCACAAACAACCATTAGTGGGGATACCGAACTGTAAGCACAACCGGACGACCCACCATAGTGGGGGTAGCATTTCCATCGGCAACGCTCCCTCCCATGGGTGTGGGGAAAGCGGTGGGGGATAAACTCCCCACTGAAACCAAAGGAAACCATGCACCAAAAAAAATAGTCATCCAGTGAAGAGAAATAATCAAATATACGAGAATTTCGCCATAGCATTTTTAATGCCACACTAAAATCAAAAGATATATATATATATATATATTTCAAACATCTGGATAATCATAGGACAAATCGGACATAGCCCAATGTATAAAATGTTTCAAAAAGAGATAAAAAAATTGGGGAAATATAGGGAAAGATGGAGAAGATCATGGCAAGGATGATGTTGGCTGAGGAATGATAATTGACAGAACTAAAAGAACTTCATTTATTCATAGCTTGAATCCAAAATAAAATACATAGGGTAGGAAATGAATGGAAGGAGGAAGCTACAGGTTAATATATATATACAGAGAATTGGATTTCACAAACAAAAATTCCAAAATTCATAATATTCATAAAGAAATCTTAATTTTTATTTTTTGAAATCCTTTTCTTTTTATACTAAAATTTACAGAGATCTTTTCACAGATTTTTTAAATACATGGAGTCCTTCGCTTATCTGATTCGAGGATGGAGTGTCACGTTGAGCATATTCAGCCAGCAGCAACCTTCAGCAATCTGGAGATTCGAAACCCCAACAAAACAATTTTGAGAACAATGCCTAGCATAAACTAAAATCTAATCTCCTTTCAACAGAAAATTTGACGAAAAACACAAAGGATTTAATTCTCAGAAAAATTTCACCATTTTCGAGTTGTAGACAGAGAATTCATTTTTTTTTCTTTTTCCTCACTTTTTCGAAAAAGCGCTATTTGGGATATAAATTTTCAAAAAGGCAAAACTCAGAACTTGCCATGAATTCCTGATAGATTTTCCCATGCAACTGCCACTTGTCACAATATTCTTTTCAAATTTCTTATTTCGGAAGAGGCATTTTCCTCAATTAACTAACACCATTTATGCAACCATTTTAATAATTAATTTCCTTTTAAAATAAAATTGACTTTTGAAAAAAAACAATTAAATAACATTAAAATAAAGTAACATTTTAACTTAGTCAACTTTAAATTTAAAAATATAATATTAAATTACCATTTGATAATAAAATCAGTCATGATACTAATTTTCATGACTTAATTTTAAATAGTCCATAAAACAATCTATTTATGTATTTATTGATTTAAAATAAATGATAACTTACATTTTGCAATAATATTAAAATGCTAATGTACCCAATTATTTTCCAAAAGTATTGATGTCATTTACAACATTGAACATTTAGTTACTTAATACTTTGCACCATAGGATAACATTTAAATTAAAATAATAATGCATTAGTCAAAGCCATAAACGCAAATTTTGCAACATTATAAAATTCATGAAAGTAAATGACTTAAATTAAAACCATACCCACACAAATGAAGTACGGATAAGACATGAATAACCACTGACATAGACGGGGGTACTTTCTTACCAACTCCCTAACCACATCAAACCATTAGGTATGTAGGGCGCACTCAAACTTGACAATGTGAGTGAAGTCGATACCCGGTACCTACATTCCTGCATCACACCAAACATCGAACAACATATACACATGCATATAACTCATAATCAAACACATTGTGAAAGAGAGTTGCGGTGAGGCAGGGTGCTCACTGTGAGAGATGCCACCCCGTCTCCTTCACCTGAATCAAAATCTAAATATCACATCATCAATATAACACACTCAGTAACATCATCATAACATAGGTATCCCACACATAAGTCCAACTATCATAAGAAAATAAACATGACTATCTGCCATGCCAAACACATGGCGGAAAAGATGTCTAACAAAGTATCAAAGGTATCAGTAACATGAGAGGCGCTACAAAATTAATATCAAACATTATGAACAAATATGATACAACAAAACAACAAATGACAAGACAAAACATACGTCAATAGAAACATACTGGTAACGAATGATACTCGTTCTTTCTAGAACAATGGCTCATGATAGAGGACCAAAACTATCTCCCATCAAAAAATTCCATTGGGCCTTGGCACACTCAAACCTGAAAAAGCAGGTGGAGTCGATGCTTGTATTTGCATGATGTATCGAACTGCACTGTCAACCATACCAACATGTATATCGGAAAACACATTGTGAAGAAGAGTCGCAACCTAGTAGGGTACTCACGGATGAGTAATGCTACACTGTCTCCTTCACCTGGACTAAAATGAAACATTACATCGAACATCAATTTCAACATAACATCATAAACATTCAGAAACTGCATATACCACAATATGCAGATAACCATAATAATGTCATTATATGAAAATAACCAGATGATCATAAAGTCAAGTATATTGGCTACTGAATGTAGCAACTAACATAGCATCCATGACATACTGCAACAAAGTAATATAGTCTCAAAAGCAACTAAATGAAAAACTACCAATCCAAAACAACTGAAACAATAATGTCATCTGGAGGGTCACTACATAAGGTGCCTAGAAACCAATAATAATAGGGCAGGAGGGAAACTCTTGATGCATGCCTGATGCCTTATATGCACTCTATACTAGAATGAACATATATCTTGCATACAAGATGTGGCAAAGAAACATATATAAATTCTAGGCATTCATAAGAAAAATAATTCTACATTTAGTTTCATTACATTTCCCAAGGAATTCATTAAAATCAACCACAATTCTCCAAGTAATAAGAGGAATTAATCATACATGCACTCCTTATCTATTTGCTTTCAAGTAGTATAATATCTTATGTTTCTAATTAAGTATCTTATTCTCAAATAATGGATTTTAAATTGGTAGAAATGCTTTCAAGTAAAGTGTATACATATTTGAAGGTAGATTCAGCTCAACTATCAAAATGTCTATTCACAAGTCTATATATATATGTATTGATAAAATTTACACTCTTGATCAACTATTATGAATCAATATCAATTTAAACAAAGAATCTAATTCTTTCAAATAGTCACCATTATCCATTCATAAAATAATTGCAATCGTTTGTTATTGAAAGAGTATGCTTACACATGAAGAAAGGAAAGAAAATCATATCATTCAACTATAATTACACATTTAGAATAGTGTGAGACATACTCTACTCTACCTCAAAATCAAAATGTTAATATTTGTACTACAAATGAACATATACATATATGTTTATATATCCAAACATATATCTATATAAACTAAATTAATGTACATATTCACAAGAATCTCTTCTATATCTAATCGAAAAAATGATGCATTTGCAGTCAAACATCATACAATCCTTCTGTAAAATTGCTTAAAATATACATATACATATATATATATATATATATATATCTACTTGCAGAGGTATAAATACATTTACATGTATTTTGTTAAAAGATAAATTATGGATTTAATATATATATACAATATATATATTTTGTATATATATACATATATACAAAATCAGTTTATTACTATGCATCCTACCACTTACCTCAGCACAAAATTCATATTTTATTTACTACAAATTAAATTATACACAACGGAGACATGCATATACATACATATATATATATATATATAAATCAAATTTAAAATATCAATGCGGATAAGGTTCACAGTGGCCAAATGGTATTTACTACCAATTTATTGTTTGGTGAAGGGGGTGGGGGTTGGCCTGTGCAGCTGCGACCCCTCATTAGGGACGTTGCCTATGGGGCAGCACCCTCCCCACAGGTCATGGCCATTGGGGAGGCGCTGCCTCCACAATGAAGCCTCCCCTATGGCGGGGTGTGGGCTGTGGAGCAGCCTCTCCTCCCTTCCAACATTCACTTAACTAAAAAAAAATCCATAATACCAATTCACAAACTATGATTCAATTCAAAATTTCAATACGAAATATCAACCATAATATTAATTATATATACATATACACAATTAAATATATATATATATATTCATTTCATTTACATAATATGGAATTCATTTCCAGTCTCCAAGTTTTGCAAAAGTTGGGAATATTACCAAGTATAAAATGTTTGAAAAATATATAAACATATGAAACTTTTACATCAGAAAGAGAGGCAAAAAATGGATTGCACGGTTGTGGCAACGAATTCCAAACAACAAACGCCCACATTCCAGAAAATATGAGCAAACAATTTCCAAATAATTTCTTGTGATCTTTCACAGTGAGAAATTTAAATGCATTGGAATAGATTAAAACCTGGAGAACACTTTCCCTCGTATTTGATTACTTGAACCCCCAGCTGTAGAATCTCCTTTGCTCCCTAATTCTTCCTGTAACATCTTCCCTTTCCTTTGTATTCTATTTTGCAAAGCTACAGATAAAAGAAAAACCCATTTCTTGCCTTCATATTTTCCCAGTTTTCTTTTTTTTTGAGAACCCAAACCAAAAATTATAAAATATAGTTATGTTTCTGGTAACGAATTTTTCCTTTATTTCAAGTTTTTCTTTTTATTTACAATAATAATGTTTATTTTCAATGCACAATATTTATCTCCTTGAATATTAATAAGACATGCCTGTTTAATTAAAAATGAAGTTTTATCCTCAAAATAGTAAATAAGCCTTTTTTAATTTGCAATAAATATATTTATTCAAATAAACATTAACAAGCATTATCAATAAAAGGAGGAATACATTTTCTAAAATATAATTAACTTATTTATTCCTTTGCACTTTTACTTCCTTATAAATAAATTTAATAAGGCATTTTAAAATGTGAACCATAAAACAAAATAGGGGTTGCGCCATCCTTCCCCCCTTAAAGAATCATCATCTCGATGATCAACTTATCTAAAGATAAAATATCATACCTCTTTAATTCTATTTTACTTCAAACACCTATCTTTTCATAACCAAATTCCTATGGCTAGCCTCTGGTCGCGCCCATAAAAGGATATAGAAGTCGCGACAAATCCTAACCTGGAAATTGGACATTCTAGCAGGTGGCTAACATCTTCTCATGGTCATTCATTTATTTGTCAAACTAGGGAATGTATACTTGAAATGGAGCGGCACTGTATGTGCACTAAGAACCAGTTTTAGCCATAACTTTCTAGAAGTAAATGCTTGAAAGGAATTTTAATTCTGATGCAGGGACATGAAGTAAAGTCTTATTAACTTAAACATCACTTAACTAAAGCAGAAATCATAATAACAATTACTGGAAACAAAAACCATGAACTGGCCTTATGCTGCAGGAACAGACACAAGGATGGATTCTTTATGCTGTAGGAACAGTTTAAGACTGAGTTTGCATCAAAGCTTA
The DNA here is from genome assembly GCA_007115665.2 of Sequoiadendron giganteum. NCBI lineage: Eukaryota > Viridiplantae > Streptophyta > Pinopsida > Cupressales > Cupressaceae > Sequoiadendron > Sequoiadendron giganteum. Next base: position 453,210,944 of record CM021103.1, on the reverse strand, counting down.
TGGAAATGGAATTCTAACAGATAAATAACAGAAAGCAAATAGCTAACTACAGATACTCACTAAGTGGGCCCCCTTAGCAAGCATCAACCAATTACGCAAGAATAGAACTCAAAACTTCATTAGTTCTTACTCATACTTTTGAATCTCATACATGGCTGTTGCTTGTAAGAAACTTAATGCAAAGCTTTGTTCTTCATTATAATAGTAAACAATTACAATCTATTGTATCTCTATTCTCTAGTCTAAAACTCTCTTGATCAACCTTGTTCACTCACGTAGGAGGAACCTTTATTTAAAGAGAAATGACTAACTAACTAATCAACTAACAGAGGAAGATGCGGGTATAAATGCCGCCTGAGACGGAGGAACCGACTTCATAAATGCGAGTCTATCCGCTCAACTGTCTTAGAGGAAATCTAGAGCTCCACTCCTTCCTAGATCGATGATTTATTTGGTTCTTTCCCAAAGACTCGGACAAAAGAATTCGTGCTTTGAACGACTCCTTCGCTGGTGCGCTGAAGATGGCCTTTTCCTGCGAGTTTTGCTATGTATTGACTTGTTCATATTAGCTCCAACAACAGGTAGAACACATGGCAATAGATGCAAAAGAAGGCATGCACTCATAATAGCACGACATTCTTCATTAATCGCATAATGCCTAAACTTATTCAGGGCATACACCACTACTAGCAACTCCTTCTCTGTGAGAGTGTAATTCAATTCTAGCCCTTGTAGATTCTTGCTGATCAAATAGATAGCATGCTCAATGGAATTCTCCTTTTGTCCTAACACAGCCCCTATGGCATGATCAGATGCATCTGTATATATGTGAAAGGGCAGACTCCACTTTGGTCCTTGAAGAATAGGTGCTTTAGTAAGTAGGTCCTTCAAGTGCAGGAAAGACTTGTCATAGGCCTCAGTCCAGTGAAATTCAGAGTCCTTAGTTAATAAGGCATACAATGGACTGGCTATTTTGCTAAAATCCTTTATAAATTTCCTAAAAATATTTAGTATGGCCTAGAAAGATCCTTACCTCTTTCTGCTTAGTAGGACAGGGCAGATTAGAGATGACCTCAATCTTAGCAGGATCAACCTGTATTCCTGTAGTAGAAATATAGTGACCAAACACTATTCCTTCTTGCATCATCATGAAGCAATTTTGACTGTTCAGCGATAGGTTGTGATCTTCACATCTCTGTAGTACTTTCTTCAAGTTTGCTTGAGCTTTCTCAAACATTGTACCATAAACAATAAAGTCATCCATATATATTTCCATGCAATCATGTGATATGTCTGAGAAGATGCTTATGACTACCCTCTGGAAAGTTGTAGGTGCATTATAGAGACCAAAAGGAAAGACTAAGTAGGTAAAAGTCCCCCAAGGGCATGTAAAAGTAGTCTTTTCTTGATCTTCAGGAGCAATTTTGATTTGATTGTACCTGCTGAAGCCATCTAAGAACGAGAAGTACTTTTTTCCAGCTAAATTATCTAGAACTTGATCAATGAATGGAAGAGGAAAATAATCTTTCTTTGTTACCAAGTTGAGTTCTCTGTAGTCTACACATACCCTCCACTTTCCTCCTTTCTTAGGAACAATAACCAATGGGGAAACCCAATGGCTATTTGAGATTGGGTAGATAAAACCAGCATTCAACATTTTCTGCAACTCCTCTTTAACAATCTCTCTCAAGGCTGGATTTATTCTTCTTTGAGGCTGCTTGACAGGTCTGAACTCACTGTTAATGTATATGCGATGTGTACAGAGTTTGGGGTCTAAACCCTTCATGTCACCATATTCCCAAGCAAAAGCTGACTTATGACTGGTAAGCATTTTAACCATGGATTCTTGTTGCTCATTGGTGAGGTTTTTATTGATGCTCATAGTTTTTCCTGCTACTACCTCAATTTGGGAGGTTAAATCAACCATAGATACTTTAGGAAAAAATGACATTTCTACCTCGTGGGGTAGCAAGGTGTGTAAGCAGTCAGTTGCTATAGGATAATTAGCTGATGTAGGCGAAGGAAGAATGGTTTGCAAGGAACATGGATTTTTTTCACAATCAATGTATTTGGTACCATAGTTATTCAGCAAGATATTGGACAGTATACCCTCTTCTTCTTGTTGTGCAATGAAAGGCTCTCTAGTAATCATCATTAATTTGGCCACGGAGTTCACCTCCTCTTCTTCTCCCAAATCTGGCCAAACAACTTCTCCACACTCAGGCTGGGGTTGGGCTGGAGAATAGAGAGTAAGCTTCTTTTTGTTATACCCATCAGATATTGTCATGTTACCCGATCTACAACCAATGTAAGCGTCAGCAGTAGCCAACCAAGGCCTTCCTAGTATGACAGGATATCCCCCCAATGATGCCTTTGGAGATAAGACCATAAAGTCGGCAGGGTACTCCTAGGAATCCAAGGTGACTAAAAGGTCTTCAACTACCCCATCAGGTTTGACAGTTGAGCTATCAACAAGCTGCAATATTGTAGGTGTAGCCCTTAGGTCTGAAATACTAAGTTTTACAACCAGGTCTTTTGTCATGACATTGATAGCTGCCCCAAGATCTACTAAAGCATTCTTAATTTGCACCCCATTAATATTGATCTCCACAATAGGGCTTCCTGGATCAAAATATTTTGGGATGGTAAGCTTCCCTAGCATTAAGTCAGAGAGTTGGCCTATGACATGGACAGTTTGAGGGTCTTTCTTTTTCCTCCCCAGTTTCTTCAGACATGCCTCCTTAATGGCTTTGCTATAGATAGGTACCTCTTTGATTGCTTGGAACAAGGGAATTTTCACACAGATATGCTTTAGTTGGTCAAGGATGTCAAAGATAGGTTCTTCTTGTTTTTTAACATTTTCACCTTCCAACCTTTGTGGGAAAGGAGGGGACACTTCATTAGATGCCTTAGGTAATGATGGAATATGAATTGGCTCAATTGGTTGGGAAAGGTCATTTGTATCCTCATCTTGGTCAACTTCTTCATATGGCAATTTTGAGATTATGGGAGGAGATGGTGCGGGTAACACCGTTCTTGAACGTAAATTGATATTATTCAGGTTGAGAGCATAGGCAGGCTGATGATTAGGATCAACAAAATAGACTTGTTGCTGTTGTTGCTATGGCTACTGGTTATTTGGATTGGGTGCTTCTTGAGCTGGTAATTGGGTTGGCTTTGGGTTGGGACCTTGATTAGCTGTAGTAGGTGGCATAATGGATTGCTGCTAGGGTTGCTGTAGGAAACCAATGGATGGATTTGACCATTGCTGGCCTCCTCTCCATTGGTTAGACTGCTGCCAATTTCCTTGTGGAGGCTGCCACTACTTTTGTTGTGGTGGTTGCCAATTCCCTTGTGGGGATTGCCAATGGTTTTGCTGGGCATTTGACCAAGGATTATTCCATTGAGTTTGAGAATATGGGCCATAACTTGGAGGATATTGGTTCTGCCATTGATTATTATATGAACCAAAATTTTGCAAGGGGTCCTGAGGCAAACCTTGTCTTGGGGCCCATGGCCTGCGCTGAGCAACAAAGAACACCCCTTCCTCTCCTTCAATAGTTTTGAACTTGGTAGGAAGATGGTGCACCTCCAAATTGGCCACTGATTTGCATCTACAGTCCCTCTTCTTCTGTCTGTAGTGAGGGCAATATTCAGCCAGCATCACATTAGCTTCTTCCTTCATCCTTCTAGCTTGCATTGTGTCTAGCTGAGTAGCTACATCATTGATGATGTTTTGCTTGAGGTCAGACAACAGATTAGAGAGTTCTCCTTTTGATACGCTTGAGCCACTTCCTTTGGCAACAGAGGGTTTGAATCCTCTGCCTTTCTTTACACTTGCCCTAGAGTAATTGAGACATATTGTCTTGATGTCATCCCAATTACTTTGGGTAATATCTCCTCCAACCATGAGGTCTAGTGCTTGCATGCAGGTATCATTGACTCCCTTTAGAAAGAGAAGTTTTTAGACTCCTCATTTAGCTCATGCTGAATATTTTTCTGCACATTGAACAAAAACTTGGAGACATAGTCCTCCAAGGTTTCATCCTCCTTTTGTGTCATCTTGAAGAGGTCATCTCCTCTCATATCATTTCCCCTACAATATTCCTTATACTTCCGTAGGAACAATTCCTTCAATTCATCCCAAGTGGCTTCTGCATTGCCTCTTAATCCCATGAACCATCTTAAGGCTGACTCCTTTAAGGTAGAAGGAAACAATTTCATCTTATGGGCATCAGAAGTATAATCATAACTCCTACATAAGATGTCAAATTCGAACAAGAAGGTATGAGGGTCTTCTGTAATAAGGCCATAAAATTTTGGGAGCAATGAAGCAGGGATATTTTTGAGATTATTGTTGTCATGGAACTCAGGGAGTGGAAAGGGAAAAGTAGGCACTGCCATCCTTGGTAGTGGTCTTAGGTTAGCTCCTCGCTGGTAGACAACAACAACAAGTGAATTGTTATGGGTATGCAGGTTATTCAACTATGATGTGAGTAAATCAATATTATTAGGTATATCAAATAGGTTCAAACTGATCTCCGAGGAAGAAGAAGATGAAGTGATAAGGTCTTGTCCGACATCCAAATATGGTTCTTCTGGGACAATTTCTAGGTCAATCTCTAGGTTATTTTCTTGGATATCTAAATTTCTAGGAAGGAATCTTCCAAATTGGTCTCTTCTTCTATGCATGTAATGGACTTAACTGAAATGAAGAATTTCTAAAATTCTTGAAAGCTAAAACTATTGCTAAAAATGGTTAGGATAGGTTCTCAGCTTGACACCATCCCCGGCAACGGCGCCAAAAATGGTCGCGCCCATAAAAGGATATAGAAGTCGTGGCAAATCCTAACCTAGAAATTGGACATTCCAGTAGGTGACTAACATCTTCTCATGGTCGTTCATTTATTTGTTAAACCAGGGAACGTATACTTGAAATGGGGCGACACTATATGTGCACTAAGAACCGGTTTTAGCCATAACTTTCTAGAAGTAAATGCTTGAATGGAATTCTAATTCTGATGTAGGGACATGAAGTAAAGTCTTACTAACTTAAACATCACTTAACTAAAGCAGAAATCATAATAACAATTACTGGAAACAAAAACTATGAACTGGCCTTATGCTACAGGAACAGACACAGGGATGGATTCCTTATGCTGCAGGAACAGTTTAAGACTGAGTTTGCATCAAAGCTTATAGAAATAAAATTCTAACAAATAAATAACAGAAAGCAAATAACTAACTACAGATACTCACTAAGTGGGCCCCCTTAGCAAGCATCAACCAATTACGCAAGAATAGAACTCAAAACTTCATCAGTTCTTATTCATACTTCTGAATCTCATACATGGTTGTTGCTTGTAAGAAACTTAATGCAAAGCTTTGTTCTTCATTACAATAGTAAAAAATTACAATCTATTGTATCTCTATTCTCTAGTCTAAAACTCTCTTGATCAACCTTGTTCACTCGCGCAGGAGGAACCTTTATTTAAAGAGAAATGACTAACTAACTAATCAACTAACAGAGGAAGATACGGGTATAAATGCCGCCTGAGACGGAGGAACAAACTTCATAAATGTGAGTCTATCCGCTCAACTGTCTCAGAGGAAATCTAGAGCTCCACTCCTTCCTAGATCGATGATTCATTTGGTTCTTTCCCAAAGACTCGGACAAAAGAATCCATGCTTTGAATGACTCCTTCATTGGTGCACTGAAGATGACCTTTTCCCGCGAGTTCTGCTGTGTATTGACTTGTTCATATCAGCTCCAACAACCTGTAGAACACATGGCAATAGAGGCAAAAGAAGGAATGCACTCATAATAGCACGACATTCTTCATTAATCACATGCATTCAATTCATCTTACTTATTCAAACACTACATTCATCGCATCAGTCAATTAGGAAGTCAAAATAGGGCTATGATTATAGATAGGCTAAGGTATTTATGCATCAAGAGTATAGGATTTCTTATCATCAAATACTACCCATAAACATTAAAAGTTTGTAACCATAGAGTTTAAACATTCATAAAAAGAGAGCAAGAGTTTCTAAAACTTATAATCATGACATCCAAATTATAGCCATATTATGGGCTTAGCAGCATCCATACACTAGCACACCTCGTTAGCACATCATGGCTTCGTCAAATCACTCTATTTACCTTATCTAATAAAATAATGCAACTAATTCATTTATTTCATACAATCCTCTATATCTTATTCAAATCTTTTCCATGTTCTAAGATATTTATTGATAGAAAGAAAACAATTATGTTCATTTTTTCAATATGCCTACTCATATGAGATGTTAGAATAATTGCCTCCATGATGATAAACAAGCATCCCATACAACTTGTTATCATCATTAGAGAATTAAATACGAACAAAAGAAAAAAAATCTCAACAATTTGGAATGTCAAACAATTACAACAAGGTCTTCCTCTTGGTTAACAACACACATGATAATGAGATCAACAAGTTACAAGAGATCATCAATATGATTAGAAACATCAAAGATGAGAAGATCATTCACTAAAACAAAAGTTTCAAGTTGATTACCATAGCAACCCAAAATACTAGATGTCAAGAAATTCATCAAGAGCTCAATACTGATTCAACCAGTTACTAAATTTCATAATAAAAGGTAAATCTCACTCTATAATTGGAAAAAGTAAATTTCTATTAACAAGGATATCCATAAATGTCTGATATTCATAATCCTTCAATTTTTATGCAAATGCAACAAGAGTGCATCAAAAAGAAGTGCATTACATAAATTGACTAACAAGCCATACAATGATTCATGCAATGATACATACCACGTTTCTGAATTACATAAAGAAAATAAAACATTTAATCAATCTTCAGCTGCCATAACCCAGTGGTCTTGCACAAGCCAAAGGTCAAGAGTATGGTTAAGGTGCTTTTCCCACCCAACCATGAAACACATCACTTCCCTAGGATTCTTCCTCACTCGAAGAACACCCGGCCCTGCATAAGGTGTAACGCCCCATCGTGGAATCTAGGGAACGACATGGAACAACAACTAAACATCTGAATAATTTTTTTTTAAAACATTACATAACATCATGTGAACAATAACATAAACATGAACATTCACGGGCTCCACAACTATGCTACTAAAGTAAAACAAGAAGTACAATACATCAAGTACTATAACAAGTAACATAAGAACAAACCATAACGATGTTTCATTATCAATAAGAGATTCATTACAAGTTCAATTACAACAAACGAGATTGTGACAAATCTCGATACATCCAAAGTTAATATACAATGAAGCCTCATGTCCTCATCATGAGTGAATACAATAAAGAAGATGAACAAGTATAATTGACAACCAAGTCCATGAGCACGTCCAACAAATAACTCTATGAATGATGTATATCTAGGAACCTGTCAAGAATAATCTCATCTCGAGAAACATCACTTGCAAGGGGACCCAATGGAAGAAAAGGCACGTTTCTCCCAACTATGTGGAACTCGAAAGCCCACCCCCCCCATGCCAGGAGAAAGTAACAGGTCCTCAAGTCAAAGAAACATCAAAGTATAGAATCATACAACACATGGCCGACATACACATGACAACATGACAACATCACAACCACATGAAAATTGAAATACTCCCATAGATAATGCGATAATGATAGGTGACTCTACACAAGAGACCCAACATATGTACAAGGATAGGAGTGTCATCACATAGACATAATAGCTTACCGACCCTCAACCAGTCTTACCCTGGCATCCTCTAACGATTACCGAACCCTAAACAAACTTATGTGGTATTGAAACACTTCTCAAGTAGACAAAGTGTTCGATTAGCCATTCTAGGCCATCTCACCCTACTTTAACCTAAACAAGCATTAAAGTACAAATGAGGCAAAAATAATTATCTAAGTTGATTAATAACTACTACCCAACCCCATAAAAGCTTAGAGTTTTAGTTATCACTGATTAATCTAATTTTGAAAGGTTACCCATGCAACCACTTCAATGTCCCGACCCCTAATGAAATCAACTCCTCCTGGGTACAACTCACTGATTGACAATTACTACACAGTCAACATGCATGTAAACAACATCTCACAAGGCCTGCAATAACCATGACATCCCCATAAACATCAATTATATATATAGAATGACATGCATGGCAATCCAATGTTGAGTAGCGCATCCAACAATATACAAACATCAAAGATTTTCATTGAAAAGACATAATTAATCCTCTTTCCAAATAATGCACAACACCAAAGGTGCCTTAATAAAACAATGCTGAATAAGTAAAAGTGAAATCTCATTACACTTATAGAATAATCGAAATTACTCAACGAACAACTCATAACCATATTACATCCGTGACATATATATATATATGTGTGTGTGTGTGTGTGTGTAATACATTATGTACCCCATGTATATCAACAAAGTGCAAGACATAACCATTATAAGTTCAATACAAATTACATAATCTTACAAAAACAACCATTCCCTTAAAACTACTCATATCTCAGATGATATTAACCCCTCCATGCAAAGATTCCATCATACAAAATAAAATCACACTATCTCCATAATAAAGTTCCAAAATACAACTTTCATATAATAAATAGAACCCTTATTTAAAATTTAAGATGAAATCCACTTATATAAATATTGATCCACACTATCCTTTCATATCAATAATCTTCCAAGTTCAACACAATTATATTGTTTATTTAATTCTAAACCCATGCAATTTGAATTTCTAAACACACTTTATTTAAACAAAAGGTGATACTTTAAAGGAAAAGTATTTCATAAGTAACAACAACAAACTATGGTAAAGTCGCCAGGTTAACTACACAGTACACTTAAGAGTTTCGACTAACATCTGTGAAGTCAAGTAAAATATAATTCCCACCGATCATGACATAACCTAAGTGAGATTTATCTCTTGCTATGAACAATGTTATACGATGGACTACCAGCTATACACGACTTAAAGAGTGGCAGACGTTAAACAAGGTGAGGAGTCAAAATGCATGTGAAATGAGTGAACTTTAAGATTCGTGGCGAAAGCGATACACACAGAGTTAAAGCAACGATTCGCAAGTAGACTACCAACCCGCAACTGATTCATATATCATGTGGTATGCCATGAGGAACAAGAGGAGATACAGGGGTAAGTACAAAAGAAAATTGTTGAGACTAATCAATAGTGTCAAATCCAGAGTTAGTCAATGGTTACACATCCAGCCACACTTAGCCCATGCAATATTAGACATTAAAAGGAACACAATAGCTTTTAGTTTGCAGGAATTATCATCAAGAAGATATTCCTCAAAATGCCAATCGGGTTATCGAGAGATTCTAGACAAAATAAGAGTAAGATGTATGGTAATACACCACCGAACCAAGACAATAGATACATACAATGAGTAAATCCAATCGAATATACTTTGGTAACATAGATAAATTTTAATGTAGCTATCATCTGGCTGTGGCTGTGAGAAAATCAAAGCATGCAACGATAAGGGGTGTAAATTAACTCAACAGTTTAATCTATTTAGAAACTAGTCTAAACCGCTGGTGCCAATAAAGAATCATGCTAAAGACCATGTAGAACGAGAATGAAATGAAAGATTAAGATCAAGTAATTAGAAAAAAGGCAAGATAAAAATAAATTCACGAGGTCATCTGACCAATTCATAACTAAGCTCCCAGAAGCCACACAACAAGGATGAAATGTTTAGCACCTGACATTAATGTAATATTTCTAGCTACTAGCAAGTGGACCATAGCTAAAGAGGCAAGAAACTCAGCCGGTACAAACAAATTACATATCAAGGCATACTTTCAACGCGGTTTGGGTGGATAAGGAAACAATGAACTCCATAAATAGCCACCTCCTAAAAAAACTCCAAAAGAAAATACACAGTGATCAAGAGAAAGGAATAGGCTTGACATAAGGGTGCATGAGTGTATTCGGGTTCAGAATATGCATAAAAATAAGCGTAATCAATTGGTCTATTCAAAAATTATCAATATTATCATATAACTAAGTCAGCTGTAACCAAAGAGAAAACCAGCGACCTAACAAGAAGGATAAGAAACCGTACCCGATTCAAAATAATTTAAGAAGGCTCCTAATAGACATTAACACGAATCCGATCAAGAAGTTGATCAGAAGAACCTAGCGTCAGTGAAATTTTCTCTAAAATGTCAAAGCAAGGAATGAGAATAAAAGCACAAGGCATCGACTGTGACAAATCCACAAGCCATAGATGAAAAGTTTAAATGCATTTTGAAGATTAAAGAATTTTCAAGGCTAGATTCCTGAGAACTACTGTTTTAGAAAATAATATCTTTTCAATTATATCAAAACTTGTCTACTAATTTTTTCGTTTGATGTGGTTTGTGCAAGTTTTGAACGAGGAATTTCAATATAAAAAATAACCAAATTACAATCATCATTAATAATTTTTGGATTCAAGAACTACGCATAATTATTGAAGAAAATGTGGTATTTTCCTTCAAACTCTGGCAAACGAGGAAGCCAAACATAGAAATTCAAGCAGCGTACGATCAAAGCCTCTGAGAACACCACCTTCAATATTTTCCCAAAAACAAAAGCACAAGAAACCCAAAAACTTCTTTTTTTAAATTATTCTCGTGAAAACAAACTCTTAGCCTCCAAAACCAAAAAAATTCGTGTAAAATTTGCATGCCATCCTTTTATTTTCTCAAATTTACAAAACTTAACTGATTGTCAAGAAAGCATTCAAAATTTATCAATCAGTTTAACTAATGAATATCTAAGATATTATCTTCTAACTAAAAATCAAGTTTTCTGATATTTATTTATAACTTGTTGAAAACAAACTCTTTTAGAATAACTATTTTTCACGTAAATCTTGTTGCACAATGAATTCAACAAATACATTTAAATAAATACCTTTTAATACATTTAACATTTAATTTTAAAATAAGTATCTTATTTAATTTAATTTAGTAAATCAAACCATATCTAAACATTTTAACCTTGTATCTAAACAAAACTTACATCAAATCAAATAATTTAACAATTAAATCATAATCATTAATCTAATAATGCAATTAATCATGATTAAAATCGATCATCACAAATAAAGCCATTTAATTGATTCAAGCAAATCAATATCAAACATTACGAACAAAGAACGATACGACAAAATAACAAATTACAAGATGGAACAAACGTCAATAGAAATAGATAGGTAACAAATGATACTCATTCTTTCTAGAACGATGGCTCATGATAGAGGACCAGAACTATCTCCCATCAATAAATTCCATTGGGCCTTGGCATGCTTAGACCTAACAAAGCAGGTGGAGTTGATGCTTGTACCTGCATGCTGCATCAAACTGCATTGTCAACATTAACATGTATATCAAAAAACACACCGTGAAGAAGTCGCAACATAGCAAGGTACTCACAGATGAGTAATGCTACATTGTCTCCTTCACCTGGACTAGCATGAAACATTACATCGAACATCAATTTCAACATAACATCATAAACATTTAGAAACTGCATATACCACAATATACACGTAACCATAATAATGTCATCATATGAAAATAACCAGACGATCATAAAGTCAAGTATATCATGTATTGAATGTAGCAACTAACATAATATACATGGCATAGTGTAACAAAGTAATATAGTCTCAAAAGAAGCTAAAAGACTAACTACCAATCCAAAACAACTAAAATAAGAATGTCATCCAAAGGGTCACTACATCCTCCCCCCTAGGGTGAGGCTTACTCTTGGAAGCTTGGAAATAGATAGGGATAAATTTTCCTGAATCGTGTTGCATCCTCCCAAGTAGCTGAAGCCTCATCACTAGGATCCCACTGGACCCTCACCTGATCAATGTCTTGAGCCCCAAGGGCGAACCTCCTACGCTGAAGAACGCCCACGAGCTCCAAAGCCAGATTCCCGTCCTCAACCTTTATAGCATTCGAATTGACCACATGTGAAATATTAGGATGATAAGGCCTAAGAATAGATAGATGAAATACATCGTGGATGTGTGATAATCTGGGCAGTAAGGCAAGTTGATAAGCTATAGGACCGATCCTCTCTAGAATCTTGAACAACCCTACGAACCAAGGTGCAAGCTTAGAGCCTTTTCCATAACGGATCAGACTCTTCCGTGAATGCACTCGAAGAAATACTCTATCACCAATAGAAAATTGGTGATCAACACAATGGGCATTAACATACTTCTTATGTATGTCCTGTGCCGCAACTAAATGCCCTCTAATATGATCAACCTCCTGCTCTATGTCCCATAGCATCTCAATTCCAAGAAGCACTCTATCCTCAAGTCTATCCCAACTCAATGGAGTTTGGTATGGGTGTCCATACAATTCTTGAAAAGGAGGCATACGTATGGAAATATGATACCCATTATTATAAGAAAACTCCACGAAGTAAAAATATTATTCCCATCCCGACTGTTGATTCATGACATACATCCTAAGCATATCCTCAAGAACCTAATTAACCCTCTTAGTCTGTCTATCAGTCTCAGGGTGATAAGTTGAATTGAAGTTCAACTACGTACCTAAGGCATGCTATAAAGATGTCCATAAAGTTGATGCAAAAATAGGATCTCTATCCGATATGATTCTATGTGGGATTTCGTGCAAACGAACAATATCCTCCATAAAGATCTTTGCCACAGATGAGGCATTATACAACGAACGAACCGAAGAGAAATGTGCTACCTTAGTCAATCTATCCATAGTAACCATGATGGCATCATGTCGACAAGATGACATAGGCAACCCAACAATAAAATCAACCGATATGATGTCCCACTTCTATTCTGGAATGAGGTGAGGCTATAACAATCTTGCGGGGTGTTGGTGCTCGACCTTAATCCTCTGGCACTCAAGACATCTCGAAACAAAATTGAGTCTTAACCGTCACCTTATTCAATTAACGATAGTCAATGAGTAACCTGAGGGATTCGTCCTTCTTCTTCATGAAGATGAAAGGTGCTCCCTAAGGTGAAACACCCAGACGAACGAAACCCTTAGCCAAGAGCTCCTCCAACTGTAACCAAAGCTCTTCCAGTTCCTATGTAGTCATTTTGTAAGGAGCCCGAGATATAGGCTCAGGTCCAGGAACCAGATCGATTCTGAAATCAATGTCATGTTTCAGCGGCATACCCAAAATATCACTAGGAAACACGTCCACAAATTCCTTGAGGATAGGGTAATCATCAACAAATACCTCTCGACTCTCCCCTACCTCCAAATCACTAATAGTAGCTACAAATAGCTAAAAACCCTGTCACATACATCTCCTTAATTGCATAGCAGATATAATCTACAAGGAGATGGGTCTCTACACACCGAATAACTCAATCTCAACACCAAAATCATCTAAAAAACTTACTGTCTTATGTTGATAGTCTATCACTGCATTATGAGATTCTAGCTAATCCATTCCTAGAACAATGTCATAGGATCCAAGAGGTGTAACTTGATGATCTACTGAGGTAGATAATAATCCAATCCTAAGTCCACAATCATGGAGAAGGGCTTCAACCACTACCTTAGCCCCAAAAGCCAATTCTACTTGCCACTTAACACCTTGTTTTACTGCCACTAGCCTGCATCGCTCAATAATGGAAGGAGAGATAAATGAATCAGAAGCTCCAGATTCGAATAGAATAGAAACAATAACACCTTGTAACTGACTTGAAGCCTCAACCACAATATTCTAATGATCCTCCTGGCGATTGTCCACCATAGCAAAAACTCTATGAGATCGACCTACATCACCAACCATCGGCTCCGAAGTTGCGAGTTGCTAACCAAAACCTGAAGTACCTCTCATCAGACACTTCCTCGTAATATGACCCTGATGACCACACGAGAAGCATCCACTACCCCTTCCAAAACCTCTATCAAAACCTCTACCACCTGAAGGTGCATTCGACTAGTGGAAGCTGCCTCTGCTGACTGTCAATTGTGCACTTTGAGTAGGCTGATCTTGGCAATTGTGCTTATTTCGCCACTAGTTACGGCTCTTTCCATACTGTGAACCATTACTCAACTGCATCTAAGAACCCTTATTCTTCTATGAGTAATGTTGTTGTTGTTGTTGTTGTCCAGCCTTAGCGGGCGCCTGTTGGTTCTTAGAGGAACCACCTATCTAAATTGGACCACCATGCAGACCAAAACCTGCAGTAGAAGCACTATTGATCACAACACCTATATGTCCACCTAGATCCATGGAAAAATTCTCCTCCACTATCCATGCCTTATCTACGGCTACCTCCATCATCTTTGGCTCGAAGACTCTGACTCCTCCACTGATACGGGCATTCAAGCCCCTAATGAAATTTTGTACTAACATAGCCTCGCCATCCGCTATCCCTGCATATTGTTTGAGTTCGTAGAATCTATGCTCAAACTGCTTGACTGACATAGCCATCTGGTGAAGATCATGGAATTCATCTACACGACGCTGCCTCTAGTGCTCAGATAAGAAAGGTGCTCTGAAATGCTCCAAAAACATATCCCAAGATACAAATCCAATCTCTGGATGGAGTTTATGCTCCTCTGATTTCCACCAAGTAGAGGTAAAACCTCTAAGATGCATGATGGTGCATCTCGCTCTAGTGTTGCTACCATACAGCTGCATAGAAAAACACTATCCCAAATCTAGTAACCATGTCTCTGCCTCCAAACCACCACCAGTGCCATCAAAAATAGGAGGGCGTGCCCTCAACAAATCTCTCACGTGCCTTGCAACTATGGCATCCTGCTCCGCAGTCTACACAATCCTCTAAGGTGATGATTTGTCCCTCTCTCTATTCACTTCCTATTCATTTCCCTGTCTAGGCCCAAGATGAGCAAGGGCCTGCTCAAGTAAGGGACGTAATAGATCTTTGCCCACACCTAGCTGATTCGAAACCTACTCATTATTCGCCTGATTACCCTGAGGATTAGGTTGCTCACCATGTTCACTTTCATGTGAACTCTACGTCAGAGTGTCCTAGTGATTTTCCACATGACCACCACCATGGCCTCGTCCACAACCTCTACCGCGCCCTCTAGGCATGATCCTACACAAGACCAATGTCAAGTCTTAGTTTAAAGACACAAGGAAACAAGAAAACACACACACACTAAAGAGTCTAACACCTAGGACAACCTAGTGGGCTCGGAAGAACCAGAGTACCTAGTGTTAGAACCTTCGCTCTGGTACCAAGTTGTAACGCCCCATCGTGGAATCCAGAGAAGGACACGTAACAACAATTAAACATTCAAATAATTTATTTTTTAAATATTAAATAACATCATGTGAACAACAACATAAACATGAATGTTCACGAGTTCTACAACTACGTTACTAAAGTAAAACAAGAAGTACAATACATCAAGTACTATAACAAGTAACATAAGAACAAAACATAATGAGGTTCCATTATCAATAAGAGATTCATTACAAGTTCAATTACAACAAACGATATTGTGACAAATCTCTATACATCCAAAGTCAATATACAATAAAGCCTCATGTCCTCATCATGAGTGAATACAATAAAGAAGATGAACAAATCTAACTGGAAACCAAGTCCATGAGCACGTCCAATGAATAACTCTGTGAACGATGTATATCCAGGAACCTATCAAGAACAATCTCATCTCGAGCAACATCACCTGCAAGGGGACCCAATGAATTTTCCTCCCAACTATGTGGAACTCGAAAGCCCACCCCTCGTGCCAGGAGATAGTAACAGGTCCTCAAGTCAAACAAACATCAAAGTATAGAAGCATATAACACATGGCCAATATACACATGATAACATGATGACATCACAACCACATGACAATTGACATACTCCCAGAGACAACGACATAATCACAGGTGACTCTACACAAGAGACCCAACATATGTACAAGGATAGGAGTGTCATCACATAGACGTAATAAGTTACCCTGGATAATATTCCTAGGTTACTGGCCCTCAACCAGAGTTACACTAGAAACCTCTAATGATTATCAGCCCCTAAACGAACTTATGTGGTATCGAAACACTTCTCAAGTAGACAAAGTGTTCGATTAGCCATTCCAGGCCATCTCACCCTACTTTAAACTAAACAAGCATTAAAGTACAAGTGAGGCAAAAACAATTATCTGAGTTGATTAATAACTACTACCCAACCCCCTAAAAGCTTAGAGTTTTACTTATCACTGATTAATCTACTTTTGAAAGGTTACCCATGCAACCACTTTAGGGTCCCGACCCCTAATGAAAGCCACTCCTCCTAGGTATAACTCACTGACTGACAATGACTACATAGTCGGCATGCATGTAAATGACATCTCACAAGGCTCGTAATAACCATGACATCCCCATAAACATCAATTATATATATAGAATGAAACGCATGGAAATCCAATGTTGAGTAGTGCATCCAACAATATACAAACATCAAATATTTTCATTGAAAAACATAATTAATCCTCTGGGAGACTTCCAAATAATCCACAACACCAAAGGTGCCTTAATAAAACAATGTGAATAAACAAAAGTGAAATCTCATTACACTTATAGAATAATCCAAATTACTTAACAGACAACTCATAACCATATTAAATTCGTGAAATATATATATAATACATTATGTACCCCATGGATATGAACAAAGTGCAAGACATGACCATTATAAGTTCAATAAAAATTGCACAATCTTATGAAAACAACCATTCCCTTAAAACTACTCATATCTCAGATGATATTAACCCCTCCATCCAAAGATTTCATCATACAAAATAAAATCACACTATCTCCATAATAAAGTTCCAAAATACAACTTTCATATAATAAATATAACCCTTATTTAAAATTTAAGACAAAATTTAATATAAATATTGATCCACACTATCCTTTCATATCAATAATCTTCCAAGTTCAACACAATTATATTGTTTATTTAATTCTAAACATAAGTAACAACAACAAACTACGGTAAAGCCGCCAAGTTAACTACACTTCAGAGTTTTGACTAACATCTGCGAAGTCAAGTAAAGCATAATTCCCACTGATCATGACAAAGGCTAAGTGAGAGTTATCTCTTGCTATGAACATCATTATACGATGGACTACCAGCTATACACGACTTAAAGAGTGGCAAACGTTAAACAAGGTGAGGAGTCAAAATGCATGCGAAATGAGTGAACTTTAAGATTCGAGGCAAAAGCAATACACACAAAGTTAAATCAATGATTCATAGGTAGACTACCAACCCACATCCGATTCATATATCATGTGGTACACCATGCAAAACAGGAGGAGATACATGGGTAAGTACAAAAGAAAATTGCCGAGATTGATCAACAATGTCAAAGCCAGAGTTAGCTGATGGTTACACATCCAATCGCACTCAGCCCATGCAATATCAAACATTAAAAAGAACACAATATCTTTTAGTTTGCAAGAATTATCATCAAGAATATATTCCTCAAAATGACAATGGGGTTATTGAGAGATTCTAGACAAAATAAGAGTAAGATGTATGGTAATAAACTGCTGAACCAAGACAATAAATTACATACAACGAGTAAATCCAATCGAATATACATTGGTTATAGCATAGATAAATTTGACTGTAGCTATCATCTGGTCGCGATTGTGAGAAAATCAAAGCATGTAACGATAAGGGGTGTAAATTAACTGAACAATTTAATCTATTCAAAAATAGTTAGTCTAAACCGTTGTTGCCAATAAAGAATTATGCTAAAGACCATGTGGAATGGGGAAGAAACGAAAGATTAAGATCAAGCAATTAGAACAAAGGCAAGATAGAAATAAAGTCACGAGGTCATCTAACCAATTCATAACTAAGCCCCCAGAAGCCGCACAACAAGGATGAAATGTTTAGCGCCTGACATTAATGTCATATTTCTAGCTACTAGCAAGTGGACCATAGCTAAAGAGGCAAGAAACTCAGGCGGTACAAATAAATTATGTATCAAGGCATATTGTTAGCTCAATTTGGGTGGATAAGGAAACAATGAACTCCATAAATAGCCACCTCCTAAAACAACCCCAAAAGAAAATACACATCGATCAAGAGAAAGGAATAGGCTTGACATAAGGGTGCATGAGTGTATTCAGGTTCAAAATATGTATAAAAACGAGTGTAATCAATTGGCCTATCAAAAAATTATCAATATTATCATATAATTAAGTCGGCTATAACCAAAGAGAAAACCGGCGACCTAACAAGAAGGATAAGGAACCGTATCCGATTCAAAATAATTTAAGAAGACTCTTGTCAGGCATTAACATGAATCAGATCAAGAAGTTGATCAGAAGAACCCAAAATCGGTGAAATTTTCTCTAAACTTTCAAAGCAAGGAACGAGAATAAAAGAACAAGGCATCAACTGTGACAAATCCATAGGCCAAAGATGAAAATTTTAACTGTATTTTGAAGATTAAAGAATTTCAAGGCTAGATTCCCGAGAATACTGTTTTAGAAAATAATATCTTTTCAATTATATCAAAAATTGTCTACTAATGTTTTCGTTTGCTAGGGTTTGTGCAGGTTTCTAATGAGGAATTTCAATATAAAAAATGACCAAACTGCAATCATCATTAATAAATTTTGGATTCAAGAACTACGCATAATTATAGAAGAAAACTTGGTATTTTCCTTCAAACTCTGGCAAACGAGGAAGCCAAACACAAAAATTCAAACAACATAACTTTTCCAGTAGCACAATCAAAGCCTCCGAGAACACCACCTTCAATATTTTCCCAAAAGCAAAAGCACAGAGAAACCCAAAACCTTCTTTTTTTTAATTATTCCTATGAGAACAAACTCTTAGCCTCCAAAACCAAAAATTGCCGTGTAAAATTTGCATGCCATCCTTTTATTTTTCCAAAGTTACAAAACTTAACTGATTGTCAGGAAAGCAGTCAAAATTGATCAATCAACTCAACTAATGAATATCTAAGATATTATCTTCTAACTAAAAATCAAGTTTTTTGATATTTATTTATAACTTGTTGAAAACAAACTCTTTTAGAATAACTACTTTTCATGTAAATATTGTTGCACAATGAATTCAACAATTACATTTAAATAAATACCTTTTAATACATTTAAAATTTACTTTTAAAATAATTATCTTATTTAATTTAATTTAGTAAATCAAACCATACATAAACATTTTAACCTTATATTTAAACAAAACTTACATCAAATCAAATAATTTAACAATTAAATCATAATCATTAATATAATAATGCAATTAATCATGATTAAAATCAATCATCACAAATAAAACCATTTAATTGATTTAAGCAAATCAATATCAAACATTACAAACAAAGAACGATACGACAAAACAACAAATGATAAGACATAACAAACGTCAACAAAAATAGAGAGGCAACAAATGATACTCGGTCTTTCCAGAACTATGGCTCATGATAGAGAACTAGAACTATCTCCCATCAATAAATTCCATTGGGTCTTGGAATGCTCAGACCTGACAAAGAAGGTGGAGTCGATGCCTGTACCTGCATGCTGCATCAAACTGCACTGTCAACCATAACATATATATCGAAAAACACACCGTGAAGAAGAGTCGTAGCATAGCAGGGTACTCAAAAATGAGTAATGCTACACTGTCTCCTTCACCTAGATTGACATGAAACATTACATCGAACATCTTAAACATTCATAAATTGCATATACCACAATACGCACATAACCATAATAATGTCATCATATGAAAATAACTAGATGATCATAAAGTCAAGTATATCATCTACTGAATGTAGCAACTAACATAACATCCATGACATAGTGCAAAAAAGTAATATAGTCTAAAAAAAAACTAAACGACTAACTACCAATCCAAAACAACTAAAACAATAATGTCATCCAGAGGGTCACTATATAAGGTGCCTAGAAACCAATAATAATAAGGCAAGAGGGAAACTCTCGATGCATGCTTGATGCCTTATATGTACTCTATACTAGAATGAACATATTTCTTGCATACAGGATGTGGCAGAGAAACATATAAAAATTCTAGGCATTCATTATCCATCTATTTCAATGGTACATCTCGCTTTGGCCAAAGCATATATATATAAAATTTGGTTGATCTTGGAAAAGAAGATCACCTTCTCTGTTAACCGACATTCGACATGTTGTCCCGGAAGGTAAGCTTAAAATTTACAGCGCATTCAACAAATTGCATAAAATAAGGACCAAATGATATACTAGTGTATAACATGCTCAAATGTACATAGAATGAATAATAAACAAACAAGAATACCTGAACCCCCTGGTGCCTAACTCGCACCGGGTATGAATACATAATTTACTTGTAGTTCCTCTCTCACACAAATGTGGATCATATCCCGTATACAATGTGCATCGCTCATTCAAGTTTTCATACAATGAATATGGTAAGTGCATCTCTCGCACAAGTGCATTGCTCGCACAAAAAGTGAAATATGCATAAATTGCAGTAGTGTAGTTTTAGTGATCATTACTCAATCCAGTAAACAAAATGGATATCAAAAAGTATATCTCATACACAAATTTAAATGTAATCATTACTCAAGTACTTCATCCACACAAAGGAATCAATAACTTACTCTAGTGCATCACTCGTACAAGAACAACTGTAAGACCCCAACTTGTATGTACTTGATACCATCCTAATTTGTTATATGTTTTTCTTGAATCAATGATTAGATACAATGTGGATGATAAATAAGGTGATCTTGGGAAATATTTTTACATTTCATTTTGACATTATATTTTATCATTACTACAATGAAGGCAGAATGCACTTGTATACTGTAGAATACAAATTAAAAATTTAAATGGATTATTTTATAGTTAAAGTTTAGAATATTTAGCTAACAGATTAATGTGATATAAAATTGTTACTCATGGTCATGTTGGTAATGTGCAGGAAGGTAATGGTGTTAGCATGAGGAGGGAGAACCATCAAAAGAAAATCAAAGGACTTCTTTTTGAGGATATAAAATTGACCCAATTTGGGGCCTCAAAACAAGTAGAGTTAATATATTGGAAGACTAAGGTTGTGAGTGTTGTATAGAATGGATAACTTATTTAAGGAATGTGAGGGTATTTTATTGTGTGTCATGTGAGATGTAAGTTGGGTTTCAATTTTAGAAACCCTCATCCAAGTTTGAATTTCGGATGGGTCCTTAAATGGGCCTTTAAAGAGGGTTGTTGAAAAATTTCCTTGTTTGGAATGTAAAAATAAACCCCCTAGGGTCTATACCATAGTGGTAGGGGTCAATTTGGCATGTAATAGGGCCCCAAGGACATGATTTAACTCTTGAAAAGTCCTCATAATGAGGAGTGACGAATTTTGAATAAAGGATGGAGGGGTTGTCCAAGTGCATGTTCCCCTCTTTAATTTGGAAAGATCTTCATCAATGTAGGTAGGCACACTTCACACCTCCCCACCCAAAAGTTTCAAGTTGAAACTTCTATATATCTTGGAGAGAAAGGAAGAGGAGGGTGTTACCCACTTATCCTCTTGGAGAACTTGAGAGAAGATGCTAGAAACAATGAGAGATGGGAGGAGAAGCTCTTTGGGGGAGATAGTGATCTATAGATGGTTTGGATTGGAGAGGAAACCAAGAAAGAGTTTAATTCCCTCTCATGGACAAAAAAAGAAGAGATAAGTTTATTTTCTAATTCCATGCCTTTTTTTTATTGTTGTAGGAAGGTATCATACTATATGGCTTATGGTTGAAAATAGAAAATAGAAAACCTAGATGCAAGAAATTTGTGCTATGATATTCTTATCCCTTTGTAAAAATACATATAGATACTTATAAAGACTCCATTCATCATCCTGGAGTCAAAGAAATCCTTGCTCAGGGGTATGGCTAGAGCCCACGAGGCTCCATGACACCATTACGGTAGGGTGGAGAGCAAGACCTGTCCCTTGGTATGTCTTGTTTCACTTCTAGATGCAATTGGTATAGGGAAAAGTTTAAATAATGGATATTGTAGGGGTAATTTGTATTTATTTACTTATATTTTCTTTATATTTGTAATGAAGGGAGACTATTGCATTCTGATATAAATGGTGAAGTTCTAATGATTCTTTTCTATTTTGCTTAAGAAAATGGGGTGTGCAAATAAAGCTGCAAAAAGGAAAGGTTTCAATATAGAGTAAATAGATTATGGCGAGCTGCCTTTTGTTTAACAAAAAAGGGTATTCATAGATCCCTAATATGTAAGGTTGTGGAAAATAAATAAAACATATATATTCACCTGAAATTTTGTGTGTAAATATATGTGAATTCGTTCTCTCCCATATGCTCAAATATGTGAGGTCATTCTATTGAGTCTTTACAAAACTGGTGTAGTCATAATGCAAATTTTAAAGGGGTGACAAAAATAACTATGCTATTATGTTGCTTAGCATGAATGGAAATTTGGTTCCAGTGAAGTTTGTAGTGGCCCCAATAATATGTTGCTTCACTCTTTATAGTTGGAGTTTGAAATTAAACCTGTGAAAGTAGATCAGAAAATAATGGTAAGAGAGGAGGGTGTAGATATAGAGGAAATATTGGCAACAGTAGTCCAAACCTCCAATCAAGTGCATTAGGCTACCCAAATAGTAAGATGCATGTGAATTTGAAGCTTAAAGAGCATTAAGGTATAATACTTGGACATAAACCAGGTCGCCCCTATCATATTCCTTCCTCGTAGCCTAATCTTCCATGAGAGGCCTCCATAAAATAATGAAGAGAAAGATAATGTGCGGGGTAGCGTACATTAGTACACCACTTTTATTGACCCCATGTGGATAATAAAGGGTAACAGCGAGATCTGAGTCCAGATTATCTCGCTGCTAAAGATTGTTCATGATACAAGGGGATATTTTCTATTATAATGTAACCATAAATAAAGTGTAGATATAAGGAGATTGATGCCACTTGATGGCTGCCCTTAATCTGTGAGAGAAATATGGTCATGGCCAGTTACTTCCTTAGACTGATGAGACCTTTCTTTATACAACTCTAAATGTTAGGTAAACCCACAGTTTCATCTCGAGATTTGCCATAAATATCCTAGATGTTGAGTGCTCCACTCTTCTGACGTTGCTTCTTCCCAACTATTGCACTTGATTTTCTATTGACCCCATGTTCTCTTAAAACTGTTAGCTTCCCCTCAGTGACGAGTTGTTGGGTACGTTGCGTCTTTTGTAGATTTAAGCAAGAGAAAGAAAATAAGGTTAACCTTAAATGTTGACTTGGGCGAAACGATTTATTGATTGATTGATTTTAATAACGTTCACAAGACCAGTCAGTCTATGGGACCCATAGAAAGAAACCAAAAACCACCTCAGCCAAAACAACAAAAAAAGACAACAACAGACCCCAACAAACTACTTCCCGTTGTTTTCCAACTCTTTGCTGATTTTGTTTCTTCTACTGTGAATTTTGATCAGGTAACTTGTTGTTTTATCTATCTTTTCCTCTTGAAACAAGGCCACTAAAGATTTGACTTTTAATAAATCTGAGTAATAGTATCAGATGTCCTTGTAAGCCTTACACTCCATAATGTAGTGCCACTCTGTCTCCACTAAACCCGAAGAGCAGAAACAAAAAATCCTATCTTCCCACACCTCTTTGGGTATTTTCCACCTTCCCGCTTCACATCTCAAACAGTGCGAGCTAGTTCTTAACTGGGCTATTAGAATTTTAGCCTTCCACTTTATATCAGCCCCCATGTAGAATTTTTGCTCATGATCACAAGTAGGGTTAAAATGGGAAACATAGTGTTCTCTTTTCTGGCCAAGCTGTTTCAACCACATAGTATTTTTGAATTTCTCTTTTACATACTTTTTTATTTCAACTTTTGTGTTTGGACACTCTTGCATGTTGATCCCCCATTTTCCCATCCACTTGACATTTTGCTTCATCCGCGTGCTCTTCCTTCTAGATAATTTTTCTTCCACCACAATTTTGGGCCAACAGTGTTCCTCCATATTCTCTATCCTCTGCAAGTAGTCTAATAAAAAAATTAACGCTGCCATTTCTATTGGGAAGACACCATCTTCAGCCAAAACAATTTCATACGGAACTGTACTTTTAATTTTGAAATTGTTTGTAATTAAGTGCTTTTGAAGTCTTTCTATTTGTTTCCACTTCACAGTCGACGTGCTACAACTCCAAACTTCGCAACCATATAGAACCACAGGCCTAACAAGTAGACCAAATAATTTCTTCTTTGTTTTCCAATCCCATAGCTCAGCTGATCTAATTCAGCAATCAAAGTGGGCCCTCAAGGCAATGTTGGAATTAATGGCCAACAAGAGATGTTGTTATTCTGTCATACTATGGCGTTGAATTTAGCTCACCATGGAAATTACAATACTTTAATCAATGCACCTGAATGTATAGACATTATGTTCCACCAAGTTCAATCTATGACCTACATCAAAAAATAATAGTTTCAACGTTGAAATAATACCTGCACGTGGAGTAATGACATTATCGTTGTTTTCCAAAACAAGTGAAAAGGATTTGGTGATATTGTCCAAATGTTTCTTCTCAATTTTACGAATTTTAGGTATCTACTTTATTACTATTCTTTTATTTTCCTGTTGGCAAGTTACATCATCACCTCACCCTACAAGCATAAATACTGTACTAACAAGTGAAAAGGATTTGGTGATATTGTCCAAATGTTTTTTCTCAATATTTATTTTTTATATTGAGAAAATGCAAGGTACATGAGGTAAAATGCAGTTAGAAACTGCAAAACATATCAACAAGACATCACTGCCAGCTGAGACAAATCACAATTACAACACTAAAAATATAGCAGCCAACTGAAATGGCAACATTACAATGACCAAATAAGATATCAAAGACGTAGATCAACAACATAGAAGAGAGCTGAAACGACAAGATCAGAACTAGGACCTTAGAGCCTTTGATATATAAGGACCTTTTTTGTTTAAAAGTTGGTTCACTTGCAGTTTGATTTGATGAATATGAGCCTCCAACATAGGATTCTTTGCAGACTTTGCCTGCAATTGCACGAATAAAGAGGCAAGACAATAAAAAGTGTTAGAGTAAAGTTTTTTCTCAATATTACGAATTTTTCGTATCTACTTTCTTACCATTCTTTTATTTTCGTGTTGGCAAGTTACATCATCACCCCACCCTACAAGCATAAATATTGTACTAACAAGTGAAAAGGATCGAAATGTTTCTTCTCAATATTACAAATTTTAGGTATCTACTTTATTACCATTCTTTTATTTTCGTGTTGGCAAGTTACATTATCACCCCACCCTACAAGCATAAATACTGTACTAACAAGTGAAAAAGATCCAAATGTTTCTTCTCAATATTACGAATTTTAGGTATCTACTTTATTACCATTCTTTTATTTTCGTGTTGGCAAGTTACATCATCACCCCACCCTACAAGCATAAATATTGTACTAACAAGTGAAAAGGATCCAAATGTTTCTTCTCAATATTACGAATTTTAGGGATCTACTTTATTACCATTTTATTTTCGTGTTGGCAAGTTACATCATCACCCCACCCTACAAGCATAAATACTGAACTAACAAGTGAAAAGGATCTAAATGTTTCTTCTCAATATTACGAATTTTAGGTATCTACTTTATTACCTTTCTTTTATTTTCCTGATGAAAAGTTACATCACCCCACCCTACAAGCATAAATATTGTACTAACAAGTGAAAAGGATTTGACGATATTGTTCAAATGTTTCTTCTCAATATTATGAATTTTAAGTATCTACTTTATTACCATTCTTTTATTTTCCTTTTGACAAGTTACATCATCACCCCACCCTACAAGCATAAATACTGTACTTCTAGCCTATGCCTGAACAAAAAAAATTAATGCCTGACATTTGTCTGATAACTCCACTATCTTCTCTTAGCACGCCATCAGGAAACAATCTTCTTGTCCTACCATATTTCAGTCTAATTAATATGAAAAGATTGACATAATTCTATGCAACAGGTCACTTCCACAATTAAAACTCGAATTAATTTACAGCCACGTTGTAGCGCAGGATTCAAATACAAAGTAATATGGTGCTCATAGTCAATGTGGGACTCGATAAAAATAAGAGAGAGCCCAGCTAAATGATTTGCAAGTTGTTCGTATTAAATACTTAGGTACACATTTCAGGTTTGCAGCAATCTACCATGAGCGTCTTATCTATCCAAATGGAATTTATTTTCTTTTAATTTTGTGAATTTGTTCACTATATACTACTTCACACCGTCCTATATAATTCAAAAAAAAAAATTGAAATGTTGGGGATACAACTAGGGGCATAAATACTTCTGACTGGAATGGCATTAAATATATTAGGTGACCCCTACATTTAGCTAGCTAATAATAGTTATCTTGTAGATCAATTAACAACATAGAGATCCGATTTGATATGCATTCATTCAAAACTATTACCTTTTTTTAAAAGGTCATCACGGTTCTCTTCTGCCAACATGGTACTGTGTAATCATCCAGAGTGGTGATCTATTAATTGTTGTTTTGATAGGTTTGAAGTAGACGTTCTCCTCAGCCAACCCATAATAGCATCGACTAAGGACTATTCATGGTGGCAAAATGGGAACGTCATTCCAGCGATAAGGAATTCAAGTCGAGCAGTGAATTCTATTCTTTCCTCTCTTTAGCAATTTCCAAGCAGGAGGAGTAGAACATGTTACTGCATAAGAATATATGCACTCTTACACGCAACATGTAGGTAGGGTTTGCGGAGACTATTACGTTCCATAGTAGCAATAAATCGTTTAACCTGTAGTATATATATATATATATATATATATATATATATATATATATATATATATATATATATGGCAGGTCTTCATGGAATCCATGAAGAAATATATGTGATTAAAGATTTCAGTTATAAAATAAAATACATTCAAAATTAGTTACAATGTTGCCTATAGCTATGTCTAGTTGATAGAACTAATTCTTATGTTTTTTTTTAAACTGTAAAACCACCAGTATTCTTAGGTCCAAGATAAGCAGGAAAAGAAGACATAAAATAAAAGGATTCTATCATAGTGCTATGATTTAATGTGGAGGCATTCCTTCAACGGATACGTTAATATTGCACCATTTGCATCACCAAGCATAAGAAGACAGCCTCATAGTTTAATTACTCTTCCAATTTCCTTAGCACAATCTTCTGCATAGTCTTCTGCCATGCTGGTCCTCTGTACTTATAATAACAGCAACAGGAAGATAAATAAATAAATAAAATTCCTCAAAGAGAATAACAGAATAAATAAATATCAAAGATAAGATAAAATAAAATAAATTAGCATACTCATTCTTCAACCGTGAGATCCCAATCTACCTGTGTCACCAAATTTTCTTGCTCCTCTTAAATCTGCTTCACATAGCCGTATCTAACTTCCTTGCAGAGACGTGGAGGTGAAAAAAAAGAAGACGACAAAAATAAAGCAAAGAAAATGTGTAAAGGGGCGCCCATTTCATAGGTTTCCATAATTCCTTTAAGGAAGAGAATACGAAAGCTAAAGTTCAAGGGATAAAAGTTAGGTAAACAAGTTCTAAGAGAGGAATATTCCTAATACTCTTTATTTTTAATTTATTTCTTTTAAAATTGTAAGTTAATTTATTTAAAATTATAACATTATTTTACTTTAATTTATTCATAATAGAAATGAAAAAGGAATTTAGTAATTAAAAAAAAAATGGTAATTCTATTCATGGATAAATATGCGTAACAACATTAGTTGGGTTGAATAATAATGATACATTGTATGTTAAATTAGAAATGGTAATTCAATCAACATTTCACACTAATTGGAAGAAACATTAACATTGATATTCTACAATGAGTATTAATAATAATACTTGATTGAGTAATTGCATCTGTACTAGCCACATCAAGAACATTCTTACCTTTGACAGTTCCTTCTATAAGTAAATATTAACATTACTATATTTTTTATAATGAGTATGTCTTATTACCAAATAGAGCCAAACTTTAGTGGATAGGTTATGCTTCGGTGATGTGATGTGCAAGTTGTGTTGGATGAGTTAGCCACATTAAAGTAGGCATGGCAATTATAGTGTCAATAAATTTTATGGAAAACAAAAAATGTGTAGGTTTTCTTGTCAAAAAATATGGGCTTGACATAAAATTTTCTTCCAAAATTTTTGGGCATTACAACAACAATGTTATGAAAATGTTCTTCATTCACATTAGTATAAGTGTAGTGAACATTTCTTGTTCAAGTAAAGATATAAGTACAATTAAGGCAACAATTTTCTATGATATGCATACAATCATTCATACAGAGGTGCCATTCACACGGAGCATGAGAAGTGCATTATTATACCAGTATCATTCTCATATAGTACATATGTACAAGTACTCTCACTAAAAAAAATTAAGCATAGAAGATTCGTTACCTCAATCACTTTTGCCTTATCTATTAGACAGATCAAGATATTTATCTAACCAACTTTTATCATGAATCACCAGTGAAGATTTTGAATTCATCTGAACCTTGCGCTTTCACATGATCTCATGGATTCTACTAGATCCAAATCCTAATAGAATAACGAGTTACTTAACAATCAGCTTGCCCAAGACTTAGTATTGTTACACCCATTCTCACCTTTAAAACATCCTTCTTAGATTTCCTACCTTTGCGAAGGCTCAACCAATAATTATTCATTATTATCAACTTTATTTCACAGGTGTTTTTCCTTCACCCTTATATCAAGATTTCATATTTTATCCTTTCTTTGTATCTTTCGACTCATTCATATTTTACGTCATTAGAGAGATCTCTCTTCACAATATATTTTTCTTATTAATTCACTTTTATTGCCACACCATCATTCATGGGTTGTCACCATTTACTATCCATCTTGGCTTACTTCAAATGACACTATATATTATCCATCTTGTCTTATTTCCAATAGTCACCATCACTCTTACTAGAAACTCATATGAAAATGTGACTAAGGCAAAGGAGGACTCACACCTCTAGAGTTCACGAATGATTGAACTATGTCTAAACTTCTAATTGGTTCCAACTATACATCTAAGAGTCACCAACACTTCAAAAAAAAATCTTGACCCATAACTAGGGTTCTCTATTCAATACAACAGGTTTACATACCACAATGAAACCTCAACATAGAAGACTCAAGGTTTGAGCGTTGAACCTGAGTGATCTGATACCAAATGTAAGGTCTAGAAAAATCACTTACGAATTATACCTTTTTATTTTCAGAATAATTTAATAAAATGAATTGATTATAAAATGGTGCAAAAAAAGTGGAATAAGTGAATTACTTCATTATCATTTCAAAGGACTCTCATACATTAACGAGTCAATAAGAATAACATCACAAAGTTGTGTCATTACATAACCTATCCATGATGGCTTTCACAATGATACACAATACAAATAAATTCAAATATTGTAATGCAAATAATAGAAACAACCCAAGATCATCAATGCATCCACAAAAGAGCCATAACACAAATAATTTTATGAGTGGAAAACCCTTGTAGGGGTGAAAAACCACTCGTAAAAGTGCCTCACTGGCTTAATGAAATGCCTCACTAGCAAAGCCTTATTGGCTACAACATCTCGATGGTTACAAGCTGCCTCATAGGAAATGATCATACAATCTCGTTGCCATGACCATTCATTACATATTTCTGGATATCACCCCTAACAAGGAGCATAAGGAAGTCCTACAGGTTCCATGAGTCAACAAGCAAAATTTACAAGTTTCACCAATGCATCATCCTTGCATATGAAAGTTACGGTAATGCCAACACTATTATGAATTTACTTCCAAGTATTTGCAAATAAGACCATTCTACCTCTAATGTCTTCTCAAATATCATACAAGTACACTGAAAGCCATAAACCAATCACATAAAGTTTCATAAAAGTAAACCTAAGCCTATTAGGAGGAACACATGCCTATGCAATTATAACAAGAATGCTTACTTCTAAACTCGTTGATTCATGGAGGTTTCAATAATAAGAGATCAATTCTATAAAATAGTTAAGAAGGTATAGCTCATGTATGTATGGGAATACATATATAAGCTAATGAATATATATGAGTATACATTCTTATGCAAATATAACTCAAGATCAACTAAATGAACAATTACAATAAATAAACAAGATTCCTTAATTATCATTCAAGGGATGTACTATAAACTCCATTCTTCTATTTTCTTTTAGAGCAATCATAAGGTCCTTTTGACAAGAAATGTAAATATAGACTCACACCTCTTTCCTTCATGCATCTAATATTTAACAAGCAAGCTAATCTCTAGGATATTTCCAACTTCATGATTTAAATAAAGGTCATTCTTCTCATATCTAAGCAAACATTTTATACTTACATATTTAAGCATTAATGACTAAACTCAACTTTCTACATGAGCTACTAAGAAGTCAAAGCATACGTGCATTATAAATACATCATTCTGAATTATTTATGATATTTATTTAAAAGGATTAAATTATGTTGTTGATTTACAAGAGAATCAAGTATGGAGAGATTTCCAATCCCTAGTTTAAGTGTTTAGATCTTTCAAGTTAATTTCTTCATTAAATCATGGATTTACAATAACCTTACAATAAGGAAAATTGGCATCTAATCTAGGATTAAAGTAGTAAGGTGTCTCGAGGATATGCCTAGTACTAATGATAGATTTGAATATGCATTCAAGTATATTTTCAAAATCAATTACTTTACCAAGTTTACTTTCTAATTTCATAAGGAAAATCAATTCATAGGAAAAGTAATTCTACATACGGTTTTATTACATTTCCCAAGGAATTCATTAAAATCAACCACAATTCTCCAAGTAATAAGAGGAATTAATCGTACATGCACTCCTTCTCTATTTGCTTTCAAGTATAATATCTTATGTTTCTAATTAAGTATCTTATTCTCAAATAATGGATTTTAAATTGGTAGAAACATTTTCAAGTAAAGTGTATACATGTTTGAAGATAAATTCAGCTCAACTATCAAAATGTCTATGCACAAGTCTATACATATATGTATTGATAAAATTTACACACTTGATCAACTATTCTAAATCAGTATCAATTTAAACAATGAATGTAATTCTTTCAAACAATCACCATTATCCATTCATAAAATAATTGCAATCGTTTGTTATTGAAAGAGTATGCTTACACATGAAGAAAGAAAATAAAATCATATCATTCAACTATAATTACACATTTAGAATAGTGTGATACTTACTCTACTCTACCTCATAATCAAAATGTTAATATTTGTACTACAAATGAACATATACATACATGTTTATATATCTAAACATATATATATATAAATTAAATTAATGTACATATTCACAAGAATCTCTTCTATATCTAATCAAAAAAATGATGCATTTGCAGTCAAACATCATACAATCCTTCTGCAAAAGTGCTTAAAATATACATATATATATCTACTTGCAAAGGTATAAATACATCTACATGTATTTGTTTTAAAGGTAAATTATGGATTAAATATATATATTTATATATATACATATATACAAAATCAGTTTATTTCTGAGCATCCTACCACTTACTTCAACACATAATTCGTATTTTATTTACTAAAAATTAAATTATACACATCAGAGACATGCATATACATACATACATACATATATATATATATATCAAATTTAAAATATCAATGCGAATAAGGTTCGCAGTGGCCAAATGGTATTTACTACTAGGTTATTGTTTGGTGAAGGGGGTGGAG
Organism: Sequoiadendron giganteum; assembly: GCA_007115665.2. NCBI lineage: Eukaryota > Viridiplantae > Streptophyta > Pinopsida > Cupressales > Cupressaceae > Sequoiadendron > Sequoiadendron giganteum. The sequence continues at coordinate 453,179,012 of CM021103.1, read as the reverse complement.
GCTGGCCTGTGCATCCACGACCCCTCATTGGGGACACTGCTTGTGGGGGTAGCGCCCTCCCCACAGGCTATGGCATGTGGGGAGGCACTGCCTCCACAACACAACCTCCCCTATGGGGGGGTGCGGGCTATGGAGCAGCCTCTCCTCTCTTCCAACATTTACTTAAATAAAAACCAATCCATAATACCGGTTCACAGACTATGATTCAATTCAGAATTTCAATAAGAAATATCAACCATAATATTAATTATATATACATATATTTTCATATATATATATAATTAAATATGTGTATATAAATATGAGGATATATATATTTATTCCATTTACATAATCTGGAATTCATTTCCAGTCTCCAAGTTTTGCAAAAGTTGGGAATATTACCAGGTATAAAATATTTTAAAAATATATAAACATATGAAACTTTTACAGCAGAAAGAGAGGCAAAGAACGGATTCCACGGCTGGGGCAAAAAATTCCAAACAAAAAACACCCACATTCCAACAAACATGAACAAACAATTTCCAACGAATTCCTTTTGATCTTTCACAGAGAGAAATTTAAATGCAATGGAATAGATTAAAACTTGGAGAACACTTTCCTTGTATTTGATTGCTTGAACCCCCAGCTGTAGAATCTCCTTTCCTCCCTAATTATTCATGTAACTTCTTCCCTTTCCTTTGTATTCTATTTTGCAAAGCTACAGATAAAACAAAACCCCATTTCTTGCCATCATATTTTCCCAGTTTTTTTTTATAGAGCCCAAACCAAAAATTATAAAATACAGTTGTGTTTCCAGTAACAAATTTTTCCTTTATTTAAATTTTTTCTTTTTATTTATATAATCTAATCTTAAAATTTAAAATAATAATGTTTATTTTCAATACACAATATTTATCTCCCTGAATTTTAATAAGAAATGCCTGTTTAATTAAAAACGAAGTTTTATCCTCAAAATAGTAAATAAGCCTTTTTAAATTTGCAATAAATATATTTATTCAAATAAACATTAACAAGCATTATCAATAAAAGGAGGAATGCATTTTATAAAATATAATTAATTTATTTATTCCTTTGCACTTTTACTTCGTTATAAATAAATTTAATAAGGCATTTTAAAATGCGAACCATAAAACAAAATAGGGGTCGTGACAATTCAAAAGCGAAAAAATCAGAGCAAGTGCGAGTTACAAAGGCAAAAAATTAAGTCAAAAGTGAAGGTCTAAGTCAAGTGCACAAAAACATAACAAGTGCGAGCTTTCTAAAAAGTCAAATGCATAGAAAACGATGCAAAAGCGTTGAAAACATAAAAACTTCGCTTTTGACTAAAATAACTTTGTACATGAATTACGAGAACATGACAAAATGAAAACGATAAGCAAGAGGGTACATACCGGGGTATCGACGCCTGTGGGTCATCCAAACTCTCGAACCAAGTCCGAACGATGTGAGGTTCCTTGAATCCTAGGCATTGCTCCTTGATAACTAACTAAATGAGAAATCTAGAGACAAGAATTCACTATAGGATCAAAGCACAAATGAGGCAATTAGAACCCCAATTACCTATATTAACCCTCAAAAACCCTAATTTTCACCTAGGAAACCCTAATTTTTACTTATGAAACCTTCCTATGTTCAAATTAGGACTTCCCGGGAACATTGAAATAAGCAACAAGGGACCTATAGACCTAATTTTTTGTCTTCTCCACAACTGAATTGAAATAGAACAGTGTCGTGAGTTTGACCTCAAAATCAAAATTTTCAACCAACCTCTCGAGGGGGTAGCACAAAGTCCTACCATCATTCCATAGACCATCAAGGCACAGTGGGGCATAAATGTTTTTCAAAATCTTGATCTTAACATCGAATCTTTGAAACAAGGCAACTAGTACTTTGTATCAAAGAGGGGCAAAATGTAGACATGTAAAATTGACTTAACACCTATCACACACTCTAAAATGACATTTCACATCATCAACATCATTATCATCAAACACCACTACATTTCATATCAATTACATCCAAAACCCTAAATTCCTCTATTAATTGAATATACAACATTATTTAATTAATTCACTTTTTCATCATTTTTGACTAATTAAATAAATCTCATTATTTAATTAATTCACATTTCATTAATTTTGACCAGTTAGATAAATTACATTTATTTAATAAAGTCTTAATCTCACTTTATTTCATCCTGATTAGTTAAATAACACCAATTATTTGATTACATCACCAAGCCACTTTATTCCCCTTAGTTGATTGAATTATTAAATCATAATAATTTAATTAACTCACTTTCCCTCCAAAATTTGAATAAATTGAATAAACTATTCAAAACATTATCAAAAATCAAATCAAACTAATGCAACTTTATTTGCAAAAGTCAAACTTGATTTACGCGTTCAACTCCAAAATGAACGAATTAATTAAATCAATTAATTATTCATTCTCAACCACTTTCCTGATTGAGTAAATTACAATCCCCTAATTTTTCAATCTATTCCTAACTGATCAATCTAAAAACCTGACTGATCAATCTAAATCCTGATAGATCAATCTAAATCCTGATTGATCAATCTAAATCCTGACTAACCAAATGTAATGATCTAAAAAATCCTGCAAGATAAGATTCAAACAATTAGCTGTACCTACAAGTTAGTTTAATATCAAGTAATGAAACACATAAGAATATAAAAAGGAAAATAAAGTGAAATGGAATGATCTCACCAATCTTCTCTATTCATGATTGCTTCCATTGCACCTTCTCAAGCCTTGCTGCAATGATGGAATGCCCTCATATTTCTTTGTGAGCAAACTTCTCTAATGCCTAGCCTTAACAATGCTTTTGAAGGATTTTAAAATATCAAACTATGCACACTAGAAAGCAATTTCTAATATGCAAATAGTAAATAAAGTCTATGATCTCTAGAATGCCTATAATAAAAGTTTATATTAAATGATCATGGATCCGAAAATGAAATCAAGATTGTCATTTTATAAAAAATGCAATCTTGAATGAACGACCAAGATGAGAGATTGAAGAATACCCTAGAATCAAAGGTCAAGATTCAATAAGGCAACCCTAATTAGGGTTAGGGTAAAATACCCATAGGTGTAAATAAGATTTAATTAAATGAATTAAATCCAGACTGAATGTGACAGTCGAGATGAAATTAGTAAGAAATCAGAAGACAAGAAGATGAGATTTTAGAAAATCAATAATTTTGGAAATTACTTGATTTGTAGAGGAATAATTCCATTTTGAATTAATTTAATTCAAAATAGGGATTTTGTGAGATAAGAAGTAATTGATTTTTGGAATTAATTACTAAATGAAGAAACAATTAACCATGTGAGATATTTTTAAATGATTTGTTTTATTTAAAAATAACAAGGTGTCACATGCCACAATTAAATAATTAAAATAATTATTTAATTTAGAAGAAGTAGTTAATCAATTAAATAAATAAATGAATTTATTTAATTAAGAGAGGATTTGGGAATTAGTGACATATTAAATAGATATATTAAAATATATTAATTTAATAATCAGGAGGACATTAATGATGAAGATTAATTAAATAAATTGATGACTTTATTTAATTAAGAGAAGATTTTGACAATTAGTGACATATTAAATTGATATATTAAAATATATTAATTTAATAATCAGGAGGACATTAATGATGAAGATTAATTAAATAAATTGATGACTTTATTTAATTAAGAGAAGATTTTGACAATTAGTGACATATTAAATTAAATAAATAATATTTATTTATTTAATAATCATGAAGAACGAAAGATTTTAAATTGATTAAATAATCATGAATTATTTAATTAATAGTTGAATGTGGGTTAGGGACATAATTCAAATGTTACAATTATGCTAGGATGGGAAGTGGTAAAATAGTGGTCATAGGTCTAGGTCATTTTTATGTGTCTACACCAATCTATTCCTCAATCACAAAAATTATACAATAGATACTTTGCAAAAATCATTCATGTCTAAATCCTCTCAACATCCTTCAACTATCGATCTTGATTTAACATTTTTTAATCCTGATCATCCATTTTGAATCACATTTTCTATATAACAAACCTCTTTCCTCACAAAAAAGGATCAGAGAATAAACCTAATCAAACAAAAAAGTAATGCCAAAACACCATTGTTAGAGCTTCAACATACCTTCGATCAACCATTCACATACCATTCTTCAAGCTTTTGCACACAAACTATGGAGGATTCGCAGTGATATGAACAACCCAACATTAGGTGAATACACTCCAATATGAGATGGGTAATAGTTTTGTTATTTAATTTATTTGTTTATGCATTTCATTTTCATGTTCTTGAATTCAATATTCTTAATTGTGCATTTTGTAAGTGTAGGAATAGATCTTAGATTAGCGTTCATGATTATAGATTAGATTCTATTTCAAGTACGTTTATCTTATTTATGTTTATGATTTTCCCCCCTCACACAACATCTATCATCAATTCTTCAATAATACTTGATCTTTTGATGACAAAATGAGCTTGAAGACCTACAAAAACAATAGAATGTTGCTCCAAGACTTCACTCTTGTTTTCTCCTTATTCTTGAATGTGAATACTTGATCTCATGTGAAATTATTTTTCTTGTCTAGTGAAAAATGAATGTGAAACTTAGATTTATAGGCTTCCCTCTCTAGTTTTCTAGTTATCAGATCTTCAAAGCTGACATTTGAAATTTTGAATTTGAAACCTTAAAATGCCACCCAAAACATATTTTAAAGGGGGGTCCTAAGTCCAAGTGAAGACCCATTCGCCATATGGTGAATGGGTCCTAGGCCACTTACCTAGGACACACATTACTCAAGGTTGAACATTATGTTAAATTAATGTCCTAGATCTAAGTGAGGACCCATTTTCCCTATGGCGAATGGGTCCTAGTTCACTTACCTAAGACACACATCTTCCAAAGTTGAGTGTTGTGAAATGACATTTACAAATGTCGGGATTTATCCCTCAGAAATTGCATCTAATTAGGCTTGAATTTGAATTAAAGGGGCCAAATAAGACAAATTAACCTCAACTAATTAATAAAGCCCTAGATTAGTGTGAAAGTGTAAAGGTACACCTTACAAAACAAAAAATAAGGCACAATGAAGTCCATTTTCATATTAATTATTCATTCCCAAATTAAGTGTGAAAAAGGGATACTTTTTCCTACACTACAAATATATATATATATATATATATATATATATATATATATATTTGTTAATTGGGAATTAATGAATTTGATAATCTTGATTAAATAAGTATATATATATAATATATAATATAAAAATGGTAATTATTTGAGTTATATTCAAGCACATTATATAGCGTTGGAGTTGATATTGGTAAAGTGCTTTAAGTAAAGTCTATGCACATATAGTTTTTCCTTGTGTTAATACATAGCATAGTGTAAAACCTATGCATGAAACAAAGAGTCGACCAAGTCAAAGGTCATGCCTATTAAGAGGCATAAAGTGAAATATTGGCAAAGGAAATGAATATAGTTTAAAACACTCGAAGAATTCTTTGACAACGCTATCTATAAGGGCACAAAAACATGAAATGTGATACTAAAACTTGTAGCTTTTGGAATAAAAAATGAAGTTTTAAACCTGTAGATATGCATAAACTTGGTCAATGATAAGTTGGAAGCATTCTAGAGGGGTAGTCAAATTTCAAACCAAGTAGGAAACCTACTTAAAATTTTATTTTTCTTTTGACTCAATAAAAGCGTCTTGTTGTCTCTTGAAACAAGTCGACTCAACCATTTGAAAGGTGAGGATTGTTATGTGTTGAAAATCTATAAGATAGTTAGATGAGTCATTGTATGGGGATAGAAAGGTGGAAAAATTATTAGCTTGTTTGTAGCCTTTGGTTGCTCACATTTTAGTATATATAGAGGTGCTCTTTCTACCATTTTCTACACTTTTCATTTTGGATTACTCCATTGTTATTCTATTGTATTTTCTATGCAAATTTGGTTGAGAGATTGAGAGTTAATGAGTTGTTTTGTTATTTTTCATTAGTATTTTTGAGAGATTTGGTAAAAGGATAGAAGTGGGAATTCAATTATTCTTAGAGGAAGTTGCAAACAATATTGAACAATTAAGCTAGGAAGGAGGAACTATCAGTTGGAGATTTCATACATGCATGTTGATTTCTACTCATTTGTTATTATATTGGAAAGATTATTTATTCATGTTTGCCATGTTTGGAAAATAATGTATTATATGTGTGTTATGATGCTTGGATATGCTTGTGTGTTTCTTTATTATTTCTTGTATTTGTAAAAACTTTCTATTTGGTTTATACTTATAAAGATATATATACTATATTGTAATTTATATGAATGTATACTATTTTGTACTATACATAGATTGTTAGTACTATACGTAGTATGCCAATACTATAGGCATGTAGCATAAGATAGAATTATTTTGAGATACTTTTAGAAACATCATTTAAATATGAGTTATTGGGAAGGTTATTCCTTGGGTTAGGATAATCCATGGGAAAGGGGATAACCTATGTATAGAGTACTAATAGTAAAATAAAATCGAGCTATGAAGGTGGTGAAATAGATGACCCTCACTTGAAGTACTTGTTGAATAGTCTGGATAACTAAGAGGAGGGATGAATTAGTTATTATAAAAAAAAATTCTTGACCTTAATTAATCCGAACCAAACTTAAATCAATCAAATAATGATCTAACAGATATGAACATGAAAGTACATAACAACGCCATGCATGATGAACACCAAAATTTACGTGGACACCCAAGAAGGGAAAAACCACAGAGAATTCTAATTCTCAGTTATAAAACACCGGTTAAGGTGACACTGCTTAAGGTGACTTTTTACAAAAGCTCACTGCCAAATTGCTCATTGTAGGTAAGGCTCAATTTCGGTGGGCTCACTACCCAACTATTACAACCAAAGATAAAAAAGACTCACTGCCAAAAGAGAAAGGCTCACTACCAACAGAAAATGACTCACTACCAGAAGAATGATGAAAGGGAATCCACCATTGAAATAACTGTCACCAATAATGACACCAGATAGAATCTCACTGTCTCTTGCCTCTAATTGTATACTTTCACACAATTTTTGGATTTTAGATTCGCATTCACCACACTTGCTTTCATCGAACAAAATAAACTTTTACTTATACCATCTCATGCCCTCGTAATCTCATAAATTGTCCAAACACAATTCCATTCCATGCTTCCATAAACTCCTACATTGGCCAAACACAATTTGAATTAGGTCAGCACAAAACATTCCCGTGGTGGAAAGGAATGAAACATGGACCATACAAAACCTCCTCGCTCAAATCAACATGCTACATATTAACCATGATATCCAGAACCAAAGAGTAGAATATACATGTTATAATGCAAACAATGTTCCAGGGCACGCTAACCAATTTCCACATCAGTCTAGACCCATAAGAGCGTATCTCATTATGTTGCAAAATGAATGGGACTAGGACAAGCATGACCAGAGATATATCATCATAGCACAACATCTAGAGCATGCCAATCTAGATCACCAAAGCATCAAAACCAAACCTTAATCAATTGACCAAGATATGTTGACATCAATGACAACCATTAAGGACAATAATCAACATCATCACATTCTAACAATCTCACCCTTTTTCATTGATGGCAACATTCATCAACGACAAACCAAACAACATGATATCAGCATCAATAGCATCAAGGACCCTCTTTTCTTCTCCCTCTTTGACATCAAAGACAAAAGGAAAAAACTCCCCCTGAAAAACTTACTCTACCCCCTATGAGGAATCCACCATGCACTGATCCAGATAAGTTTGAGCATATAATGTTAGAATCCAAGATCACCTGCATGCAAATGGATACCTGTCACATGCAAAAGACATGCAAAACCAAGAAGATGTTCTGCAAACCTCAAAGTGTAAAATGCATTATCAGAATTTCAGTTATTACAAAGAGATCAATCCTTATGAAGGAGATCAAGAAACCCTAAAAGGGAAACCCTAAATGAAACCCTAGTGTGCACACTTAATAATTAATAAATAATTATTAATGCGCCTAAGTTTAGCTTAAGCAACTAGAGGAATAAGTGACTTAATTAATTAACCAGTATGATGTAATTAATTAAGCGTAATAAAATTATTACTCTAACACCCCCCCTTAAGATGAACTTAGGAAGAAGCTAAAACACTAGAATAAGATGCATGCAAGAAAAGATGGGTCCCGACAACTAGGCCTGATCAGGTACCCATTTACAAATGCAAGAAAGAGGTAGAGGAGGAAAACCCAGTGGGACAAAACCCCTACAATGATATGACATGCTGCAAAGAAGCACTGGAAGAACACTGTAGAGTAACACTGGAACCGCAATCTGGCAAGCAAGGAAAGATACTTCTGTCTACAAGAAACCATATCGGAATCATAATCATGCAACAGCAGACCCGATGCCACGGAACACTCGAAAACTCCAAACGGGAACAACTCTGGAATCTATGAAGCAGCAGTCGATTATTAAATGATGTATCACTGAAAATGAAGTGCAAAGATGCAAGAAGCACTCTCCCAACTGTCAAAATATCCAAGTAATCTCCAAAACACCCATCGGGCCAAATCTGGAATAATGAAAAACCTGGGACAGATACAGAAAAAAGTGCATGGACAGCAACATAGAGCTCCTCAATACCATTCCAACGCCGCAAAGATAGCGAAAATCGGAGATCGTGGCAAAAAGTTATGAGCTCGGAAGCATAAAAAGTACATCTGACTTCAACCAGCAATAAATGCAGTAAAACAGGAAAATACTGAAAAATAAACTGCACCAAATGAAAGTGCTCGGAACCAGCTTTCCGGCGATATCTCGTTTGCCCAATTTCGATACCGTATGCCCAAGTTATGCAAAAAAGAAAAAAACTGCTTCTTTAGAGAAAACTAGGGTTAGGAGGGGCAAGGAGAGGCCGTACGGACGCTGACGTCATGCTGACGTCAGCGGTTCACGGGCATAAATTTGACGGCCTGCAGGCCGTCGTCGCAAAAAATCGGCCCCCTGCAAAAAAAATTTGGCCCCTGGTCACCCATGTGACCGCGGGCGCAGAGCAGGGGGCTGGGCGGAGCAGGTGGTTCTCCATGGGACCGGCGGCGAGGATGGAAGCCCTCGGGGGCTGGGCGGGTGGGGGAGCGCCGGCGGTGGGGACCGGTGGCCGGGGTGCAGGATCGGCTTTTTTTTTTTTTTTCGTGCCTCGTGAAGCGTGCTGGGGAGGCCGTACGGCTTCCCTAGCAAAAAAATTTTGCCTCAGAAACCAACTGCTCGAAAATGGATGATTTGACAGGCATTTCTAGGGTTTTGGGGCGCTGCGAACGCGATGGCGATGTCCGTTTGAGCCCATAGTGTCCCGAAAATTTGGCTACCCCCAGATCTTGCAAAAAACGATGCCTGTGGAAACCCTTGCACTTGAAACTCACTGAGAAGCCATATCTTCAGATCACGAACAGGCAGCGGCAGGTCTGGAGCTCTGATACCATGTTAGAATCCAAGATCACCTGCATGCAAATGGATACCTGTCACATGCAAAAGACATGCAAAACCAAGAAGATGTTCTGCAAACCTCAAAGTGTAAAATGCATTATCAGAATCTCAGTTATTACAAAGAGATCAATCCTTATGAAGGAGATCAAGAAACCCTAAAAGGGAAACCCTAAATGAAACCCTAGTGTGCACACTTAATAATTAATAAATAATTATTAATGCTCCTAAGTTTAGCTTAAGCAACTAGAGGAATAAGTGACTTAATTAATTAACCAGTATGATGTAATTAATTAAGCGTAATAAAATTATTACTCTAACATATAATACCCTAGACCAATGCACACCCTGGTGCAAATTATTATAGAATCGGAGGGGGAAGAACCCCTAACTTCTTCCAAAGATACTCAAAAGTATCTTTGCTCAACGATTTTGTGAAAATGTCTGCAATCTGTTCTTTTGTAGGTACATGTTCAAGTCTTACCTCATTCTCCAATAACTTCTCTCTCAAGAAGTGATATATGATGGATATATGTTTCATTCTATAGTGTTGTACCAGATTCTTGGAAATGTTTATTGCACTAGTATTATCACACATAATTGAGATCAGTAACAAAGTTTGAGTACAAAAATGCGCAATAGGAGGTGTGACATATCCAAAAAAGATACTCCATAGTGGTACTTTATCTTAGTGTGTCTATAAAGAGGAAATTATTTAAAAAGATGTCTGCAATATACAAATGGGGAAAAATGTTGGAAATACATGTAGAATAGTAAAAAAGTCATCCCATGCAAACAAAAAGTTTCAAGGAGCCAAAATGTGTAAGTAATTCACTAGAATTAGAAAACACAAAAATTGAATAAAATATGTGGAGAAAAATTTGGAATAATTGCATGAATAGCTATGAAGAGCCCTGAAAGACATTTCCAACTTTGTAAGAATTACAAAAAAATAGAGAAACTGGTCAAAATTTATGAGCTCGAGAAGGGATTTGTTGAATCCATGCTTTGATACCATGTTGGAATTGTGAAAAAAGCACACAAGGTAGGATCAAACAACAAACAAAAACACCTTCCACGAATGAGAGTTGCAAACAAAGATTCACTATTTCCTCAAAAAGTTTAAATACAAGAGATGAGCTTTCATTGAAATTAATAATAGAAAACCATAAATGAGAAAGGGATTGAATCATGCCAAGTGTCATCATCCTATGTGATGAGACAAAATGATCTAATAATAACTCAATCTAATAAAAGAAAAAATCACTCCTAAGTTTAGCTTAAACGCATAAAGTGAAATTAGCCTAATAATCAATTAAATAATAATTAATTATTTGTTAATAAATGACTACTGTAACATATGTATGTATGTATGCATGCATGCATGCATGTATGTATGTTATAGATATATAAGCCAAGGCCAATGATCTAAGGAAAGTGACAATGATAGATTATTCTAGGGTGGATGTGATGAAATATGTATCACTATGTATGCACAAACCCTAATTAAAGTATGATAAACATATGTAAAAAAATAAAGATTTAAACACTAAAGGATAAATAATCCTAAAGTTAAACCCTAGGATATTTATCAGTAGATGGGTTGACAAAAAATGTAAGGGAAATAAAATTAATTTTACATAAATATGGGCCAATTAAATAGATACATATTGAAGCACAAATTAACAAGATTAAATTAATGGATATGAGATTGGAATTAATAAATTGAAATTCTATTCAAGGAATTATATGCAAAGAGAGAAACTATCTATCTTTGGGAACTACAATGAAGAATAAGTGTTATGACAAAAAAATTGATCTAAATGTTGTTTCTGGATTAGATTTTGTTAAAGTTTGTTTTCATCTAGAAACACAATCTACTATAGAAACAACATTTAGATCAACATTATGTATTGTGAAAATTTGATATTATTAAGAAAAAAATTGTTGAGGTACAAAAAAAAAATGCTTATAGTTTGAGGAATGGTTTATGTTTTGAATAATCTCTAGAATATTTGTGGGTCAAATCTACACACCTTGATACTAAACCCCCATGGAAACAATTTGATGTATGGGAATACTTTGTAACCCATAAGATAGTCATGTCAAAATGTAGACTTTTGAAACTTGTTTCACCTTGATCTATAAGATATAAATGTGCATGAGCACAACAATATATTGAGATATATCTTTGGGGAAGTTGTTAGATTGCTAGGATCATGTTATCCTAAGTCAACTGATTTGATGGACTAGCTTTATGACCTTGAAGAAATATTCAAAACATTCTCAAACATGAAGATGACCTATATGTAGATTCCAATGCGATGGGTTCCTTTTAAGATTCAAAACAAAATATCCTTCAAATAATTTCTTGTTCTAGTCACTTAAGGATTAACTAAACATTGAATGTCTATAATATTAAGAATTCAGAACATGTTATATTCATCATATAATGCTCGTCAATGATTGTACTTATTCTTAATCCAATAATAAATAAATAACATTACAACATATTGCACAAACACATATTAAGTTGACTCCAACAGTTAATAAAAAAAAAATGAACATTAAAAATTCAAATTCAAATCCAAAAATTTGAAAATTTAAAATCAAACTTAACAAATCCTTTAAAATCAATTCGACACATTTCAAATCCTTTAAAATCAAACCGACACATTTAAAATGTGTCGGTTTGATTTTAAAGGATTTGTTAAGTTTGATTTTAAATTTTCAAATATAAAAATAATTTAATAAATATAAAATTAACTTCAAAAACCAAATTTAATATAATTAAACTCTCTTATAGATCACTAAAAAAGTTCGCATACACTAAAATCCAAAAAGACTGTTAAAGACAACACGTTTTCCAAGTAGAAAAAGACAAGTGGAATGCAAGCGACAAAAACGGAGGAAGTGGGGTGCATGTCTCCCTCAATAATATACTCTTGTTGCGCCATTATTTCTTATGTATTTTTGGGGTGGTGCTAAAAAGTATTCAACGCCATCCAAAAATTAGCTTTGCTTGAAATGAAATGAAATATTTTAATGACATCCACGAGGCCAAAGAAGCTTATGGGACCCAAGAACAACACATGAGCCCCCCACAGAAAGGCCCTACTCAGTTTGTAAACTTCGATTGAGATCAATCCTTCTGTAGTGTATTTTGATGATGAAGTTTGCAATTTTGTCTAACCTTGACTCTTCAAACAAGGTATTCAAATTATCAACCTACACAGTGTCCCCATAGTTGTCCTGGATGTCTTTATACACTAAGCACTCCATGATGAAGTACCACTCCGTCTACACCATACCCTTGTTACAAAATCAACATATTTTATTTTCCCACTCCTCTTTAGGAACAACCCACCTGCCCGTTTCACACCTGGGCAGGTGCATGGAAATGGGTAGCAATTCCGTGGACACCCTCAAAAAAAGAGGTTGAAAACCATAACGCGATCGCGTTATAATGCGCTCGCGTTATGTCTTCCATTAAACCTAGGCAAGGTCCCAGCAGCTACAACTACAAAGCAATAACATGAGCACGTTATAACGTACTCGCGTTATTGACTGTTAAAAGCAAAAAAAAAAATGCAAATCTCTCATTTGCATTTCGATTGGTTTTTTTGTGCACCCACAGCCAAAAACCCCAAAATATCGCATTCGTATTCTAGGAGAAGAATTTATTCGCCAAGAATCTGAATTTCTTCGCAACGATTGCGCCACGACAACGAGGAGCTATAAGAGGTAAGGATTCTATGCTTTTTGTTTTGAATTTGTTAGTTTTAGGTTGAATTTGATATCTATTTGTTTGAATTTTTAGGAGATGCAAATCAACCTACAAACCCTCAAAATCCTCAACAGGAGGACCAACCAAATCGTCAAGATCAAAATCAACCACGACATCAACCTCCTCCACCAATCACTCAACCCCCTACTGGCACTCAACAAAATTTAATGAGTGAAATTGAGAACAACAAAAAACAAATTGAGGATTTGATCAATAGGTTGAGTGATCCAAATGGTTCAACCACAGAAAGAATGACCCTAGCAAATTCCTTGAAAGATATGTTAACAAACGTAGATTCAATTAGCAAACAAATAACTGGATGGGAAGATAGGAGGCAAGCAGCTAGGGAGTATTATGCAAATAAACTATCATACAAGGATGTGAAAGATTTAAAAATAACAAAAGGTGATTTGTGCTAATTATTCACCGATCCATGCACAAATCAAAATCTTACCCTCAATGTGAAGAGGTTTCCTATCCATTGGTGCCACCACCAACAAATGAAGGAGTGGTTTTATGATAGGTGGTACATGGTCTTCGATTACCCACTGTGCAACAATTGCGAGGTCCCGCAATTTTTCCTTAGGAAACTATATAGTGAGTTCATATTGAACAAAATCCTAAATTATTTTGATATGAGGGATTTCCAGGGGAGAGGTGGGGGGTCAGCTCAAGATAGACCTAGTGCACAGCCGGATCCTACGCGGCAAGGTAGATTAGCTCTCGCTAGGCCACCTCATGAGCACATTGTTATGCCTTCCATCATGAAGGAAAGTGTTGATGTAGAGACATTGCAGGAAATCAACACTTTGACGTAGAGTGTCATCCATCATACTAGCCCTATTCTACAGTGCCATCTAGGGGAGTCCTCTAGTGGTGGTCTTCGAACACATGTGTGTCAATCTTGCGGGGCTACTTGTTCACATGACCCATCCGACCCTCAGGAGACTGGTATGCAGGATCCATCTGCAGCTATGGAGATGGAGAGGGCAGCTGACATTTTGAATGAGGCATATGGCATTGATAGTCAAGTAAAAGTTAGTGCATCTATTCATTGAATTTAATTTATTAAATTCTGATTTTGAAATGCAAGATTAACTAAAAATGTTTTATGATTTTAATAAAATTGCAGGGTCATAGTGTTGAGACTGGATACACCGGCCCCCACCAACCTATTTTTGCAATACACCTATCACTAGTGTATGTAACTAGTAAACAATTATAAGTTTATTGCATATTAATGGCATTGTTTTACGAATGGTAATTTAATATGCAATTTTGGATGTTGAACAAACTAATATTGAAGGTTTTGATGGAACACTTCCTAGTGGCAGTGGATTTACTCAAACCTTCACGTAGGTAATAGAATAAAGATTTTAACTAATGAATCAAGTACTTAATAGATTTGTGTAGTTTATACATGCACATCGTTGATTACGTTGAATAATTTGTTGTTTTATTTTCAGTTGTTGCGAGACGATACACCTCTGAATGTGACGAAGGTAATGGATATTGGTGTGACATCTGCTATACAATCCTCAATGGCTCTGACAGAAGAGGTATGAGGCAAATTAGTAAATTTTAATTTATATTTGTTGTTATAGATGTTAGTTAGTGAGAAATCAAACCATTATTGATTCACGTAGTTTTTGTCTATTTGTATGGTTTATGCAGGGCTTGAGCATGTCTGAGCATGGGCGTGAGGATATTTCCCTCATGAAGAAAGATCGTGAGATGGCTGTAAGTGATTATTTTGTCAAATATATCATTTTTTATAATGTAATTTCTATATATTCATGTCTTTGCTTCTTATTGTAACAGTTAAAACTTCACCATGAACTAAACCCTAGGAGGAGTAGCAGGAGCACTCCATGAGCATAGCGAAAATGGGTGACAGACCTATCACCATCCGAGCGAAAAGGAAAGGGAAAGATTTTATTTCCTGGGCATGGAGAGCAATGAATTTTGATTTCAGAGTCCTTTATTGTATGCCTACATGGCAGTTTTGTACATATTTTTTATTGGACATATTTGACATTGTAAGCCTAGATGGCATTTTCGTAAGCCTATATGGCTATTTTGTACATATATTTCATACTTATATTGACATATATTTATGTATGCCTACATGGCTATTTGGTTAATTCAAATATCTTTTTTTGATGCCTGTCCATATTTGCATTCTAAATTGATGGTTCAATAGATATGAGTTACGTATATTCAAGTGTATACTTTACAACTTACGTGTATACTTTGTGACTTCGTGCATTCGAGTGTATACTTTGTGGCTTACATGTTTTCATGCATATACCTTGTATTCGTGCATATACTTCTTTTTAATTTGTGTATACTATGTATTCGTGTGTATACTTTTTGAGGCTTACGTGTTTATGAGTACTTGTAGTTCCCTTATTGACATGTACATGTTTGACTTATTCATGTGTATAATTATTAATTCGTTAGCCCTAGCATTGATCTATGTTTGTAGATCAAATATTGCAACCCTAAGTCCACAAGAAGGTTACTTGTCCTGATTTCCGCAAATGTCTTTAAGATGTTCATCCTTCTTGAGTAATGTGAACTATTGATGTTATCTAGATCTTTGAAACTATCTGCAATCATGTGCAATACTGTAGAAGCTAGAGCTATATCTAATACTACAAATGAATGCTCAATGGAATCCTGATAGCAATATCACAATTTGACACATTGTAGAAAATACCTCCTACTTATCAATTGATGAGCTAAAGTGATGGGGAGTCCTATCCCTCAAGAGCACTCTTGCTCTTCCCAAGACCTATTCTATAGTCTTCCTAGGGTATTCCTCTCTACCCTACTCAAGGACCACTCCTAAACCCCTCTCACCATTTAAGACTCTCCACCAATTTCAAATTCTTCTCCATCACTCCCAATCCACCACTAAGCTTCCTTGGGCTCCACACTGACCCAAAGTGTCCTAACCAATCCAAGGCTAGGGAAGGGTATCCTAGTTGTCCCTTTGTTGATTTTTCTCCTCAGTGATCCATCTTATTGGATTCTTTCACCTTTTACCCATCGCTTTCTTGAAAAACTCAATTTTAGGCCTTGTAGCCTTTTGCCCCAATTTGGCCTCCTAGAACCCGTTTTCTTGACTTTTCTCACAATCAATCTTAACAACCCCCAATTGTTTTTGTAGATTCTTTCTTTTAACCATCAAGGCTCCAAGATTTACTAGGCCTTAGGTCCTACAAGTGTCCGTACATATGATTGTCCTCAAACCCCCTATTTTCAAGGGTTCCTAGGGTTTTTGGCTCTTTTTCCTTCTTTGAGGGCTTCAATGACCTCCTTAGCTCTCCTCCTAGCACACACATGACTGAGATACATGTGCCTACACTCCCATACTCTTTATTGGCACAAAGCAATCCATTTAGCAACTCTCCTTTCTACTGTCCTCTCCAAGCTACTAGCCAGAATGCACTTGCACTCACCTAGTGCTTGATGATTTCATCATCTTCCCTGCAAAAAAGACCCCAAAACCTATATGTACACTATTTAAATAGTCCCCAACTTGATTCCAAGTTTCCATGAGAGGAAAGCCACGGGAAGTCAAGTGGGACTCATTATTCACAAAACTGGCATGACCCGACAATGAGACCAAGAACACCAACAACTTGCAAAAAGATAACCAGACGGTCTAGATGACTAATCTAATGCTACACAAGGTAAGTAAGTGACACAAATGGAAGAATCAAAGCATCAGATAAGTCCTTTCAATCCATTCTTGACTGGATGAAGGCTCAAACATAGAAATTCAATGAAAACTTGCTCTCTTCCAATCACAAAAATGTACTCTCCAAGTCTCAATTCATGAAAAAAATCCTCCAACCCAGGTATTAGGGTTTTTCTGACCTTATATACCTTTCTCCTACATTCTAGCACCCTTGGGTTAGGCTTAGAGCATCATTAATGCTATTTTCCAACTTTTAGGACAAATAGCCAAGGCAACATTGCTCAAAATGCTCATAATGTCCAAGACTTACCCAAACCGCAAGCCCCTAACAAACCTATTTCCAATTCACTCATCAAAAACACTCTTGGGACTTTACATCATAGTCTGTATTCCCTTGGTGGTTGGCTAGAACCACCTACAAGCCAAAATTGCAAAGATCTCTCCAAAAGACCTTAAGGTGCTCCTGCACCATTCTCCCCCCTGCAACAAAGAAGTTAAGGAACCTATGGTGTCAAGAGCTCCTCACTAATTCCATGCTTCTTTAAGTCGCTTTCTGCTATCCAAGTAGCCTCTGACTCTAGTTGATGTCTCCACTTCACTAGGTGCTCCATGTATGTCTTGTGCCTAGTCTTCTTCTTCACCCTTGAGTCTAGAATCTTGTCCACTTGTGGCCTGATCTGATCAGGTACCTTGAGTTCGTCCACATCCTTACTCACCTCAGCACCATACTATTCCTCATCCATTTCTGGTTCTTTATACTTCACCAAGTCCTTCACATTGAAGATAGGTGAAATGGACATCTCCTTGGGTAACTCCACCTTGTATGCATTGGATCCATACTTAGCCAACACTTTACATGGCCCTATCCTTTTCATTTGTAGCTTACTTGGTATGCCTTTCTGTATTCTTGCCTTGTTCAAGTATACCATCACCAAATCACCTATTTCAAATTGTAGATCTCTCTTCCCTTCATCTCTTTTAGCCTTCAACTTCTGGTTAGCCTCCATTAATGTCTTCTTTACCTGCTCATGAACCTCTCTCATTGATTGAGCAAAATCATCAGCATGTCCACTGATTCCTTCATAACCTCTTAGGTCTCTTAGCTCAAGTACACCCCTTGGATGTAACCCATATAAAATTTCAAATGGGCTCTTACCAGTAGACCTATTTGTGCTATCATTGTAGGAAAATTCTTCTTGTGAAATGACTTGTTCCCATCCTTGTCCATACTCCTTAGTTAGACACCTCAACAAGTTACCAAGTACCCTATTTATCAAGATTTATGGTGAGCTTCTCCTCTTGAAGTTTCTTCAACACAAGTTCTAGGTGCTTCATATGTTCTTCTTTTGTTTTGCTAAAGATGAGGATATCATCTAAGTAGACTACCACAAAGATTCCTATAAAGTCCTTCAAAACCTCATTCATCACCCTCATAAAAGTGTTAGATGCATTTGTAAGCCCGAATGGCATTACTAACCACTCATATAACCCCTTTGTGGTTTTAAAAGCTGACTTCCATTCATCTCCCTCTTTCATCCTAATCTGATAGTAGCCACTTTTCAAATCAATCTTGGAGTAGTACTTAGCACCCCCTAAACAGTCCATTAAGTCTTCTATCCTAGGAATAGGAAACCTATATCTAATGCTTATCCTATTTATGGCACTAGAATCAGTACACATTCTCCACTTATCTCCCTTCTTAGGCGCCAACACCACTGGAACAACACATGGGCTTATGCTTTTCCTGATCAACCCTTGGTCCAAAAGTTCTTGAACTTGCCTTGCTATCTCCTTGTTCTGCTTCGGTGTAATCTTGTATGCAACCTTGTTAGGCAATGTTGCTCCTGGTACAAAGTCAATTTGATGACTGATTGCCCTCTTAGGTGGTAGTGTAGCTGGTGTGCCTTCACAAATGATATCCCTGAACTGATCCAACAGTTGCTTCACCTCTGCTGTCATAGGTAGCTGACTAGGTGACTCCTCCTCCTTTGGCTTCAACATGATTGCATAGAAAACTCCTTCTTCCTCCTTCATGTCTCTTAGGAGTTCCTTTCCACTCATCAAAAGTACATTGGATTCTGCCTTTTCCACTATGCCTTCTTGGGGGAAAAACTTCATGGTTAAGTGCTTGAGTTGGAGTATACTGGAATGGGTGACCTCCTAGGAAGGCCTAGTGCCTCACCTCTATGAGCATCACTTAGATGCAATGAGTGCTAAGTGGGCCATTCAATATCATTTCAAATTTGTTGCTATAAGCAACTTACAAATTTGCAACTTAAGACTCCTCCAACCTGAGGGATCGATCTGGTGGAACATAGCTTGGAGCGATTCCACGTGTTTCGGTGCAAAAGAGGACCATGCCTAGCGTAAACATACCTATTTGGAAATGTTGGAATAGTCTACTTGGTCACACAAGTTGCAGAACGAAAGTTGCACCACTCTGTAACTTTGCACTACTTGCATTTGATGCTTTTTCCATCAAGTGAAAATCCGTCACCATTGGAAAACTAGTTTGAAATAGCCAAAACTGAGAGAGGTTTTTGTAGACAGGCTCAACATGATCCTATAGGATTAGATGATAAGTTTCTAAGCATCACGACATCTGAGTAATAGCATGCTAAAGTTTGCAGCCATTTTGCACTTTGGACCCTTAAGGGATCGATCCGGTGGAACATAGCTCAGAGCGATTCCACGTGTTTCAATGCAAAATAGGACCATGCCTAGCATAAAAATACCTATTCAGACATGTTGGAACAGCCCACTTGGTTACACGAGTTGCAGAGCGAAAGTTGCACCACTTTGCAACTTTGCACAACTTGAATTTGACACCTTTTCCATCAAGTGAAAGTTCGCCGCCACGAGCAAACCACTCCAAGATAGCCAAAATTGAGAGAGGTTTTTCTAGAGGGGTCCAACGCCTTTCTGTAATGTTAGATGAAAATTTTCTCTAAGTGTCACGGTACCCAAGTAATAGCATGCTGAAGTTTGCAACTATTTTGCACTTTGGACCCTTAAGGGATCGATCCGGTGGAACATAGCTCAGAGCAATTTCACGTGTTTCGGTGTGAAAGAGGACCATTCCTAGCATAAACATACCTATTCGGATGTGTTGGAATATTCTACTTGGTCACACAAGTTGCAGAGCGAAAGTTGCACCACTTTTTAACTTTGCACAGCTTGAATTTGACACCTTTTCCATCAAGTGAAAATCCGCCGCCATGAAAAAACCACTCCAAGATAGCCAAAATTGAGAGAGGTTTTTCTAGAGGGGCCCAACGCCTTTCTATAAGATTAGATGATAAGTTTCTAAGTATCACGGTATACAGGTAATAGCATGTTGAAGTTTGCAGCTATTTTGCACTTTGGACCCTTAAGGGATCGATCCGGTGGAACATAGCTCAGAGCAATTCCACGTGTTTTGGTGTGAAAGAGGACCATGCCTAGCATAAAAATACCTATTCAGATGTGTTGGAATAGTCTACTTGGTCACACGAGTTGCAAAGCGAAAGTTGCACCACTTTGCAACTTTGCACAGCTTAAATTTGACACCTTTTCCATCAAGTGAAAATCCGCCGCCATGAGAAAAACACTCCAAGATAGCCAAAATCGAGAGAATTTTTTCTAGAGGGGCCCAACACCTTTCTGTAGGATTAGATGATAAGTTTCTAAGTGTCATGGTATCCAAGTAATAGCATGTTGAAGTTTGCAGCTATTTTGCATTTTGGACCCTTAAGGGATCGATCCGGTGGAACATAGCTCAGAGTGATTCCACATGTTTCGATGTGAAAGAGGACCATTCCTAGCGTAAACATACCTATTCGGACATGTTGGAACAGTCCGCTTGGTCACACGAGTTGCAGAGCGAAAGTTGCACCACTTTGCAACTTTGCACAGCTTGAATTTGACACCTTTTCCATCAAGTGAAAATCCGCCGCATGAGAAAACCACTCCAACATAGCCAAAACCGAGAGAGGTTTTTCTAGAGGGGCCCAATGCCTTTCTGTAGGATCAGACAAGAAGTTTCTAAGTGTCATGGTATCCGAACCCTTAAGGGATTGATCCATTGGAACATAGCTCGAAGCGATTCCACGTGTTTCAGTGTGAAAGAGGACCACGCCTAGCGTAAAAATACCTATCTGGATGTGTTGGAATAGTCCGCTTGGTCACATGAGTTGCAGAGCGAAAGTTGCACCACTTTGCAACTTTGCATAGCTTGAATTTGACACCTTTTCCATCAAGTGAAAATCCACCGCCACGAGAAAACCACTCCAAGATAGCCAAAACCGAGAGAGGTTTTTCTAGAGGGGCCCAATGCCTTTCTGTAGGATCAGATGAGAAGTTTCTAAGTGTCATGGTATCCAAGTAATAGCATGCTAAATTTTGCAGCTATTTTGCACTTTGGACCTTTAAGGGATTGATCCGGTGGAACATAGCTCAGAGCGATTCTACGTGTTTTGATGTGAAAGAGGACCATGCCTAGCGTAAACATACCTATTCCGACATGTTGGAACAGTCCGCTTGGTCACACGAGTTGCAGAAAAATGTGTACAAATTGTTTACATGACCTTTATATGACCTTTTTCACATTGTTTACATTTCAAAATTCAAAGTTTGCAAATTTTCCTACTCAAGGCATTTACAGAACAAGGTGCTACTACGCCAAACATGAACTTCAACCTTACAATATTTGAGTATATCTCATTATGTAATTAAATCTTATTACAATGCCTCTGGCACTTCGTTCTCTCAGATCTTTTACAATGTCACTCATACATTCAAGATTCTCTTTAAATTTCTACATCATAGGTGCTCATCGTGAGGTTAATTTCAAATGAGTAACTTGAGATTCCCTTGCTAAGCTTCACATGCTCTCTTATAATGGCATGAAATCAAAATTGAGATTTGTCAAAATCATCAAAATAAGTATGTTGCATTGCTTTTTTGGTTGATATTTTCTTTGATGGCTCTTAAATCAGCATTTTTTGCAACGAAAGATCAATCAACCCTTAGTAGTTTACTTACAAATACGCAAAGTAAAAGAGAAAAAGAAAGAGCATCCAAAATGGAAATGAAATAAAAATAGATGGAAGGCACTTACAAATGTTGCATGCAGGCATCAAAATAAGGATGTTGCATTGCTTTTCTAGTTGACATTCTCTTGGATGGCTCATATATTTTCATTTTTTGCAAGGGGACACCAATCACTGTAAAAGAAGATGATAGCATTGGCATCAAACAAATTAATGTGCATACAAGTATAAATTAATAAGAACCAATGTGCATATACTTACAAATTAATCCAACGAACCATCCGGGTTTTCTCTACTCTTTATTGTGTCAAGTATTGCCTCATGGTCAGACTCACGGACCTTCCATAATGTCTTGTTCAAAGGTCTACCCCCATATTTGATCAAATGAACATTGGATGCCACGACAAGGTTCGAGTAATGAAGAATCTTACGATGCATGTCAAAGTCTTGAAATAGCCAATGTTTAACACTTGAATGTGGGTACCTTCTAAGCCATGTTCCAGTAACCACAATTGAGCCTATAGGGTATTCGATGTTTTCTCCATCTATAACTGGGGCCTCCAATTTCTTTTTGGTCTCAACACAATGACACAAGTAATAGTTTGTTCCCTCTTCATTGTCTTCATCTGCAATAACTACATAAACATGCCCTGCATTGATATGTGCAAAAAATCTCTTGAAATTTATCAACATTACGAATACAGTACAAAGTAAGATCTAACGATATGGAATTTCAACAACTAAGAAAGTAGATATATCACCTCATTGAACTAGATCTGATATGTGGTCAAAGTCGACCGATGATTCTATCTGTGTCAATTCCAATACCGTCGAAGGGCGATACGTGTGAAGTGGGCTAAGATAACTTGTGAACCATTTGTCAACCCACTCCCCTGACTCACAATCATTCCAGTCTTGCATTGTACATGAATAACAAAAGCATGCCATCTTTCATGTATCGATACTCCATGAACCTGTATTTGAGCTAAGGAAAGAGTGTACCTCACTCAATCCTATTAGTTTACAATAGTCTTCATATGGTGCAATGTTAGTATCATCCATCAACCAAAAAAATCTACGAACTGAAGACATACCTTCATTACCTGGACCCATCAAAGCATTACACCACTCAACGATTGATTTTGCATCTGTCAACTTTGCACTGTCTTTATACTTTAACTCTTCTCATGCTAATGCTCTTTTCATGCATCCTCCCACACCATCATGCTCCCCCTTTCAATGGCCAGCCTCACAAAAGTTCCACATATGTTCAACACCTGTAATGACATGCATCCTGCACAACTAGTAGAACATGCGCGAGTTCTTGAACTGTGCTACACAGTTATCAGACCATATTATATGTTGATCGTATTCTATGCCCCTCTAAGCCAAACCATTGTAGAACATCTGGAAGCAACCTTGCATGAACTCTGTTGAATGTGTGTGATCATCACTAATGTAAAAGTGGTACTCCCTCAATACCTTCCTTTGCTCATCTATACTATCAGATGCATGAATGAATGCTATGTGCACAAATATCGAAACTCGTGTAGAGTTGTAATATTGTGACTGCACCTCATGTTGTGGTTGTAGAGTGTAGTTCTCTGCAAATTCAACCACAGATACTATGCTTCCAACTGGAAAGGTGTCCTTGCATAGCTTGAACTGCGTGTCCAACCATTGGGCTCTATGGGTATGCATTGCATACTCAAATAGTATACTGTCATGAAATGTGATCATAGATTTGTACAATGGAATCTTCTCAATAACCAAATCACACCTTTTTTCTGTAGACCCATCTTTTGTAGCATATGCCACTATTTTATACTTCCCGAACTCTACTAGTTTTTGTCCCACCTCATCTGTGCTTTCCATATGTTGACATACTGGCATACGCTAGAAGCCACCGCAATGCTCGCATGAACCATCCAAGCATGTTGTCCTATAGAATATCTGGCCATCCTCTATTTAACATAAATTTTTTGATAAGAACTCTCTTGAAGATTTTGGTGGGACTTCTACGCCACAATCTTGCAAAACATTGTTAGTATGCAAATCTAAACATATAGAACAATAAACATCGCAATGTTTAGAAAATTCAATATGTAGTCTACAACAAGTAGTGTGTGTGTGATTTATCTTGACATAAAAAGGTTTAAGCAGTTCAAAAAATCTTTGAGAAATACTAATTTGAGGATAATCATTTTCAAATTTCCGAAAAAATTGGGTTTGAGTCATATCCAAAAAATGCTTTGGATGTGGCTCATGATTCCGACTACCGATTCTCCTTCTTACCACATCCCTTGGATTCGGAGATGGCCTTGTGTTATTCTTCCAATACTCTTCAATTAGTGTTCTCAAGGCTTCAACAACTTCTTTATCTTTTGGTGATAGTCTCCCCGAGAATGCCCATAATTCATTTGTATCATTGTCCTCAATTCTTTGCCACCTTTGAATGGCTCTTGATAAATTTTTTCTACTAATTCCCATTTTTTCACTAGTCTTTTTAATTAGGCGAGCTCTCTTTGTTTGACAACGTACCAAAGTCAATGTAATGACACGTCAGGTGATATTACTATCCTTTGAGCGTGAGGTCTTACCCACACTCTCATAAGCATCCATTAGATTCTTCACAATAGTGTCTTCACTCGATGCATTCGATGTTCTCAACCCAAGAGTCTTCATGATGTTCCTATACTTTACACCCCGCATCATTTCAACAAATAGTTGACATCTTGCAGTCTCATTTAGCCTTTCAAAGAATCATTCCCAAATCTTATCAGCATATCTTCTACAAGTGCGTGTTGAAATCTTACATTCCATGTGCTGCAAAATCTCATCATCAATATTAATCAAATACTTTGGCTTTCTACGCAAAATTCTTGGTGGTTTTCTCCTAGGTACATACATCTCAACATTAGGAATTTCATCAATATTTAATTGAGGTGGGCTAGATTGCATACCTTTGATCGAGGGTGGAGAAGAAGACATACCTTGAGGTTCATATGGGAATGATGGAATACCTTCTTCATCAATTTCGAGTGATGGTGTACTCTCAACTTGAGATGTGTTGGATGGTGTCCAACAAAATTCACTTGCGGTAAATGGTGTCCCTCCATATTCACTTGCAGTAGGTGGTGTCCGTCCATATTCACTTGTGCTAGATGGTGTCCCTCCATATTCGCTTGTGCTTAATGGTGTCCCTTAATATTCACTTGTCGTAGAGGGTGTGTCTCCAACTATGGTATCTGAATCTATCTTACGACGATGCTTTCGCATTCATGCTTGTTGTGCTTCCAATTCCCGTTCTCTTTTTTAAGCTTGAGGTTCCTCTACAATCGGGTTGTTTTCATCAATCGTTTCCAATTTCTTATTTTCACGATATGTCGCCACCCGAACTCTCTCCTTTTCTTTCAAGGTTTCATTCTCTTCATCTGTTAGTTTCCTCTTTGTCTTTTTCTTTGGCATGGCAGATAATTTTATTTGTACCATGGTAATGAGATGAATATTAGTTCCTAAAAAATGTATCCATTCAAGATAATTGAAAAATATATGTCATTGAAGGCTTCATTTAAATAATACTTACAATCATCATGTACAAAAGTAGGGTCTTTTATAGTTGAACATTCCTTGGAATGAAACTAATAACAATAGGATATGTGGTTCTTAGCTCAGACAAGCACTTTTCCATGAGAATTTGAGGAACCAAGGAGTGATTTTGAAAAATTGTTGGTGCAGGAGCACCTTAAAGGTCTTTTGGAAGATCTTGGCAATTTTCGCTTGTAGGTGGTTCTTGCCAACCACCAAGGGAATAAGGACTATGATGTAAAGTCCCAATATTTTTTTTGATGTGTGAGTTAAGGAAAACTTAGGGTAGTCTAGAGCCTTGAAGTTTGGAGAAGCCTGAATGATGAAATTAGACAAATTAGTCCATGTAGACTTGGCAATTTCTCCTAAAAGTGGGAAAAGGGCATTAATGATGCTCTAAGCCCAACCCAAGAGTCCTAACATGTGGGATAAAGGTATATAAGGTCAGAAAAACCCTAATTGAGCATGTGGGAAAGCTATTGTACGATTTGGAGTTTTGGAAGGGGAATTTGTGAGTTGGAAGAGTGCAAATTTCATTGAATTTCTATTTTTGTGCCTTCATCCAGTCAAGAATGGATTGAAAGGACCTATATAATACTTTTATTCTTTCAATTTTCTCACTTAATTACTGCTTAAAGCATTAAATTAGTCATTTAGTTCAATTGCTTTCTGTTTTGCAAGTTTTTAAAATTTTTGGTCTCATAGTCGGTTCAAGCCAGTTTTTGGAAATAATGAGCCCCACTTGAATTCCCATGGCAAGGCTATCATGGCCACTTGGAATCAAGTAGGGGACTATTTTTACAGCATACATATGGTGTGTGGTTTCTTGATTTTTAGGGGGGATGGTGAATTCATCAAGAACTAGGCGAGTGCAAGTGCATTCTGGCTAGTGGCTTGGAGAGGACAGCAGTAAAGAAAGTTGCTTAATGGATTGGTTTGTGCAAATCAAGAGCAAGAGAATGTGGGCACATTTATTCTAGACATGTGCGTGCAAGGAGGATATTTGAGGAGGTCATTGAATCCCTCAAAGTTGGAAAAAGGAGCCAGAACCCTAGAAACCCTTGAAAATAGGGGGTATGAGGACAATCCTATGTATGGACACCAAAGGGACTAAACACCTGGTAAATCTTGAAGCCTAGGGTACCACTAGAAATAATCTATAAAAATATTTTGGGGTTGTTAAGACCGTTTTTGAGAAAAGCCAAGAAAACGGGTTCTAGGAGGCTTAATTGGGCAAAAGGTTACAAGGCCTAAAACTGGGTTTTTCAAGAAAGCGATGGGTACAAGGTGAAAGAATCCTATGAGATGGATCAGTGAGGAGTCAAATCAAAAAGGGGATAGTGATAATACCCTTTCCTAGCCCTTGGAGTGTTTAGGACACTTTGGGTCAGTGTGGAGGCCAGGGAAGCTTAGTGGTGAATTGAGAGCAATGGTGAAGAATTTGAAATTGGTGGAGAGTCTTATGAGGTGAGAGGGGTTTAGGAGGGATCCCTGAGTAGGGTAGAGAGGAATACCGTGGGAATACCAGAGAATAGGTCTTGGGAAGAGCAAGATTTCTCTTGAAAGATAAGACTCCCCATCAATTGTTGGAGTGGTCTATGTAATGAACTTTTGACCTTGTGTAGGGTATTTTGAAGATGTTTGATGCTTTGGAATGGTTTGGGAAGGCCTGGGTATAGGAGTTTCTATAAACCCTCCCTCTTTGCATTGAAAAATGGAGGTTTTTTTATTGGAAGCCTAGTTGAGCGGGTAAGGTCCTAAGACCTAGAAATTATCTTGTTTTGAGACCTAATTATGGTTTGGTTGTGCCTTAAGAATTATAGTTTGTGTTTGTAAACAATGGTACCATTATGGAAGATTTAAGACAACTTGTGAATGACATAATCATTGGTTGACGTTTTGAGGAACCTAGTTGATTGTAATCAGTTATTTTCAAGATTTTCAAGGTGTTTTGAAGGTCCTTAAGGAATTGGGAACTCTTAATGCTAATTTGAGTATACAAATGAAATGTTTTGTGAAAGGAAATATAGTTGAATAAGTGTGTCAAGAAAGGTGTTGATTTCTTCCTTTGTACTGCATCAGTTTGTGCAGAGGTATTGGAAGGTGATTGGACCCTTCAGAGGAATGGGAGAGGCTTGGAGTTGTCTTAAAGGATGAATTTTGGTGAATGGTTCTGAATTTCTATAATTGGAAAGTGTAAATAATTAAGGATATAATTTGGTAATTTAAAATGTGCATTGAAAACCTAAGGTTATAATGACAAAAAAAAATGAAAGCAAGCCATAATAGAATGAAAGAAAATTTGTAAAGACTTCACATACCTTAAAAACTAGACTTTCAAATGGAGGAGTTCAACCCAATTATGTAGCCTTAGCTTCTTCTTTCTTCAAACTCCACAACAATTTGACTTGTTCAAAAGCTTGTTCCCTTCCACACTTCAATTGTATATCATTTTTCAATGGAATTCAAACTTCAATTGATATTATATGTCTTTCAACGTGGAAACTCTGCTATTTCATACAAAGGTGGTAAAAAGATCATGGAAAAGGTGATGGAATGTGAAAAAGATGTCTGCACACTTCACAACATCATCGAAAAGATATTTTTTTGTCGAAGCACGTGCAGAACTAGGGGAATATGCAGACTATGGGCCTTCAAATCACAGGTATATAGATTTTTTTACCATTTTAGTGGAGTACAATACGCGCTCACGTTATGTGAAATTTGGTTTTCTTAGTGTATTTTTGAGAGTATAAGAGTTTATGAGAGAGTGGGAGGGAGAGAGGGGGGGAGTGGAAGATAGAGAGGGAGGGAGAAGGGTAGAGTGGGAGAAAGAGAGAGGGAGAGAGTGGGAGATAGAGTGGGAGGGAGAGAGGGGAGAGTGGGAGATAGAGAGGGAGGGAGAGAGGGGGAGAGTGGGAGAGAGTGGGAGAAGGGGAGAAGTGGGGAGTGGGAGATAGAGACCTAAACCCTAAACCCTAAATAATCCCTCAACCCCTATACCCTCTTAATCCCTCAACCCTTAAACCCTAGTCCCTCAACCCTTAACCCCTATACCCTCTTAATCCCTCAAACCTTGAACCCTAATCCCTCAACCCCTATACCCTCTTAATCCCTCAACCCTCAATCCTCAACCCTTAAACCCTAATCCCTCAATCACTATACCCTCTTAATCCCTAAACCCTCAACCCTCAACCCTTAAACCCTAATCCCTCAACCCCTATACCCTCTTAATCGTTCAACCCTAAACCCTCAACCCTTAAACCATAATCCCCCAACCCTTAAACCCTTAAACCCTAATCCCTCAACCCCTATACCCTCTTAATCCCTCAACCCCTATCCTCAACCCTTAAAACTTAATCACTCAACCCCTATACCCTCTTAATCCTTTAACCCCCAACCCTCAACCTTTAAATCCTAATCCCTCAACCCCTATACCCTCTTAATCCCTCAACCCCTATACCCTGTTAATCCCTCAACCCTTAAACCCTAATCCCTCAACCCCTATACCTTCTTAATCCGTCAACCCTCAACCCTCAAACCTTAAACCCTAATCCCTCAACCCCTCAACCCTCTTAATCCCTCAACCCTCAACCCTCAACCCTTTTAATACATCAACCCTCAACCCTAAACCCTAATCCCTCAACCCTTATACCCTCTTAATCCCTCAACCATCAATCCTCAACCCTTAAACCCTAATCCCTCAATCCATATACCCTCTTAATCCCTCAACCCTCAACCCTTAAACCCTAATCCCTCAACCCCTATACCCTCTTAATCCCTCAACCCTTAAACCTTAATCCCTCAACCCTTAAACCCTAATCCCTCAACCCCTATACCCTCATAATCCATCAATACTCAACCCTCAACCCTCAACCCTTAAACCCTAATCCCTCAACCCTCAAACCCTAATCCCTCAACCCTCAACCCCTAAACCCTAATCCCTTAATCCCTATACCCTCTTAATTCTTGATTCCTCAACTCTCAACCCTTAAACCATAATCCCTCAAATCACTATACCCTTTAATCCTCAACCCTCAACCCCTAAAACCCTAATCCCTCAACCCCTATACCCTCTTAATCCCTCAACTCTCAACCCTCAACCCTTAAACCCTAATCCCTCAACCCTTAATCCTCAACCCTTAAACCCTAATCCCTCAACCCCTATACCCTCTTAATCCTTGAACCCTCAACCCTCATCCATGAAAGCCTAATCCCTCAACCCCTATACCCTATTAATCCCTCAACCCTCAACCCTCAACCCTTAAACTTTAATCCCTGAACCCCTATACCCTCTGAATCCCTCAACCCTCAACCCTTAAACCCTAATCCCTCAACTCCTATAACCTCTACTCTATAACCTATTAATCCCTCATCCCTAAACCCTAAACCCTTAAACCCTAACCCATAAACCCTCTACCCTCTACCGCCAATCCTATACCCTCTACCCTCAACCCTAATCCCCCAACCCTCAAACCCACTTAGTAAACTCTCTACCCTAATCCCTCAACCCTCTTGACCCTTAAACCCTCAACTCTTAAACCCTTAAACACTCAACCCTAAACCCTCGAACCTCAACCCTAACCCCTTAAACCCTAAACTGTTAAACCCTTTACCCTCTACCCTATAACCTCTACCATCAACCCAATACTCTCTACCCTAAACCCTAATCCCTCAACCCTTAATCTCTCAACTCCTATAACCTCTACCCTATATATTAGACCCTCAACCCTAATCCCTCGACCCTATACCTTAAACCCTCAATCTTCAACCCTCAACCTTGAAACCCTCTACCCTTTACCCTATACATTAAACACTCAACCCTCAACCCTTAATCCCTCAACCCTCAATCCTTAAACCCTAAACCCTCAACCCTCAATCCTTAAACCCTAAACCCTCTACCCCTTACATTGGACCCTGAACCTAATCCTTCAACCATACACCCTCAAAACTATACCCTAAACCCTTTACCCTCAACCAAGTAAACCCTTAACCCTAAACCCTTAACCCCAAACCCTTCAACCCTAAACTCTTAAACCTTAAACCTTCTACCCTATACCCTCTACCATCAAACCTATTACATCAACCCTCAAACCTTAAACCCTAATACCCTAGAAACCATCAACCCTATAGGTCCTCCATCCTAATCCCTCAACCCTATACCTTCAACCCCTATCACTTTCTCTCTATCTATACATCTCACCTCTCCCTCCTTCCTCCCTCCCACCCTCTCTAATTGTCTCTATCTACCGTCTCCCTCTTTCTATGTACCTCTTGTTCAATCAATCCCTACCACCCTCTCTCACTCCCTCTCTCTCACACTCCCTCTCACTACCTATCTCTCAAGTCTCTCCCTCTCACCCCCCTCACACTCTCAAGTCTCTCCCTCTCACACTCTCAAGTCTCTCCCTTTCGCACCCTACCTACATAACCCTCTCTTTCTCTTCTCTCTCTCTCTCCCTCTCCCTCAATTCTCTCTCCCTCTCCCTCTCCATCAATTCTCTCTCTCTCCCCCCTCTCTCTCTCCCTCCATCTATCCCTCCCACCCTACCTATCTAAGTCCCCCTCAATCCAACCCCTTCTCTCCCACTCCCTCTCTCTTAAACTCTCACTTCAACCCCCTCTCCATCTCTCTAGAATCTCTCTAAATTCTCCCTTCGTCTAAAGACATACATAAATGCATACATACAAGCATAATACATTTGTACATATAATCTTACATCCATACAAGCATACATACATACATGTACATAAAAATATATCAGCATACATTAATATATTAGCATTAAACATAAAGTAAGACATAACGCAAGCGCGTTATAACGCGCTCACATTATGTGGTAGTAGACATGTTCCCCGCAGAAGCAAAAACCATGTCAAAAGCAAGATATAACTCGAACACGTTATAACGCGCTCTCGTTATAATGTGCTCACATTATATCTTGCTTTGGAAATTACTAAACTTTAAGCTTGGTATTGCCTTGGAATTCCAACCCCAATGCTTGGAGGGCATTTCCAATGACCAGAGATGTGTTTTTAAAAAATCCACCATATTTTTCATAATCGAGTTCGTGCTCACCGTCAGGATTGCATGTGGTTCAATATCGACAAAATTGAGCACATGGGTAATGTTGGGTTATCTCTTAGCTATCCAACGATGTAATTTTTTTCACTTTTTGAAAATGTTAAGTCTTTCACCCATAATTTATTTTATATGTATGTCTTTTTTTTGCCAAAAAGTAGTGTTTGGTATTTTTTTCATTATAAATTAACCGTTCATCAATTTTTCAAATAAATTACATTTTTAGAAACTAGACTCCATTTTACAAAAATTAAAAAATTAAAAAAAAAACAAATCAATTAGTTTCCAAAATTTGTAGGGGTAGCACGGCCAAAATTCTATTTTCAAGATATGTTCACTTCGCAAATTAGTAAAAAATCAAATATTCATTAAAAAATTATCAGAAAAATCGTGCATCAACTACATACTATTAGCTAACTTCTAACCGTTACAATTTTAAAAATACTAAAAAAAACTTCACCGTACGAGGGTCGTACAAGAGTTGCTATGTTATGTTTTTTTGACAAAAACAACACCAATTTGTGTACATCCCTCGTTTGAACCCCTTAATCTCAATCATTTTCAAAATAAATTAGTAGTTTAGAAAGTAGACTCAGAGCACTAGAATCCTTCTTTTTGCTCCATCTCAAAATTTTGAGTCTAAGTATCCTCAATTTCACATCCAAGGTCAGTATTTCCTGATTTTAGAAAAAAAGTTGTCCACTTAAGTCCCCTTTTTGGGAACCATCTTGGTGCACTTACCCACCTAAGATGATGCAAACTAGTTCGCAATTGAGCTATCAACATTTTTTCTTTCCATTTGATATTTGTTCCTATATAGGTCGTTTCTTCATGATCCCTCATGGGATTGAATTCTTTGATATAATAATCCTTTTTACACCCTATTTTTTTTGTCCATATTGCATATTTGAATTTTCTCTCACATATTTTTGTATTTCTTCATTTGTGTTTGGGCACTGATGCATCTCCACATCCCACTTTTTCATCCATTTGATATTTTGTTTCATCCAGGTGTTCTTTCTTCTAGTTAGCTCTTCCTTCACAATTAGCTTAGGCCAACAATGACTCTCCATATTCTGGACCTTCTTTAGGTAGCTTAATAACCGGATCATCACCGAGGCCTCCAAGGGGAAAGTATCGGTCTCGGCCAATAATATCTCATAAGGCACTACAGTCTTGAGCTTGAGGCTACTTATAATTAGGTGTTTTTGTATTCTTTCCACTTGTCTCCATTTCTGATCTGACATGCTGCTGCCCCAAATTTCACACCCATAGAGAATCACCAGAGTGACAAGAAGACCAAAAAGAGTTCTTGGATACTCAACTTTTCGCCTTTTCAATAAAGTTGGAATAAATAAATGAACACGTTGCATTTTCATCCAAGAGTGTGGCTCCATATGTTGGGAATTGATTGATTGATTGATTCATCATTTTTAAATATATAATTTTTAGATAATATTTGTATTATAGGATGGAATTTGATTGATATAGAATATACTTTTAAATTTATTAAAGATATAATTTTTATTTTTATTTTTAATTTATGTATAATTTTGTATCAATATTTTTATATTTGGTGATCTTTTATTAAGATAAGAAAAGTAAAAATTGAGATGGATTATAAATGGTAGTTTTTATAAAAGAAGAGGTGGAGTGCAAAAAAGTAAGAGATACCAAAGATAGAGAAAAAGAGGGCCCAATGTAGAAAATAAAAATTAATAGAAAATACAATAAGGGTGACAAAAAGGGTCTAATATAGAAAATGAAAGTTAATAAAAAACAAATAGAAAAAAGAAAGAAGTGAGGGGGTATGGAAAAAAGAGGATTGAAGTAGAAAATGGAAGTTATTAGAAAAACTAATAATGGTATGAAAAAATGAACATTACTAAAAAACAAAAATAGGGCCCTCTCTTTTCGTGCTTCTTCTCATCTCCTTCTTTTATTAATATGGATAATTATATGAATAATTAATAGATATTATAAGTTTAAACCACAAAATTTTATATATTTTTCTATTAAGCATCTTATAGTAATTTTAAAGTTATTCTAAAACAATGATGTACATTGTTTTTTTATGTCACATATATGATACAAGAATTGCCACCATTGCAAAGAAAAGTAGGACACTCTATCTTAGCATTTGTTGAATGTGAAGAAATCATTGTGGAACAAAAATGTAGAAAATAGAAGCTAATAGAAAATAAAAATAATACTACAAAAAATGAGGGTATAATGTAGATAATGAAATAAAGGAGATGCACACATGTGTGAAAAAGAGGGCATGATGGAACAAATGGAAGCTAATAGAGAAAATACATAAACAAAGAGATGTGGGAGATACGAAAACAAAGGGCCCAATGTAGAAAATGAAAGTTAATAGAACATACAATAATGGTCCCAAAAAGGGGTCTAATGTAGAAAATGAAAATTAATAAAAAACATTTTTTTTAAAAAAGGAAGTGAGGGGAGATATGAAAAAAGAAGATTGAAGTTCTAGAAGTTAATAGAAAAGAAAATGGTATGAAAAATGAGGTCTAGTATAGAAAATGAACGACAATAAAAAAAAAAAAATAGGACCCTCTCTTTTCATGCTTCTTCTTATCTTTTTCTTTTATTAATATGGATAATTATATGAATAATTAATAGATATAATATGATTCAACCACAAAATTTTATATTTTTTCTATTAAGCATCTTATAGTAATTTTAAAGTTATTCTAAAACAATGATGTACATTGATTTTTTATGTCACATATGATACAAGAATTGTCACCATTGAAAGAAAAGTAGGACACTCTATCTTAGCATTTGTCGAATGTGAAGAAATCATGGTGGAACAAAAATGTAGAAAATAAAAGCGAATAGAAAATAAAAATAATACTACAAAAAATGAGGGTATAATGTAGAAAATGAAATAAAGGAGATGCACACATGTGTGAAAAAGAGGGCATGGTGGAACAAATGAAAACTAATAGAAAAAATAAATAAACAAAAAGATGCATGAGATACAAAAAAAGAGGGTCTGATGTAGAAAATGAAAGTTAATAGAACATACAATAATGGTGCCAAAAAAGGGTCTAATGTAGAAAATAAAATTTAATTAAAAAACAAATTTAAAAAATAAGGAAGTGAGGGGAGGTATGAAAAAAGAAGATTGGAGTTCTAGAAGTTAATAGAAAATAAAATAGTATGAAAAACGAGGTCCAATATAGAAAATGAACGATAATAAAAAAACAAAAATAGGGCCCTCTCTTTTCATGCTTCTTCTTATCTTTTTATTTTATTAATATGGATAATTATATGAATAATTAATAGATATAATAAGTTTCAACCACAAAATTTTATATTTTTTCTATTAAGCATCTTATAATAATTTTAAAGTAATTCTAAAACAATGATGTACATTCATTTTTTATGTCACATATATGATACAAGGATTTTCACCATTGGAAAACAAAGTAGGAAACTCTATATTAGTATTTGTTGAATGTGAAGAAATCATGGTGGAACCTAGTAATAAGGCCTTAACTCATTTGGGGTTGTTTTTTTGTTTGGACAAGTTATAATTGTAATAGTCTACTTTGTGAATATCATATGGGAGAACTGTCTCCTAAGGAGGTGAATTAATCCTAGGATCAATTAATAAAAAATTCAAAATATGAGATTGAATTGTATTCTAATTAATCCCTTAACATATATTTTTCACATGATATGATCATAAATGATGTCAATATTTATGCTTATTTTATGCTTGTGACATTGTGGTATATAAGTCACCTTATTGGCCAAGCAGTGTACAAAATAACTTTGCCAAAATAAGTATAATGCTTAGTTGATAGGACTATTATATGCACATATTGATTATCCAATTGTACCCTTAGGTATAGAGTAGGTTCATCCCAAAATAGCATGTCCCACCTGTGGGATAAGACAAATAATGACCCTTATACAAACAAAATTAGCAAACACCTTTCAATGAAAGTGACTTGATATATGTCGATCGATAGATATGAGAGTATAAGGGTCTATGGAAAGATATTAAAATAATATTATGTATATATATATTAATATATATGTATAGAATGATATATATACATATATATACATATATTTTTGTGTGTGTGTATATATATATGTAATGCTATTCGATATATCTATATATATATATTTATTAATTGAAAATTAATGCATTTGATAATCTTGAGTAAATAAGAAAATATTAATATATATATATATATATTATATA
Organism: Sequoiadendron giganteum; assembly: GCA_007115665.2. Classification (NCBI taxonomy): domain Eukaryota; kingdom Viridiplantae; phylum Streptophyta; class Pinopsida; order Cupressales; family Cupressaceae; genus Sequoiadendron; species Sequoiadendron giganteum. The sequence goes on along the minus strand of CM021103.1, from coordinate 453,142,978 downwards.
TATAATATGAATGATAATTATTTGAGCTATATTCAAGCGCATTATACCGTTGGAGTTGATATTGGTAAAGCGCTTTAAGTAAAGTCTATGTGCATATAGCATTGCCTTGTGTGAATGTGTAGCATAGTGTAAAACCTGTGCTTGAAACAAAGAGTCGACCAAGTCAAAGGCCACACCTATTAAGAGACATAAAGTGAAATTTTGGCAAAGTAAATGAATACAATTTAAAACGTTGGAAGAATTCTTTGACAACGCTATCAATAAGGCCGCTAAAACATGGAATGTGGTGCTAAAACCTGTAGCTTTTGGAAGCAAAAATGAAGTCTTAAACTTGTAGATGTGCATAAAACAATCAATGATAAGTTTGCAACATTATAGAGGGATAGTTGACTTTCAAACCTAGGAAACTTGCTTAAAATATTTTTGTTCATTTGACTTAGTAAAAGAGTCTTGTTGTCTCTTAAAACAAGTCGACTCAACCATTTGAAAGGTGAGGACCGTTAGGTGTTGCAAATTTGTAAGTTAGTTAGATGAGTCGTTGCATGGGGATATAAAGGAGACAAAAGTATTATCTTGTTTGCAGCCTTTGGTTTCTCACATTTTTAGTATATATAGAGGTGCTCTTTCTACCATTTTCTACATTTTTCATTTTGGATTACTCCATTGTTATTCTACTGTATTTTATGTGCAAAGTAAGTTAAGAGCTTGAGAGTTAGTGATTTGTTTTGTTATTTTGCATTAGTATTGTTGAGAGATTTGGTAAATGGGCTAGAAGTGGGAATTGGGTTGTTCTTAGAGGAAGTTACAAGCGATACTGATAAATTAAGCTAGGAAGGAGGAATTATCAGTTGGAGCTTTCATACAGGCATGTTGATTTCTACTCCCTTGTTATTATATTGGAATGATTGTTTATTCATGTTTTCCATGTTTGGAAAAGAATGTCTTATATGTGTGTTATAATGCTTGGATATGCTTGCATGTTTCTTGATTGTTTCTTATATTTTTTAAACCTTTCTATTTGGTTTATACATAAAGATATATATATATATATACTATATTGAAATTTATATGAATGCATTCTATTTTGTACTATACGTAGATTGTCAGTACTATATGTACAGTATGTTAATACTATAGGCATGTAGCATAAAATAGATTTATTTTGAGAAACTTGTAGCAATGTCATTTAAATATGACTTAGTGGGAAGATTATTCTTGGGGCTAGAATAATCCATTGGAAAGGGGATAACCTATGCATATAGTACTAATGGTAAAATCAAATCGAGCTATGAAGGTGGTGAAATAGATGACGCTCACTTGAAGTATTGGGTGATAATCTTTGGCCAGTAGTGTAAGTAGCCACTGTTTACACTGTCAATTCATTGAGATCCAATTTACATACTAGGCTGGGTATATTATATATGCATTTGTAGCCATAGTATGGTAGCTCTAGAAATGTATGACACATCACCATGCTCAGAAAAGGCTAAGGAATTATGAGGTTACCAAACCAATCTCTTCGTCAAATGGAAGGGCCATCTCATCAAGTTCGGTAGATGTATGAGGACTGCAGTAAGTCCATGGGTGGTGGAAAAGCGCTTGAGTGATGCTTATCGTCATACAGTTGGTGGCCAATATTTGAAGAAGGATATTTTGGACCATTTGTATTTCTAATTTCAAGGTCATTGAAGCTATGTATGCAATCATTTATCCATCTATATGGAAATTGTAAATGTGAAATGTTATCTTGAATATATGTAAAGTGAAATCATTACTTGTATTGACGAAATGATTCTTTGATTATGCAATGTAAAAGTTTGGAAATGTTATGTTTCAAATGGTGCATTTATTATTCAAAAGAAAATAAAAAATTTATTGCTCATAATGTTAGATGTATAAACTATTCACTTGTGGGTAAAATTAATATGTAGAACATTAGGCAGGTTACACGTGGTATCAAAGCTACTAGGTTCAACTCTAGAACCTATGTGCTAGCTATGTTTCCAATCCAACATTATATGAGTCTAATGTTTGGAAATTCTTGTGCCAAAATGGTGTGTCTCAAAATGATTGCAAGAAAATTAGTAATCGGAAATGAGTGCTACCTATGGGCCAAGAAGGAAAGAGAAGCCCTTGTTCGAACCATTGAGGGAACCAATTACGACAACACCATTTGGTTCAGTGATATTGAGACTTTTAGTTATACCCTTTTGCGAATTACTCAAGAGAAGAGAAGAATGTGAGAAGTTGTCAACTTCATACCTCCTATCTCCTCAGCCAAGTCAGACTCTTTACCACTTTCTAGAGATATTCCCTTAGAATATAGTGTTAGTATAGTCATGATATTTAGGGATCCTCATGTTCTATCTTTAGCGAAAATTATTGTAATAGCGTCACGTGGAAAATCAAAGGGATATGTACCTTGAAACTATGTATCTAAGGATAGGTTAGAGGGTTATTTCCCTTTCCATGATGTATATGGTCAAAAATATAAGGGGTATACCCCACAAATTTATGTATAAGATAGTGAATCCGATGGATACTCTCCATTAGACTATTTGAATAGTCATTCTATGTAAACTCAAGGAAATTGAAATCCTTTTTTATTATAATGAAAAGCATGTTTTGGAAAAACTTGTGTATGAGCTCTTTTATGGAATTTCTTATGTGAATGGTAGATATTTTGGAATGTTGTTGAGTAAAATTTCATAGATCTAATTAAATGAAACCTCCAGGTGTAATTATTCCTAGGAAAATGGTTAAGAAAAGAATTAACTTTGGAGGAAGTCAAGAAGTGGGTCAAGGTGTTGAGAATGTTGAAGCTAAGTTGCATCGCATTTTGGCTATCATAGATGAAACAAGAGCAAGAATAGGAAACCTCAAATAGGAAGTAAGGGGAAAGGAAAGGGAGGAAACAACCTAGCATTTTGTCAACAACATAGTGCTAGTATGGAAGATCTCCAAGCATAGTGTAATGTAAGAAATATCCATAACGATATGAATACAAATCCTCAGTAGTATGATCCTACACCCCATCAGGCCGAGCAATTGTAATGTGCTCCTAGGCCCATATGTGCAAAAGAGAGACACCTGTAGAAATAGATTTCCCACTTCGATATACAACCTCATGCATATCTCTATTGAGATCGGCGAGAAGACATGGACCCAATGCATTTATAGTCCCATGCTCAAACATACCTCAATCAAAATACCCCATCCAACAAGGAACTTACGACCTCTCCTATCTAGAATAAATAGTCCTAAAATCAAACCACATAGAACAAGGGAGACAGGGTATGCACTACCAACCAACTTAGACAAATCAATCTCAGACTGTCAAACCTCCAAGTGTGTGACACCCATCACACGCCGCATGGCACAGGTACCCTATCAAACATGGTATGTCATGAGCTTACCCTGGATGGGAATGTAAAGAACCCTCCAAACATCCTCAAGTGTAATGGTGGCCTATCTTATAGGTAAATGGAACAAAGAATTCTTTGAATGCCACCACTCCATGAGTACAGTCATCATCGTTGTGTGAGATCAGATGGGAGGCATGTAACAAATATGAAAAAGCCTAACCACATCTAGGAAATCTTCCTCCACAACATCAAAATGGGAAATCAGATCAAATAGATCTCAAGGTCATCTCTCCCTTGGCTGCAGTGGTTTCAGGACCACTTGTAATCATTCAACCCACAATGTTAGGGTTTCGCTCTAAAATGCATAAAAATGAAACAAAAACAATGGAAAATGAGACTTAGGGTTACAAATAGGAAAATTTGAAAATTTTCTAGTAAAAGTGAGGAAAAATTAGCAAAAGTGATGAAACAAAGCAAGTGTGAGGAGAATTTGCAAGTGCAAGAATATCAAAAGTGACGAAATTTTGCAAGTGTGCAGGTTTAAGTCAAGTGCATAGAAACTGACTGAGAGAATTGAAAAGTGAAAAATCAGAGCAAGTGCGAGTTGAAAAGGTGAAAACTTAAGTCAAAAGCGAAGGTCTAAGTCAAGTGCACAGAAACATAACAAGTGCGAGATTTCTAAAAATTCAAATGCATAGAAAATGATGCAAAAGCATTGAAAACATAAAAACTTCACTTTTGACTAAAATAAATTTGTACATGAATTATGAGAACATGACAAAATGAAAATGATAAGCGAGAGGGTACATATTGGGGTACCGATGCCTGCGGGTCATCTTGAACCAGGTTTGAATGATGCAGGGCTCCCTAAATCCTAGGCATTGCTCCTTGACAACTGACATAATGAGAAATCTAGAGACAAGAATTCACTATAGGATCAAAGCAAAAATGAGGCAATTAGAACCCTAATTACCTATATTAACCCTTAAAAACCCTAATTTTCACCTAGGAAACCCTATTTTTTACTTATGAAACCTTCCTATGTTCAAATTAGGACTTCCGAGGAACATTGAAATAAGCAATAAGGGACCTATAGGCCTATTTTTTTGTCTTCTCCACAACTGAATTGAAATAGAACAGTGTCATGAGTCTGACCTCAAAATCAAAATATTTGGCCAACCTCTTGAGGGGGCAACATAGATTCCTACCATCATTATGTTGACTGCCAGGGCACAGTGGGGCATAATTTTTTTTCAAAATCTTGATCTTAACATCGAATCTTTGAAACAAAGCAACCAATACTTTGTATCAAAGAGGAGAAAAATGTAGACATGTAAAATTGACTTAACACTTATCACACACTCTAAAATGACATTTACACATCATCGACATCATTATCATCAAACACCACTACATTTCATATCAATTACATCCAAAACCCTAAATTCCTCTATTAATTGAATAATATGACATTATTTAATTAATTCACTATTTCATAATTTTTTACTAATTAAATAAATCTCATTTATTTAATAAAGTCCTAACACCCTATTTATGCTATTGATTGGATAAAACACCGTTATTTAATTAATTCACATTTCATCAATTTTGACCAATTAAATAAATTACATTTATTTAATAAAGTCCTAATCTCACTTTATTTCATCTTGATTAGTTAAATAACACCAAACATCTAATTACATCACTAAATCACTTTATTCCCCTAAGTCGATTGAATTATTAAATCATAATAATTTAATTAATTCACTTTCCCTCCAAAATTTGAATAAACTATTCAAAACATTATCAAAAATCAAATCAAACTAATGTAACTTTATTTGAAAAAGTCAAACTTGATTTGCACATTCAACTCCAAAATGAATTAACTAATTAAATCAATTAATTATTCATTCTCAACCACTTTCTTGATTTAGTAAATTACGATCCCCTAATTTCTCAATCTATTCCTAATTGGTCAATCTAGAAACCTAGCTGATCAATCTAAATATTGACTGATCAATCTAAATACTCACTGATCAATCTAAATCTTGACTAACCAATCTAAATCCTGACTAACCAATCTATTCCTCAATCACAAAAATTGTGCAATCTACTTTGCACAAATCATTCATGTCTAAATCCTCTCAACATCCTTCAACCGTCGATCTTGATTCAACATTGTTTAAACTTGATTGTCCATTTCAAATCACATTTTTTATATAACAAACCTCTTTCCTCACAAAAAAGGGTCAAAGAATCAACCTATTCAGAAAAAAAATTAATGCCAAAACACCATTGTTAGAGTTTCAACATACCTTCGATCAACCATTCACACATCATTCTTCAATATTTTGCACACAAACTATGGAGGCTTCACAATGATATGAAAAACCCAACATCAGGCGAATACACTCCAATACGAGATGGGTAATAGTTTTTTTTATTTAATTTAGTTGTTTATGCATTTCATTTTCATGTTCTTTAATTCTATATTCTTAATTGTGCATTTTGTAAGTGTAGGAATAGATCTTAGATTAGTGTTCTTGATTATAGATTAAATTCTATTTCAAGTACGTTTATCTTATTTATATCTATTATTTTTCCTCCTAACACAACATCTATCATCAATTCTTCAATAATATTTGACCTTTTGATGAAAAAATGAGCTTGAAGACCTGGAAAAACAATAGAATGTTGCTCCAAGACTTCACTCTTGCTTGCTCCTTGTTCTTGAATATGAATACTTGATCTCATGTGAAATTATTTTTCTTGTCTAGTGAAAAATGAATGTGAAACTTAGATTTATAGGCTTCCCTCTCTAATTTTCCAATTATCAGATCTCGAAAGGCGACATGTGAAATTTGAATTTGAAACCTTAAAATGCCACCCAAAACATATTTTAAAGGGGGGTCCTAAGTCCAAGTGAGGACCCATTCGCCATATGGCGAATGGGTCCTAGGCCACTTACCGAGGACACACATTACTCAAGGTTGAACATTATGTTAAATTAGGGTCCTAGATCTAAGTGATGACCCATTCACCCTATGGATAATGGGTCCTAGGTCACTTATCTAAGACACACATCTTCCAAAGTTGAGTGTTGTGAAATGGAATTTATAAATGTTGGGATTTATCCCTCGGAAATTGCATCTAATTAGGCTTGAATTTGAATTAAAGGGGCCAAATAAGACAAATTAATCTAAAATAATTAATAAAGCCCTAAATTAGTGTGAAAGTGTAAAGGTACACCTTACAAAACCAAAAATAAGGCACAATTAAGTCCATTTTAATATTAATTATTCATTTCCAAATTAAGTATGAAAAAGGGATACTTTTTCGTACACTATAATATATATGCAATGTTATTTGATATGCGCATATATATATATATATATTTGCTAATTGGAAATTAATGAATTTGATAATCTTGAGTAAATAAGTATATATTAATATAATATATATACATTAAATTGAATATATATATACATATATATATTATATATATAATATATAAATGGTAATTATTTGAGCTATATTCAAGCACATTATATAGCGTTGGAGTTGATATCAGTAAAGCACTTTAAGTAAATTCTATGCACATATAGTTTTGCCTTGTGTTAATGCATAGCATAGTGTAAAACCTATGCATGAAACAAAGAGTCGACCAAGTCAAAGGCCGCACCTATTAAGAGGTATAAAGTGAAACATTGGCAAAGGAAATTAATACAGTTTAAAACATTGGAAGAAGTCTTTGACAACACTATCTATAAGGGCACCAAAACATGAAATGTGGCACTAAAACCTATAGCTTTTGGAATAAAAAATAAAGTCTTAAACCTGTAGATGTGTATTAACTCAATCAATGATAAGTTGGCAACATTATAAAGGGGTAGTCAACTTTCAAACCAAGTAGGAAACCTACTTAAAAGTTTGTTTTTCATTTGACTTAGTAAAAGAGTCCTTTTGTCTCTTGAAACAAGTCGACTCACCCATTTGAAAGGTGAGGATTGTTATGTGTTGAAAATCTATAAGTTAGTTAGATGAGTCATTGCATGGGGATAGAAAGGTGGAAAAAGTATTAGCTTGTTTGTAGCCTTTGGTTGCTCACATTTTAGTATATATAGAGGTTATCTTTCTACCATTTTCTACACTTTTCATTTTGGATTACTCTGTTGTTATTCTGTTGTATTTTATGTGCAAAGTGAGTTGAGAGATTGAGAGTTAGTGAGTTGTTTTGTTATTTTACATTAGTATTTTTGAAAGATTTGGTAAGAGGATAGAAGTTGGAATTCGATTATTCTTAGAGGAAGTTGCAAGCAATATTGAGCAATTAAGGTAGGAAGGAGGAACTATCAGTTGGAGATTTCATACATGCATGTTGATTTCTACTCATTTGTTATTATATTGGAAATATTATTTATTCATGTTTGCCATGTTTGGAAAATAATGTATTATATGTGTGTTATGATGCTTGGATATGCTTGCATGTTTCTGTATTGTTTCTTGTATTTATAAAACCTTTCTACTTAAGATAGAATTATTTTGAGACACTTGTAGCAATATCATTTAAATATGAGTTACTGGGAAGGTTATTCCTAGGGTTAGGATAATCCATGGGAAAGAGGATAACCTATGTATAGATTACTAATGGTAAAATCAAATCAAGCTATGAAGGTAGTGAAATAGATGACCCTCACTCGAAGTACTTGTTGAATAGTCTGGATAACTGAGAGGGGGGGTGAATCAGTTATTATAAAACAATTTTCTTGACCTTAATTAATTCGGAGAAAACTTAAATCAATCAGATAATGATCTAATAGATATGAAAATGAAAGAACATAGTAACATCATGCACAATGAACACCAAAATTTACATGGAAACCTAAGAAGGGAAAAACCACAAAGAATGCTAATTCTTAGTTATAAAACACTAGTTAAGGTGGTTTTTATGAAGGCTCACTACAAAATTGCTCACTGCAAGTAAGGGTCATTGTCGGTGGGCTCACTGCCTAACTATTACAGCCAAAGATTAAAAAAAAGGCTCACTACCAACAAAAAATGACTCACTACCAGAAGAATGATGAAATGGAATCCACTACTGAAATAACTGTCACCAATAATGACACCAGATATAATCTCATTGTCTGCTACCTTCAGTTGTATACTTTCACAGAATATCTAGATTTTAGATTTTCATTCACCACACTTGATTTCATCAAACATAATCAAATTTTACTTATACCATCCCATTCCTTCATAATGTCCTAATTCGTCCAAACACAATTCCATTCCATGCTTCCATAAACTCCTAAGTGGGCCAAACACAATTTGAAATAGTTCACCACAAAACATGCCCACAGTGGAAAGGAATGAAACATGGACCATACAAAACCTCCTCACTCAAATCAACACACTACATATAAACCATGATATATGAAAGCAAAGAGTAAAATATACATATTATAATGAAAACAATGTTCTGGGGCACGCTAACCAATTTCCAAATCGGTCTAGACCCATAAGAGTGTATCTCATTATGTTGCAAAATGAACTGGACTAGGACAAGCATGAACAAAGATAGATAATCACAACACAACATCTGGAGCATGCCAATCTAGATCAACAAAGCATCAAAACCGAACCTTAATCAATCACGCAAGATATGTTGACATCAATGACAACCATTAATGACAATAATCAACAACATCACATTCCAACAATCTCCCCCTTTGTTATTGATGGAAATATTCATCAATGACAAACCAAACAACATGATGTTAGCATCAATAGCATCAAGTACCCTCTTTTCTTCTCCCCCTTTGACATAAAAGACAAAGGGAAAAAACTCCACCTAAAAAAACTTACTCCCCTGCCCCTATGAGGAAGCCACCAAGAATTGATCCAAATAAGAGTGAGCATATAATACCTTGGAAAAATGCAAACCTTGGTGCAAATTATTGTAGACTCAGAGGGGGCATAACCCTTAACTTCTGCCAGAGATACTCAAAAGTATTTTTGCTGAACGATTTTGTGAGAATTTATGCAATCTGCTCTTTTGTAGGTACATATTCAAGTCTTACCTCATTCTCCAATACCTTCTCTCTTAACAAGTGATATTTGATGGATATATGTTTCATTTTGGGCCGTACCAGATTCTTGGAAATGTTTATTGCATTGGTATTATCACACATAATTGAGATTGATTCATCAAATGATATGTCAATGTCTTTCAACATTTATTTCATCCACAGTACCTGAGTGCAACATGAGGATGTTGTAATGTATTCAACTTCAACAATAGATAAAGATATAGAATCTTGTTTCTACCTTGAAAAATAAACCAACTGGGAGTGAAGTAAATAAGCTCCACCAATTGTTCTCTGCCTATTGTCAACATATCCGGCTCAATCAGCATCAACATAGGTTGTCAAGGTGAAATCTGAGTCCTTTGGATACCATAACCCAATATCTTTTGTACCCTTCAAATATCTTAAAATCCTTTTTACTGCAACATGTGATTCCTTTGGTTCTTGCTGAAATCTAGCTGCTAGACAAACAACATACATAATGTCTGGTCTAGTAGTAGTCAAATATAACAATCCTCTAATCATTAACCTGTACATACTTGCATCAGCTTTAGGTGAATCATATTCTTTTGTCAACTTACATTTAGTAGCAATAGGTGTACAAACTGGTTTGGAGTTCTCCAATCCAAACTTCTTCAACAATTCTTTGGTATACTTGGATTGAGAAATGAAAATTCCTTTGTTCTTCTGATTTACTTGTAATCCAAAGAATAAATTTAACTCACCTATCATAGACATTTCAAATTCATTTTGCATTTCATCTGCAAATTTTTTGCACATGTCATCATTTCCTCCAAAAATTATGTCATCAACATAAACCACAACAATCAATATTTGATCTGAGTGAATTCTATAGTATAAATTATTGTCAACATATCCCTTTTGAAATCCTTATCCAATCAAGTACTTGTCTAATCTGTCATACTAGGTTCTAGGAGCCTGCTTCAATCCGTATAAAGATTTCTTCAACCTGCAAACAACATCCAAGTCATTTATGAACTTAAATCACTCTGGTTGCTCAATGTATACTTCTTCCTTCAGTTCTCCATTCACAATTGTATATTTTACATCATTTGATAAACTTTAAAATCCTTAAAAGTTGCAAAATCTAGGAATATCTGGATCACTTCCATTTGGGCAATAGGGGCATATGTCTCTTCAAAATCGATACCTTTGATCTGAGTGTAACCTTTGCAAACCAATATCACCTTATTTCTCATTACCTTTTCATTTTCATCCAACTTGTTCTGGAATACCCACTTTGTTTCAATTACATTTTTGTCTACCGATATGGGCACAAGTTCCCAAGTCTATTTTTTCTCTATCTAATCAAGCTCTTCTTTCATCGCCTTCACCCAATTTTGATCACTGCATGCTTCTTCCATAGTCTTTGGCTCAGTTTCCGAGAGTAAACATAGTAATAATTGTTCTTGAGAATATTTTCTTCTTGTGATGATTCCTTTATTCTTACCTCCAATAATTTAATTTTTTGAATGGTTTCTTTGTACATACCTTGGATTTTTTGTTGTAATTTCCAAAGCCTCTTTTATCTCTTCTTCTTCTTTCTTATCCTTTTCTCCTTTTTCATTTGAGTTAACTAGTTCATATTCAATATTCATATTAGGATTTCTTTGAACATATTCATCCACTTTCACATTCACACTTTCAACTATCTTGTTTAGTCTCTTGTTGTAACACCGGTACGCCTTGCTTTTTGTAGAGTAACCCAAAAATATGCCTTCATTTTCTCTATTGTCAAACTTTCCAAGATTGTTCTCATCTCTCTGGATGTAGCACTTGCTTCCAATTTTTTTGAAGTACTTTATTGTGGGAGCTCTTCCATGCCACAACTCATATGATGTCTTTCCATATTTCCTCTAAAATAGTACTCTGTTAAGAGTGTATATTGTTGTGTGTATCGCTTCTCTCTAGTAGACCTATGATAAACCTACTTTATTGATAATTGTTCTAGTTACTTCTTGAACTATCTGGTTCATTCTTTCCACTACACCATTTTGTTGTGGTGTTCTAGGGTCAAATAGTTGTCTTTTAATGTCATGTTTCTCACAGAACTTGTTGAATTCATCATAAGTAAACTCTCCTCCTCTATCAAATCTTAAACACTTGATTCTCCTGTCAACTTCATTCTCAACTCTTACCTTGAAAATCTTGAATTTTTCTAAAGCCTCTATTTTTTCTCTTAAAAATGCAACCCAGGTTCATCTAGAATAATCATCTATTAAAATCATGAAATATTTCTCACCTTGTAAGCTTCTTGTTCTGGTTGGACCACATAGGTCAATGTGTACAAGGTCCAACAAATCGATAGAGGATTCTTCTATTCTTTGGAATGTTTCTTTGGCCTGCTTTCCTTCTTGACATCCTTTGTAGATAGTGTTGTCTGGTTTGGTCAATCTTAGCAAGTCTCTGATTGCTCTTGTTGAACATATCCTTACCAAATTTTCAAAGTTGATGTGACACATCCTTCGATTTCATAGCCAACTGTCATTTCTTTGAGAAAATAAGCATCTCTTTGTAGCTCCTTCTAGCTGATACATATTCCCACTTGTTCTTTTTCCTACTGTAATAACAGTTTTGAAACTCTTCTGGATTTCACAACCATCATCCTAAAATACATTATAGCCATTCTCAAACATCTATCCAACACTCAAAACATTATGATATAAACCCTTCACATAGTAAACATTTTCAGTGTTACATTTTCCATCAAAGGCAATAGAACCAATTCCAACAATCTGTGCCATTTTATCATCTCCAAATATAGCAAAACCTCCATCATATTTCTCAAGCTTCACAAACTTACGTTTTTCACCGGTCATATGACTCAAACATCCACTATCAATCAACCATTCATCTCTATATGACTCAAACTTCAATGTTATCATTAGATCCGAAACAAATATTAGAGATATCAAATCTAGGTTCATCCTTTTCCACCAAAAACAAAAAATCCTCATGATTTGATTCATCATCCATTACAAAAATTCCTTGTGATTAGCTCCCTTTTTTGCTTCGTTTTTTGCTTCCACCCACTCTTTGAATGTATTTTTATCCATTTTTTTGAAAAATTCAGCACTATTTATCGAGATGGCACTATTTTTGGCATTTTTTGCACCAATTAGAAGAATTTAGCGCTAATTTAGGTGAAAATTAGTTCCTAAATTAGCTCTTGAATTAGTACCTAATTAGCGCTTGAATTAGCACCTAAATTAGCACCCAAATTAGTACCCAATTTAGTGCCTAGATTAGCTCTTGCATTAGTGCCTATTTTAACGCCTATTTTAACACCTACTTTAGAGCCTACTTTAGCACCTAATTTAGTGCCTAATTGAGCACCTAATTGTTCTAATCTAACAGGGATTAAGGGATTAGGGGTGTTAGAACAAAAAATCCTTCCTCAATATTCACTGGCCTTCAATTGCTTGCCTACATTTCACTTGCATCAAAAGATCCATCAACCCTCAACCCTAATCCCTCAACCCTCAACCTTAAACCCTAAACCCTCAACCCTCAACCTTAAACCCTCAACCCTCAACCCCTATACCCTCTACCCTATACATTGGACCCTTAACCCTAATCCTTCAACCATATACCCTGAAACCTATACCCTAAATGCTTTACCCTCAACCCTTAACCATCAACCCTAAACCCTTAAACACTAAACCCTTAACCCTCAAACCTTATATGTACCCTCTACCCTCAACCCTAATCCCTCAACCAACCTAGTAGCTAGGCCTCAACATAATACCCTAAACCATCAACCCTATAGGTCCTCAACTATATACCATCAATTCTCAACCCTCGACCCTATACATTAGATCATCAACCCTCATATATCTTTGTACCTCCATCCTCTTCTCTCCTCTCTATCTCACTTCTCCCTCGATCTCTCGCTCACTCCATCCCTCCCTCTCTACCCTAATCCCTCAACCCTAAACCATCAACCCTTAAACCGTTAAACACTCAACCCTAAACCCTCAACCCTTAAAATGGCCTCTACCCTCTACCCTCAACCCTCAACCCTCATTAACCTTTAAACCCATGTAAAATCTCTACCCTAATCCCTCAACCCTCAACCCTTAATCCCTCAACCCTTAAACCCTCAACCCTCTACCCTATACCCTCAAGCCTCAACCCTTAATTATCCCTAATACCTCAACCCCTATACATTGGACCCTCAACCCTATACCCTCAATCCTCTACCCTCAACCCTTAAATCCTAAACCCTCTACCCTCTACCCTTTATGTCCCTATACATTAAATCCTCAACCCTCAACCCTTAATCCCTCAAACCTCAACCCTTAAACGCTAAACCCTCAATGTCTCTACCCTCTACCCTATACATTGGAACCTCAACCTAATCATTCAACCATATACCCTCAAACCTATACCCTAATCCTTCAACCTAATCTTTTCATTGTATTTAACATGAAATGCAAAAATTTGTGTGACAAGATCCATATTGTCACCGAAATTCCCTTTGTATATACCCATTTATTCCTCTAGATAATCATAAACAAAGCAAATGTTTCCTTTACCGTAATACCGCAACATCAAAATAAAGGCAAAATGGGATGGTAGCTTCTAAGTTAAGAAATAAGCCTTTACCACCATACCACCAAGAGATTATATAGCTTTCACGGTAAAGTGGTACTCACCGTCATCCCACAAGGAGAATTATAAGGAAATGTGGTACCCACCACCATCTCGTATAAGGCAATTCATAGGAGTGCGGTAAGGTGGTAAACAACAAGAAGATAAAATATACACCACTATACTTTTGGGAGGGTGAGCAACATATGTGATAGAGTAGTATACACCGCAACCCCGCAAAAAGAAGTCTTGAGCAAGGCAGTAGAGCGGTTAGCATTGGAAGAAAAGTGGATGCAACAATACCGTGTGAGGTGGATAATATGGTTGTGGTAGAGTGGTATACACTGCAACTACGTAGTAAGAGTTCTTAAGCAAGGTGGTATTGTGGTAAATAGCAAAAGGGAAGGGAAAAACACCGCGATACCACAATGGGTATAATAAGAGACTACGGTAGTACGGTAATCATGGCATCATTACAATTTATAGCAATAAATGTAGAAAATCACATCAATTGCCAAAATTAAATGCAATTATTTTATGAAGAGTTGGCATTAAAACTGATATGACTGAATACCACACCATCCAAAGACAAGTGAGTTTTCCCAATATCGCACTCAATTGCAATGCACTAGCATGGAAGGAGCTAAGGATATGAGAATAAGAAGTCCTGCAGCCATCAAATACTCAGGTAAGTGCACAAAAACTCTTTGAAAGAGCTCTGTTAATATAAAAAATCTTTCAAGGGTTTTTCATCTAAAGCCATAGTAGAGAAAATTGAAACATGCCTCCTAAAAGAAAACAATCAGAAGTAAAAGAAATTCAGCCTAAAATTAAAGATGAAGAACCTAAAGTAAAGTAGAGACCACTCCATCAGTCCATATTAGATATAATTCCAAGTTCTACTAAAGAGGGTAATAAGAAGTTTCTCGTGGATACCGCACAAAGTTGTAAGGATGCCCTCATTCCCAAGTTTGGATGGGACCTATTTTGGTATTTTTACAGTAAGAGAAATGAAAATATTTCAATGTCAAACCCTTTGATGTTGGATTTAGCAAGGTTGATTGTCCCAAATGTGTTTGTTGATGTAGAATTTATCAGATTGCTATCCAAACACTATCACTCAACTACCAAAATAGTAAGGTTTCCAAACTACACAATATTGGTAGAAGTAACCAAATCGACCATCATTGAGTGTTTTGACTTAAACAAGCAAGCTTTGACCAAGATAAACTTGCAAAAAAGTGAGGAGGATTACGCTAGGTTAATAAGGACTTATAGAAGTTATGAGGTACCACTATATATGAAAAGAGGCATTGGTAACAAAACAATCCCTATCTCTACTACCACTACTGAACCATTTACTGTGACATATTTTCAGTATTTCTTTGTGAATACATATTTAGCTCTTTGCCAAGTGTTGGGGATCGATGTTCAAGATAAAATTATAATAGGCCTAATGATGATGGCCATGAGAATTCAAAACCCTGAAAATAATATTGAATATGACTTTGCTTCATACCTTGAGAAGGTGTTAGATGATGAATTATCCCAAGTTATAGAGGATAGAGCACTAATTACATTCAAACACTATTCCCTACTATGTCATTTGATATTGTACCAGAATAGGGACCACTGGACTAAAAGAATGGACTTGGATAGAGTAGATAAGCAAGGGAATCACACACCTGTCCAAAAATGGTGCTATATTTGGGACATTCAGAGCAAGAATTCAAGCTTTTTTGTTTTCTATGAATACTTTATACATATAATCCTTGGAGTTTTTGGGTATGCAATACCAATATTGTCAACCAAAATGTTGCAACTATTGAGACCTTTGGATTTAAGACCAGAGTAGGGTCATACACACAATTTTGGAGATTGATTCTTCCTCCCAGAAGTTACAATAATAAGAGTTTATGGATTCCCTATTTCTCCACACATACTTCCAAAATTTGTGCCCCTCAGAATAGCATTTCTTGAATTTATGTGGAAAATGAAGTGAATGGAGAAAGATGCAATGCACAAGTAGAAGAAAATCAATTTCCTACCAAACCAAATCAAGTGTGAAGATTGGACTGTAGGCTCAGACACACTAGAGGAGTTACACTATTATTTGAAGACAAGATATGCATTGAATTCTGCAAAAGGAAGATCCTTTGACCCTAAAAATCACATGAACAACATAAGGCACAATATCCTTACCAAAACAACAATGGAACACCAAGTGGAATATGAAGAAGATGTCATAAGGAACTGCATTACTTATAATCATGTATTTAGTAGAAGGAAAAAATGGGAATATATGAAGAAGCTTGAAGAAAGGATGAAGTGGAGGTCCAAGGATTTCCTAGGATACTTTGTTGAGGAAAAGGACCCCATCAAGAGGATAGATTTGATAATGGGTAAATTTCAAGACTTGTACAATAAGAAGGAATCATATCTCCAAGAACATGATAGTGGTGCAATTGTAGAGCATACCCCAGGTGAAACCTCTAAACCTCCCATGGAGTAGTTACCTACCAAAAGACAGAAGACAAAAAGCATTGAATAGTTAGTACCTTATGAGGAGAGTGAAGAGGTGGGTGATACTAAGGAAGTGGCTACAGTACTGTAGCCACTGAAAGGTGATATTGAGGTTGATCAACCCATCCTTGAGACCAATTCCCATATGTTAGGGTTAGAAGGAAAATATCTAAAAGTTAAATGCAAATTTTATCAATAAACTGAGAAATAAAACACACACAAAAAATTATAACACAGAGAATTTAACATGGTTCACCCAATATGGGCTACATCCACCAAACTGCAACCATCCAATGATTTTATTATCTAGTGAAAAACATATTACAATATCATGAATAATGCCATGCTACAAATCCCCATCCCAACCGCTTATAACAACCTTTTAGAAGCTTCCAAAAAATATGGTTTACAAAGTCAGCTTTTTTCTTTTCGGTGACGAAGCAAAAAAGGTGGCGAGGATACATGAAGAGTGTACAGTACTAAATATTGTACATTATAGCATGATTAGTCACCACATACCAACACCATAAACATGAGGAAAGGATGGGTGATGCAGAAAAAACAAGTACAGAGGTACATGAAGATGAAAGGGAAATTCCAACCAGGGGATTCATAGAAGATGATGAATTCATTAAGACTCTTGGGTTTAGGGATTTTTGGATGAAGATGAAGATAAAATAATTTGAAGAGAGGATGGAATCGGTTGAAGCAGGAATTGAAGAATTAGAGAAAAATCAAATGGTAGCGCAGACTTTTTAGGAATTAAGAGTTGAAAACGTTGATATTAGCCCCCAGAAGGCTAAAGAAATGGTCTTGAAGAGAAATATGCTCATTTTCCCTGGGTTGTAATTAAAGAAAATGTTTTTTCTTGATCAAGTGTGGGCTCAGGAAGATCCAATGCTAGTTGCGGAATTTGACTCCGATGAAGGAGTGAGTGGAATTGGGTATAACCCAAAGATTAAAACCCTGTCCATATGGATCAAACAAAAAAATACACAGAAGCCAAAATTATTGGATGTAATTCAAGGGATGAAAGGGGAAGTGATGGTAAGGACAATACAAGATACCACCCCTTTGAAGGTAGCCACAATGAGCATACATTCATCCATGTTCACTCGAACAACTATTAAGGGATTAGAAGATAGATTGAAGGAGTATGAAAGGGAACAAAGGTTCCTAAATGATGAAGTTAATAAACTGTTCATGGAGAATGTCAAATTGAAAGAACAATTAAGAGGAGCAAGACCCTCACAAAGCAAGGAGATGGTGTTATACGAGCCTCCTATTTCTCCAATGGATATTGTAAAGAAAATTTTTGTAGAACAAGTAAAAACTCCAGAGAAGGAAGTGGATGATGTAAATAAGGGCAGCAATCAAACCCAGGATGAAGTGAAAAAGTGATTTTTTAAAGTTATGGAAAATATTCTTGAGCACAGGATAAAATTAGTTATTAATAAACTAGAGAATATGCATGATAGTTATAAAACACTTCAACAGGCAATGGATCAAATAAAGACACATATGCTTGTATTAGATCCTTTGTTCAAAAGATGGTAGCCTATTCACCACACTTTGGCTAAGTTATGCCAAGTTCTACAAAGAAGTCCTGATGCTCCCACAACATTAAATCCAACTAAACAAACTATGAGGATGATTATTGATGAATTTCAGTATATACAAGGGGAAGATAGAAAGATTGTAACACAAATGGATTTATTATATACCTTGAAATAGTGGTATATATCTGAAATCATGAGAGATGGTGATCAGTTGAAGGGCTTGGATAAGTGGAAGAAATAATTCAACCAGGTTATTCATAAGTGTGTAACTCATATACAGGATGATGATGATACCACTCTTCACAGACTAAATCAAATCATGGATGGGTTGATTGTTCTTGATTCAGGATACCTAAAGTTTGTCAATGATACAAAGGCATTACTAGATAGTTGATGGAAAAGTCATCTTGAAAACATGCCAAAGATCTAGGAATATAAGTGGGCATCAGATTTTACGGTGTATCAGTGGGAGGAAAAGTATTTGGTTTCAAAAGAATAGGACACTGAGGCAAGAGCATTTGGATGTTCATCATGGAGAGGAATAATTTTCCAAATCAATGATCACGGGTCTTCTACATTGAATAATGGAACCATATGCCAAAATATTTTAAGTCTTTTTATTTCCTTAATTATGCTAATTAAATAGTTTTTGGTTTCAGAAGAATAAGACACTAAGGCAAAAGCATTTGGACGTTCATCATGGAGAGGAAGACTTTTCCAGATCAATGATCACGGTTCTTCTACATTGAATAATGGAACCATATGTTAAAATATCTTAAGTCTTGTTATTTCCTTAATTATGCTAATTAAATAGTTTTTAGTAAAAGAAGTAGTTATGAAAGGTCGTCTCTTTTTGTAAAAGGCATGTAGCTTGTTGCTTCCTATATAAATAGGAAACCAAGGCCTAGTTTTAAATCATCATCATCATTTGAAGACTTTTGTTATTAATTTATATCAATTGAAGCAATATAATGGAGAATATCTTATTATCAAAGATTATCCATGACTATGTTATCATTCTATATTTTTCTTATGTTTTCCATACTTATTTCTTCTTATATTTGAATGAATATCAGCTATTGAGCCTCAATGTTGTGCTTGTGTGAATGAATATGCTGATATAGTAAAGCATTTACTGTGGATGTTGGTAGAGCTACTATATTTTTGAAAATTTGAGCTTATTTCGCCTTGTTACATGTTCAACATAAAAATGGAAACTATTTAAAAATAATAAAGTTAACAAAGTTGCTTATTTAAATAATTGTGAGTTACGTGCATTAATACTTTATTAAGTTTTGTGTCTTCACAAAATATGTTGATACAAAATGAATGGAAGAAGCATCCAAGTAATCCCATTTTTTTCTGCCAACAATTCATACCAAAGATTGAACAATTTAAGGATATTGCAATAGGTAATTTGTATTGACACAAATAATATTACTGAAGCATTTCAAAGTTTAGGCCATAAGAATCATCCTTTTTAAAACATGGATTGCAAATAATTCTGAAAATTTAGAAGTATTGGTCATTAACATTATTGACAATTGTCTACTACAATGTCATCCAGTGTATCATTGTCAATGTTCATATGTTCTTTCAAGTAATTAATATTATCATCATCCTCATCTTGACCTGCATCATATTCATCATCATTGAAATTTGATTGTAGACCATCTATATTGTTACCAGATGTATTTGGATCATCATTTTCTATACCATCCATATTGTTGTCTTCCATAACATCATCTAACTCTGAAATTTTTTCTTCTTGTGCCTGAACATAACCATCTTCACCATCATCATGGATGTTAATTTATTCAATGTTCTCTAATCCATCTCTCTCATTTTTTTGGCCATCATTGTTTTGCTCAGTATCCACTAATGTTTCGTCAAATACATGCCTTAATCTTGGATCATAATGTATGACAAATATCCATTTGGGTCCAAAATATCTTCATAGAAAAATAGTTGCACATGAACTACATACATATATTAGACGTATGTTATAACAATTTTATTGATTAATAAACATATTTATATATTCACAATAAACTATGAACTAATAGATTAATGATCACTACTGCTTCTTGTTTGAGTTAAATAAATACCTACTCACAATGAATTGGTAGAACATAAGGCTCCTTATCAGGGAAAACTTTAAGAAACCCCCCTCTCGGCGTAGGTGTAAAATACTGGCGAATCCTGTATACTTCTCGATGAAAAATATTAATTTTATTGGTGATTTTTTTCGATTTTCGGAAAAAAAAATATCCCAATTGGTGAATCTTTTATAATCCCTGGTAGTTCGTGGAAAATCTTGGCGAATTACAAAAAATTTTAATCGAATAAATTATTTTTCATTGGCGATTAAAACCGTTTTTCAAACCAGAATTTGTTTTCCATTGGCTATTAAAACCTTTTCTCAAAGCAAAAAGTATATTTTCATTGGCGAATTAAAAAGAATCTCAAAATAATAAAAAAATCCAATGGCGAAATAAACAGATATTCCAACGAAAAATCATAGGGCCCATTCGATGAATGTTCGATGGACAATTGTAGTTGCATTCCAGAAGTAAATCTCTAAAGCACTAGACTTGTGATTTGAAACCTTCAGAATAACACTAGAACCGTTAGATTTCTGGAATTCAATGGTTGAGATTTTATTACCGTACAAATGGTTATAAAGTTTTGTTTCTCAACGATTGGACGACCTCGACGGGATGCACAAATTTCGAATTGTTAGCTCATTTAATGAATTGTATGGTGCCATTAAGGGATGTCTTCTAAAATGCTATCAAACACCAACTAGATAGGTTTAACGTAATCTTTTAAATCCTCTGAAAGGATAGATCTTAAATAAAGAGCTTGGAGAAATGGATTTAGTAGAAGATTGTCACATTCTGTTGGTAAAGTTAAGTGAGCCTGCATACGAGGAAAGGTGGAAACATTTTGAACTCCATACTCAGAGTTTCCTCAAAATGGTACTTCCAACCGATATCAGAGTATGGGAAGATGAACTTGTGACCGTCATGCAACCAAATTTGAATTGGCCTGAAGAAGAGTAACTCGACATCATTTCCTAGCTACGTTCAGTGGCATGGAAAGAGAAAACCAGCTATACCGAGTACAACAGGGTGACTTTTCATTTTAGAAGAAGAAGAAGAGCGCGCTGAATTTCATAATTTAGTTATGGAAATGTAGTTGGAACTGTACAAAGTCCCGAAACCTCTAGTAGTTTAAAAAAATGCATGAATCCTTTTGTGAATTATGAATTTGTGACACGTAATGATAAGGGGGCGTAGTTTCAATTTTTGAGCGCTTTTTGAATTTTGATTGTACAAGGTGTGGGGTGACAGGTCTGTGATACCATATTTTTGGCATTAGAGAGATAAAAGAATATATTTCTAAATCTGTGTATTTATTAATGCTTCCTTTTAATTATGAATGAATTGTGTTTCTTTATGATAATTGTTCAATGTTTATTTGTTAGGTCAGATTCAGAATGCATATTTTTTTCACCTCTGAGACTTTGTGTTTAGATTAATTCATTTGTTAAAAGAGAAAATATCACTTTTCTTTACTGATTGTCAGAAAAATGGACTTTGTGTCATTTGTTTTAAAATATTTTGAATCTACTTTCATGGTTAAAGTGACAAATTTGTACACCAACAAGAAAAAAGATTTGCATTCCGAAAGTAAATCTCTGAAGCATTAGACTTGTGAATTAAAACCTCCAGAATAACACTATAACCATTAGACGCAGACATGTGGCAAGATAAAGGCCCATCGCTCATCACTCATTTAGTCTTTTCAATGCCTCAATGTTGTAGATTTCATTTAATTGAAATTATCAATATTTTTGAAGAAAGTGTGGTTGGCAGTGGAAGTGGCGATGATTAATGCCATATGTGATATGAACATCCGAAGCAATTTCTTGGACAACTCATAGCTTTAATGAAACAAGATTTGTAATTATTTCAAATCGTTTGAACTTTGAGTGGCACAGGTGAATCAGTGATTTTGACAGCTTGTCATCTTGAGGTATAATTTGCATGTGGCTAGACGTCAATCAAATTAAACATTTTAATTATACACCTGGCTAGTAGTGGTACTGGTGGCTCATAAATAGGGATAGTATTAGTGATTTAGTGAATAGTGGATAGTGCCATAAGGGTTTTTATTTTATAGGATTAATAAGGATTCACGAAGAAGATGATGCAGTATTGGGGATACTGTAAATTCTCCTACCTACAGTTATGTAGTTACAGAGTAATCAGTAAAAGATGAATTTCCTTCAAGTTCAGAATGGGTGGAATTGGAAAGAAGTTGATTTGGTTAACCTAACTTCTTAGATAGATTTTGAACCAGGATGAGGAGCTCTGATGGAGGTAAGTGTTATACCAGTGCATGGAAGCTGTGTGCAAAAGATGGGAGTAGATTTGCTTCTCCTCTTGTATTCTAACAGCTCCCATTTCCCCAGCATGGTTGGCCAGGAAAGCCCCATGCATTTATTCTCAAAGAGACATTTTTATTACATCTTCTGTATGACTCTGGTTCTCGAAGGGGATAAGAACATTTTGTATCTTCATGGCTCCCATTTCCCCAAGATTGATTAGAACCCCCTTTCCCTAGCATGGTTGGAAAATCCACCAGTAAAAACTTGGAATCATGAATTTATTTTCAGAGCCACATTTGTATTACGTTGTCACCAGGAGAAGCTTGGAATCATGCATTTATTTTTAGAGTTACATTTATAGTAAATTTTCAGCAGCAGAAGCTTGGAAATTGGAATCAATTTGTAAGCCATTATAATGAGCAACAACTTGGAATAAATTATTAAATTTTGTCTATGTAAATTACTAAAGTGACGCACTGACATATGTTATTTATACAAAATAGGAGCTACAGTGCTACTCGTCTGTAAAAAGATATGTAATAATGTGACATTGAAATTCAGTTGCAATAAAATAAATGGTTGTCAATGTGTTGTGTTATTCTTGAATCTTCGTTATTCATTTACGCTTAAGAGTAAAGAGTTTCTTTTTGAGTTCGGAACTTCAGTGTCTATTTTTAAATTTAATATATTCAAATCAGTTTTTTTCTTTTAAGAAATTAAATAATATACTTTAAGCAATATGTACTTGATAATTCATGGTTATATCAGGCCATCGGGGGAATGCAATCATTCATTCCACCGATGTTTATGTGTTACAATGATGTGCTTACTTTTGTGGATTCTATCGGTATATCGGGGAGCGCACCTTATGAGTTATGAGTCTTTGCCTTCGGGCCATCGGTGGGGTTGTGATGGGGGTTCCACCGACAAAGCATTGTTAGGCTGATGCCTATGGTATTGACTTTAAAACACATGTGTCATGTTAATTTTTTTAAGTTAATATCATAAATTACTCAAGTTTCAACCGTTGGATGAACATTTGATGTATGGTTGTAGTTACATTTCGTAATAAAATGAACAGAGCGATGGGCTTCCCAACTTAAACCTCTGGAATCACCCTATAACCGTTAGATTTAGAAAGATCAACTGTTAAGATTAAGAATTTGCAACTTGTAGACCTAAGACGTGTCATTCACTTTAATGTTCCAATTTCGAGAAACAATCAAACAAAGCATTTAAAGCACTTTGTACTGCTAAGTGTCACTATCAACCAGTCCTGGAATTTGATGGTCACCCCTACCGGCTACCTGTCATATGAAAATTTTATGACAGTTTGGTCATTTAAATGCCTATAAAAAAAATTGTTTAATTTATGAATTTTTATATAAAATCTTTTATAAATGCAATATCTTGAAAAATTAGAAAACAATGATAATTATTAGTGATAAATATAAAAATCTACTGTTATAATTAACAATTAGCAAAAGTTTCTAAAATCATATTAAAAATAAATCTTGTTAAATATATTCTAAAAATTAAAAATAATTATGTTTTATTTTGAAAAGATTCTAAATTAATATATATTTTTATAATAATATTATAAATCACTTATATTAATATAAAAAATGATAGCTATTATAAAAATGTCAAAAGTTTCTAAATTCATATTAAAAATATTCAAAAAAATTATATTCTATTTTCTTTTTATAATTAAATTTATAAAATGATATATATTATAAATTAAAATACTATATAATATTTTTTTACGGTTTAATAAAAATATAGCAAGTCAAACTATATGGTCTAATAAATTTTATAGCTGTAATATACAGTCTAACTCTAAAATAGACCATCAAATTCCAGGCATGTTGTCAACTGTCAAGTGATTAATGTTTATTTTTAAAGTTAATATCATAAATTACTCAAGTTTCAACCGTTGGATGAACATTTTATGTATGGTTGTAGTTGCATTCCATAATGACATGCACAGAGCAATGGGCTTCCCAACTTAAACCTCTAGAATCACCCTATAACCGTTAGATTTAGAAAGATCAATGGTTAAGAATTTGCAACTTGTAGACCTAAGAGTTAAGACGTGTCATTCACTTTAATGTTCCAATTTCGAGAAAAAAAGCATTTAAAGCACTTTGTATTGCTAAGTGTCAACTGTCAAGTGATTAATGTTTAGTTTTAAACTTTAAAGTTAATATCATAAATTACTCAAGTTTCAATAATTGGATGAACATTTGATGTATGGTTGTAGTTGAATTCTGTAATGAAATGCACATAGCGATGGGCTTCCCAACTTAAACCTCTGGAATCACCCTATAACCGTTAGATTTAGAAAGATCAATGGTTAAGAATTTTCAACTTGTACTCTTGTAGACCTAACTCCTAAGATGTGTCATTCACTTTAACATTCCAATTATGAGAAAAAAAGCATTTAAAACACTTTGCACTTTGAAATTGTACAGTGATTTTTAAAGTCTTCAATCTTCAGATTGCTCATTGTAGTGCACCACCCTATTTTGGATTCCATGGTTCCACTTCCAACAACACCATTCCAGTTTTTTGAAGAGTCGCGACTCAAAATCTGGGTAAGTGAAAGAATTCCTGCGGCTACGTTTCATCGTTTGACATTTCTTAAAATCTTATTTTGTCAAAGTTTGAAGTTTGGGTTTAGACTTTAGAGACTCAAGAATTCATTAAAATTAAGGAGGACTAATAGGTATTACTTATCAGGGAATTCACATTTCATGACTTCACATTTGTATAAGCATGTCTACCACCAGTACCACTAGAGCAATTTCTGATAAAAAAATACATTATGCAGAATTGCTTAAAACCCCAAGTTTCACCGATGGGTACCATGATATTTATGATCCTGAAATCTATGGTAGGCGTACCTTAGAACTTAGATTTTCATCTCAAAATAAGGTTGCAAAGCACATGCAAGTTGATAGTATCAGTGCACTCTAGGTAACTGGATTAGGGCGCATGATGTTACATGAAGTTTTCCCTTGCCCAGAATTTATCATGATCTATGCTGAAAATTATGATGGTAAGAAAAGAGCAATTATTAATAAAGATAACCAAGAAGAATTATTATCCATTAATGCAATAGAACTTGGACAAGTGTTGGGGTTTACAACCAAATAATTTGGAAACCACCACATTGACCTAGAAAAGCTTGCTAGTGATTATGAAGCAGTGGTAGAAAGGCTGAAAAATGATTTCTTAAATAAAATAGTTAAGGATAGAAACAAATTGAAAGGTGATCATAAGCCTCCTTATAATTTGGATATTTTTAAACCATGGGTTCAGGATACTATTTCCATGCTAGCATTTTTCCTTGGTCTGGATAGCAATTTGGAAGTGGGTGCAAGCCTCCTTGAAATGGTATATAATATCCATTATGTTGATGAACATGTCAAATATAATTATACTCAACACATTGTAGAATCCATGCATAAACAATTTTTAATGATTAAAGCAGGTTCCACAAATACATTTAGGTTCACAACCTACTTGTGCTATCTTTTTCTATTCAAATTTAGAGGAATTATTCAGACCAACAAGCTTCAGATTCGGCCCTATAGTAATGCAGAAGAAAATAAAATAGCTCTAGTATATAAATAGACCACTGAGATAAGGATGCATGATTCACGAAGGAACTACAGTCATTTTGTACACTACTTTTTAGCTCCATTGCATCAAGTAATTACAAATACTCCAATTCCTATATTGCCTATGTCATGTAGAAACTGCATGCAACTAGGAAAAGAAATACAATTGGCTGATTGGTACTTAATGGAAGAATATACTATGCTAAGATTTTATGGATCGGGGGTACAACCATACAAACTTCCAATACATGTGACAAAAAGGTTTTTTGCATTGGAATATGTAAGGAAAGTGCAGAGTGTTGATGAACTACACTTTCTCAGTCAGCAAAAGAAGACCTTATTTCCTTCTTTACCTTTTTCATGTGGAGGGTTCACATTCGAGAGAAAAACATTTAGTGTGGCACATAATCTTTTGAATTTTTTTGAATTTGATGCTATATGTCACTGACAGTATGATCCATGTGACATCATTAAATCAATGATTGTGGCCAATAGGAATGTTGTAAATAGAATTCAACATCAAAGTAAACCCTTGCTTGAAAACTTGAGAAACAAGGATTCTTGGGATGAGGTCAAAATAGCAATGGAGAAAAGTGTTGCTGAGAATGGTATTTCTTTTGAACAATTGTCAGCAGAAATTATGGCATTGCACCGAAAGACAAGCAGGACATACAACATTTTTTATGAAAAAAGTGATAAGCCATCTAGTAGAGTAAAAATTATAGGTTCTCTAGAGAAGGAAGTTATAGATAAAAATTGGTCACGATAAAAAATTACTACCTTTTGGTCTATGAGGAAGGACCTAGGTGATCCAAGAGCTCTTGTGGAGTATGGAGCTAACGAAGAAGATAAAGATTTTAGCAAATTGTGGAATATAGAGCATCCTGATCAATGTGGAAGCAAAGAAAGTGATGAATCTTATTATGAATCTAATGATGATATTGATAGGGAAGAAGAAGAACAAAGCCATGCCAATTACAAACCTGGTTTAAGTGAGGCCGCAAAAGAAGAATATGCTTCAACATATACTTCAGGAGCAGCCATACTTGAAAAAATTTGTTATGAAGGTGGTCCTTTGGGGTCCAAAGGACAAGGCCCTTTGGGGTCCACAGGACAAGGCCCTTGGACAATACCAAGTGTTGAGCATAGAAAAACAGGTGATAAATCTGGCCTTGGGCATGGAGGTGAAAATGTAGACCAAGGGCATACAAGTCAAACTCAATCTATTAGAGCTTCTAATCCTCATCCTCATGGTCAGATACAATCACAACTAGGACATGCCCTTGGTGGACAACTTAGTGCAACTAGGAGTGCCATTGGTGGCGATGGTATGGGTAGTAGTACTAGTAGTGGTCAACATATGCTACAACGACAAATTACAAACAATACTAAGAGGAAAACAATAAAATATACCACAGAAACACCAGGTGATCAATGTAATCAAAAGAGGCAAAGGATTTTGTAAGGTCCAAGTCACACTATCAATGGATCCACCAGTACCACAAAGGAGTTATTTCCAGATACTCCCCCGATTCCAGTTAGTGTGGGTACGACATCATTAGCAACTGCAAGTACTCCTATTCCTTCACCATTCAAGCATTCCATTGTTCCTGCCTCCCCAGGTTATGATTTCATTGAAGAGTTTAAAAAGAAATCAGACTTGAATAAAAAAGAAAAAAAGCAACTGATGGAGAGTGCATCTGAAGTAACTTCAGAGCCTGCAACAACCATGGTATTACCCATATTTGACACAAATAAAGAAATCATGGAGTACACAATTGTTGTTCCCACAGTTTAAAACAAACCAACAAATCAGATGAATCGATCTGAATACCAGGTAACCAATTTTCAATTAGATTTTTCTGGCCTGAAAAATACTTACAAAATTAATGTATCAAAGAAGAATAATGAATTGGTGTACACATCATTGCTAAAGCAAGATAGAGAGAAGAAAAGGTTGCAGACCCAAATAGAAAAGTTATAGGCAAACCTAGCAAGTGAGAAAGCAAAGAGGAAAGCAACAGATAACAAGAGCAATGAATTAGAAAAAATAATAATAAAATCTGCCTCTACATCAACAAGCAAAGAGGATAAATCAAATGAGAGAGAAGTGAATGACCTGAAGCAAAGGCTAGATGAGAGCAACAAGAAATATGATGAGGAAAAATCCACTTCAAAAAAATTAAGACTAAGCATTGTGAATGGAAATGCATAGTGGGAACAAAAATTGGAGAAACAGAGAAAAACAAATGAAAGATTGGAGACAGAGCTGAGGGAAGCAAAAGAAGAAATTAAGTCTTCTCAAAATAAGTTATCTGCATTTTGTAGAGATACAATGAGGCATATGAAACAAAAGATCTGGGATGAAATAATGCAGAGGTTTGATCATTTGTGTGACATGTTTAAATTGATTGATGCTATTAGACAAAATTATAAGAAGGTCAACAAATATTTAGTGGACAACAAAAAGGTGTTGGAATTAGAGAAATCTGCAAATCAAGTTCTACAAACAGTCTACAAAGCTAGTGACAATGATCTGAAATCAAAAGGGATTACTAATCGGATTGAAACCTCAATGAAGTTGTCATCTATCATTGAAAAGTGTTCGAGAATGTGTGGAACAAAGGAATATTTGCATTTGGTTGCAGACAAGATGAAGGTGGTGGATGAAAAGGTAAGGAACTTCACAGAGCTTGGTTTTCCAGAGGCTTTTGACACAAAAGAGAGATTCATTGGAAATGATGGTTTCAAAAAGAAGATGGAAGGTGCAAGGAATATTGATTTGGAGTTGGACCGGTTTCCTCAGAACCCAGATGTGAACTCTTTGGATTCCATCAGAACACTGATAACCTTGAATGCAAAATTGACTGAAGAATTCAAGACAGGTTCCATTTCCAATTACAATCATGAAATGTTAACAAAACTTCAAGTCAAACAACATCAGTTAGAGAAAATGGCAATTCCACCACCTAATGAGTGGAAGTTGCTAGAAAAGTTGATACAGTGACTTGATTTATTATTTTCAATCTTTGATAATATGAGTTTCGAAGTTCCAACTCAGCTTTGTGCAGACTTGTCTTTGGGCATTGGCAGGATTTTGCATTGCCAATGCCAATATGTACTCCTCCACGTGAAATTCAATTAAAAATCTCAAATTCAGACTTCAGTAATGTGATTATGTTCAATTATCTGGATTCTGTATTATTTATTTTATCATTTGAACTAGTGATGAACTGTTATCTCATTATATTTACTTCTTGGTAGAGCTTCCAAGTTATGGATGTTGAACTGTTAGCTCATTATATTTACTTCTCGATAGAGCTTCTAAGTTATGGATGTTGAACTGCTAGCTTCTATTATGTTTTGACTAAAAATCCTGATCAGTATCCACCAACTTACACCTCACCCACATCCCACATACTGCAAAAATACACTACATTTGATTTTATGATTAGCACAAATTGCAGAGATTTGTTTGACAAGATCCATTTTGTGGCCCACATTACTACTTGATCAATGATCATGTCCATAAATAAATCTAAAACCCCATGGTCACAACCCCTATTCCTGAAGAATTCAAATTCAATGTACTGACAAATTAAATGTACTTCCAACACTCAATTTGAATAGCATAAACATCCACTTTGGAGACAGCCAAATAAGTTAATAACTTATAAGCATATGAATCCACAAAATTTGAACACTCAAAAGAAAATCAGTAAATATGTGTAACCTTCTCCATTGTATTGATCTTCAAAGTTCAAATGATATGTATTATAAAAATAGTTTATGATATGAGATGGATGGGCGAATTGGTGCAATCTATTATCTATCTTCTTACTATTTTCTACTCTAAAGTCTAATTAAAAATGATGTGATGATCCATTGATCTCCTTTTGGGGTCTTGATCTCTCTTATATATGAGAGGAAACAAGCTACAAACCCCTTGCAAAAATTCATGCCGTTTGACAACTAAACATAACTCAAAATATAAATAAAACAATGTCGCAAGTGAATGCATTGATCCGTTAATCTCCAAGCAGAAGCCCATGACCACTGACAACCTAAGATCTATTCAAGGCTTCTACTCCATGATAGGGCACTCATCATGTTGTCGATTGGCGTTCTTCCTTTGAATCTTATGGTTGTCTCATTGGATCTGATTCTGACACATCTATAGTTTGGCTAATAAATAGATTGGCTGCAGAGAGGTGATGGATGTACTCCTGTTTAGCATAGGTGTCCATGTTAGAGATCGCCTCTTTCATATCATATTTCATAGACATTATTTTTTTGAGTTACTTATGAGTGTTTTGTAAAACTATAACCTCATCATTTATTTCTTGCAATGCAGCAGTTAGAAGCCCAACAAGCTCTTCCTTCCAATCATCATATTCTCACAGATTTCCAATGCCAAAATGAAGTGTCGGGAATGGGACTGAATCAAAGCAGTCGAAATCTTCCCTAAGCCTGTTATGATATCCATTATGTGATTCTACCAACTTGTTATATGTCAGCAATATTTTTCCTTTCATGGCATTCTTATCTACGAGCTCCTTTTTTTTCTCCATCATTCTAGGCTGCAATCATTCATTCTCCACCAATGCAATGTATTTCTATTTGAATACTTCCCAATATTCAATAGCACATTTCATCATTTTATTGAAAATTTCTTTTATCATTTTAGATATAGTGTTATATTTGATGGTTTTCACTTCTTTCTCCAATTCTTTGCATTTCCCCTAGGATTTCAAATGGTAATTCTTCCAGTAGGCTACATCAGCCAATGCATTAAGCACTCTCTTATCTTTTTCAAGCCATGGGGAGTACAACTCTGATGTGGAGGAGGAAGATGTTTTTTCTTTCTGATTTGCTAGCCCCTTCTCCAATTTGTCATTTTCCTTAATCAATTTTTTGATCTGTGCTTTGGTAAATTTTGCCACATTTATGTTCAATTCTGTTGTCTTCATAGGGTTGGTATCCACTACTCATTGAACCAAGAGATGACCAAACACTTGGTTTGGATTACTAATTATAGTAGGTCTTTTATCATGGGGATACAATGACCAAATAAGCAAGGTGGCTTCATCTAGGTTGTACCCAAATCCTGAATACATTTTGTCACTTGCTTCTTTTGTTAAGTTCATTGTCGTATTCCCTCTTTTTCTGAAGCTATCAAATACAATTGAAGAGCTAATATCCCACCCTGGTAGGAGCAACACTCCATCTTCTTGAAGCAATTCCCTACTTCTTTTAGGAGTGATGGACTCAATTTCCTTTTCTACCTCCCTTTTCAATTCCTCCAGAGCGGTTGCCTCATGTTCAAGAGTGATATCCTGTATCTGTTGTCTCATTTTTCTTCCTTTATATTCATAAATAAATGATTTAAATTCAGAAGATTTAACAAAATCACAATTAGAAATAAACTGTTGTCTAGCCCTTACCCTCACATCATTAGATGGTTCATTTGATGCCTCAAATCTTACAATATTTTTCTCTTGAAGGGACTCTTATTGTGCAATCACAGGAGCACTTATTTGTTTAACCTGTTCACCCTCTTCATCACCCTTCTCTTATTCACTTATATCAGTATCTACAAAAAAACAAACCTCAGGAGTAGGTTGTGAAGGTATGTAATCCAAGGGCTCTATGGCTTCACCTTGTACTCCTGAATAGGTTGCATGAGGTGCATCAAAAACAACTGGGGGAACATCCTTTACCAGTTCATTGACATGATCGATGAGTTGCTCAATTCTTGATAAAGGATCTTGTATCTCACCAAATTCCTTTGAATAAGATGGGACATTTTTTCTCTTCCATTCCTCTGCAAGCGTAATCTTGTTATAGGTGTCCATTCTTTCCTTGGTGGAAGCCTCATCATGGTTTCTTATGACATCTTTGATTGAGAACAAATGTTCATACCTTGATAGCCCCTGCGATAATCTTGCCTTGTGAATAAACCCTTCTGCATCAAATTGTTTCCTTACATCACCTAGAGGTAGGTTGTACTGTGCTAATTTACCATCAATTTCTCCATATCCTTCATTGGCAACCACTGTAAAGTCTCCAAAACATAAGGTGTTGGGCATAATTGATTGTTTGTTATGTCCTTTGAGGTGTTTGGATTCAGATTTTGCCAATTGCCTCACAATTTCTAAAAAAGAAATTCGGTCAGGAACTACTCGTGGCATCAAGTGTGGAGCCCCTTCGAACCCATAAACCCTTATCACTGTACAATTAGGGAAAGCATACCATTCTCCCCAGTTATGATTCACTTTATTTCTTCGGTCATTTTCCTTTGGTCTTAGAAATCTCTGTACTTTTGGGGATAGGTTATAATACCCTAGCAACTTTTTCAATGGTTTTACAAAAAATTCTTCAAAATAAAGGTAATGAGACCTACCAAATCGACTGTCCCACAATGAATTCCACATTTGTATAGGTTTAAAATATCCATTTTCATCTATATCTTTTATCCTTAATTCTTCACTCCAGACCCCTCTGACTTATCCCACGTACAATAGCAAATGCATAAGCAAAGAATAGTGTTCAAAATTAATATTATCACTATTATTTTTAATCTTTTCAAACCCTCAATGTAGGGCATTGGCCAAGTAGCTAGCATAATCAAATGGCCTGGCATCCTTGCTCTGTATGTCTGCAGCTAATACCATTGGGGCAATTGACATGAGAGGTGGAACCTCTACTCCCAAAACCTGACCAGCTGAATAATAGGTGTATCGGAAATACTCTTTGAACAAATCTTCATGGAAAGGAGGGTTTTCACTGCTAGAGAACCTCTTGAGTTGGCCTCCTTCATCCTTGGGCCTATGCAAAGATAATTTCCATCTCTTATAGTTGGTATCCATGTGGCAATACTCTGTCAAGAGATCTTTGATCGTGAATGATAAATTCAATGAACACTCTAACTAAAATACATTAGAAATGAGATCCCTAGAAATAACAAGCATGTCACCCCTGCCATGTGACTGAATAGTTCTTTTCTTGGGGTCATATCTGGTAGCAAGAGCTTTAATTAGCTCTATGTTCACAAACGCATTGGGCACCACAACTCTTCCCAAGTTCAACCTCCATGGATTGCAGACTTGTTGAAACCTAAATTGTTTTCTATAATGGTACATGAAGAGGTCGTACCCTCATTGCGGTGTCCAAATATCCCCTAAGCGCTTTTGTTTGTTCCATAATCGATCCATGGAAGGATTCATTTGAGCACTCCTCTTGGGTCTCACCCCCGACCCAAGACATTGATCTATCAGGTCTTCATTTAGGAGTCTCTTAGGCTTTTCAATTTTCTGTTTTTAGCTTTGGGTTTGTCTGTACTCTCTTCCATTATTTAAATCTTAAGGTTTTGAGTAAAATAGCTTCTTAGTTGGGTCTGAAAGTGAAGTACTTACGTGAGTCTCGCCAAGTCGCCTCCACAGTCCACCAGTCTTTGTTGCGTCAAAACTCCAAGTTTTTGCCTTTTTGCTTTTGCCCTAATCGAAATCTTCCAAGATTTTGTAACAACTATGCGATCAACTTGTGATATAATTCACTTCAATTTTGGTTCATAAATGCACTGCAGCACGGCTGCACGATGCCCTGGGATGTCACATCAGTCTTTCACCGATAGCCACCCTCTCCACCAATGGACACCTATCCTTTGTTCTATCGGTGGGACGCCAGATAATGTTTCCTTGATGTACCATAGTTCCCCCGATATACTTTATGCATTCGATAATTCATGCCCATGGGCCATGGTTATAATTCATGGTTACTTTTGTTGACAACTTGACTCTATTGGTATATCGGGAGAGCACCTTAGGAGTTAGGAGTCTGCCCAATAGAGTATTCACTACGGAATTTCAAATTTGTTTAATATTTATGGATGCAATGTGAATGTAGGCTATAATATGGATCTTGTCACATAAATTTCTACAATTTGCATTGTTCATAAAATCAAAGTGTGGTATATTTTTGTGATTATTGATAAAATAAGATAATTCAAATTTCATGGCCATGGTCATAAATTATAATTCATGGTTACTTTTGTTGATGAATTTATCGGTATATCAGGAGAGCACCTTAGGAGTCAGCCTGATAGAGTATTGTTACACCGATACTAGGTTGTGAGCTATTTTCATCGGGCCATCGGCGGGACTGTGATGGGGGTTCCGTCGATGAAGCATTGTTAAGCCGATGGTATTGAATTTTATATAGTTTA
Organism: Sequoiadendron giganteum; assembly: GCA_007115665.2. Taxonomy (NCBI): domain Eukaryota; kingdom Viridiplantae; phylum Streptophyta; class Pinopsida; order Cupressales; family Cupressaceae; genus Sequoiadendron; species Sequoiadendron giganteum. Next base: position 453,108,585 of record CM021103.1, on the reverse strand, counting down.
TAAAATATCACTAACTACAGTTTGACTTTGGCATATGTATTATGATTCATGAAGTGCAATATAATATAAAATATCATGGCGACTTGGAGTGCAATATAAAATAAAATATCCTGAACTTGAAGTGCAATGATTCACAATTTATTTGAATACAATATAAAAAATCATCAACTACAGTTTGGAATATGATTCATGCAGTGCTTGAGTGCAATATAAAATAAGATATCATGAAGTGCAATGATTCACAATTTCAATGTTCATTGAATACAATATAAAATATCATCAGACATCAACTACAGTTTGGACTTTGGAACAATGGAAACTGATTCATGAAGTGCAATAAAAATACCTAAAACCTGCTAATTATCTTCCATTTCCCAAATGGAGTCAGGGTCCTCAAACTGATGCTCATCTTCAGATAAAGTAAAAGAGTCATCTTGATTCTGAGACTGCTCTGCACTTTCTTTGGCCTATGTCTCAAATTCAACATTCATTGTTTGATTTGTGTCAATTTCAATATCATTGTCATTTGTCCCAAGCCCACTACCACTACCACCAGTACCGACGGTTGTTGTAATTGGAGAGCCTATGTTGCATAACCCGGTCCCTCTTCTTTCACATGTGGACCTCCAGATTGTGAGTGCCCTTTCAAAAGGAAATTTTTTGACATTATACGCAGTTCCTTTCATCCTCAAGCAATTTTCCAAATTCTTGTCCAGTTTTTTTCTTAACTTTGATTTCAAAAACCCCAATGTACTGAAAACTCTCTCATCCTCTACCAACCCCAAGATCATTGTTTGACATAAATCAGCAAGTTTGAAATATTTTGACATCGAACCACGCAATATTTCACTCTGACCTAAGCTTGTCCAAACCTTTTTTATTGATCCTAGTTCAAAGGCCTTCTCCTTGCCCATGGATTTATACTGCTCCCTCATAGTTGTTGTAAAACTCCGACATTGCTTTCTAAGCTTATTTTCATTTAAAATTCCTTCTATTATTTGTTCATTGTGTGTTACCTTTTCTAAAAATTGTTCGATCAATATTTTTACTTGATCATGAAAATATTTTGGGTTATCTCGGTTTACCCAAAATTGAGGATACACAATACCCATGGCTTCAAGTATTTCATGTTGAGGGAATCTTTCACGAATCTTTGAGGAAAGAGATTTTGCAATTTCCTTCAAATTATCACTAACAGATTTAACAATATCGTTAAAATCTTCCTCATTAATAGGTACTTCTTTTCTAGAGTGCTTGGCTGTCTTACAATGGTACATTGGTATCTCATATCCACGTACACAAATACATAAGTGCCCACTTGCATTAAACTGTAAATAATTATTAGGATTATTCAAATCAGTAATTTTCCGCCACATCAAATAATTTGCACCTTCTTGTGTTAGATCTAGATATAGATGATCGGGGGCCAAGCATGTAAGTTTACGTAGATTGGCATATTCATAAATATACATAGTTATGTCTTGGGATTTCTTCACAAGATTGTTCATCTCATCTGGCATGGGGAGAAGACTAGCTAAATTCAAGAGTGTCTCTATATCGCTTAACCTATGTAAGAGGTCAGGAGCTTTGTCTACTGTGTTGTGATGCTCGTACATCACTCCAATCAAAGATTGATATTCTGAAAGAACTTGTTGTGTCGGTCCATGCAGGGAGATCCATCTGGTATCAAAATCCTTGAGAAGCTTGTTTCCAAGTGTTATTCCCTTAGCAAAATGTTGAAATTCAAGGAAATGTTTGGGACTTCGGCAGAAGTATGCATGGATCTCGCAAAATAGATTTTTAAATTTTGATACTGTAGGAAACTTGCTTACAATTTTGAATGCTAAATTCATTTTGTGGGCCATGCAGTGAATTCCAAGCATGTATGGTGCACAATTAGTTTGTAAATTTGTGCAAAGACCGCTCCTTTGACCTTGCATCACTGCAACTCCATCAACTCCTACACACACCAAATTTTTGGCAATTTTCAAATCATCCATACCTGCAATTTCATTCAAAGATTTCTTGACTAGTTCAAATAGATTTTGCGATGTTGAACTGTCTTTCATTTTATGAACACAAAGAAGATGAGCTTGGTGAACATGTTGTTCTACAGTATACAAATACATACAAACCCAAGAAGTATTGTCTATCACAGTAACTTCATCTAAAGATAATGCAATGAAATTCAGCTCTTTTAATTTCTCCTTTAAATCTTGCTTTTCCACTACAGCAAGACAGTTCACCCATTCCCATCTAGCATTTACTAACCAATGTGAGAAGGGAAAGTGGGGAACACTCAAATAAGATAATAAATCAAAATATTCTAGGTAGTCTGTCATAGGATGCCCCCTGGATAAAATATGAAAAACAACACTCATCTGAACAGTTTTTGATAGATTTGCTACTGCCATGGCTTTCCCAAAATGAGCCTCAAGTGTACCTTCACATTTTTTAATCTTCGAAATTCTATGTTTATGCTCTCCATAATCTGTGGCATACTTAACATGAAGACATTCTTCCTTTGATTTCCATCGTGCGACTAATTGTTCCTTTCAGTCTATGACTTTTTTGGTAAACTTTGTCGATATGCTTTTCTATAGTGTCAAGCTTTAGCTGCATCATCTTGTCTCTTCCACATTTCCAACTACAAATATTACATTTGACCTGTGTTTCCCTTTCAATATATTTTTCATTTGATACCCCCACTGCTTCAAGGAATGGGTACTTCGACAACCAACCAATTTGAAAATTCCTTGTCATTTTCCACTCACGCCCCAACTTTTCTTTGCCTTTTCTTTTCTTACTACCAACATCATCCTCATCCAAGTCAATTATCTCATTCTGGCTATCCAGGGTATCCCTTGGAACATCTTCTATGGTATTTCCATCCTCATTTGATACATTTTGATTTAACACAATGACAATCTCACTTTGACCTTCCTGTGGCACTGAGGTATTGTCATTGCCATCTTCAATAATATTTGGTGGAAGAGTCGATGGTGTAGCTCCACCTTGATCTGATGGATTAGAAGCTTTTCCAATTCCAAAGTAAGACTGTATGGTACCTCCACATTTTGGGCATTTTGATGGCCTCCCAGTCTCTTCATTACCCTCAGGACTCTTACCCTTGTAGTTGTAGCTCAACATATTGATATCTCACTTCAAATAAAAGCTAGAAAAAAATTATTCTTGTTTAAGAAGGACAAACTGACAGAGAATATAGATCCCATTCCCTACTCAAAATCATGTTTAAGACTGAAGCAAGAATGGAAAACAGATAAAGAAATCTTATTATTATAACTAATAACTAATAACAGTATGAAGAAATGATCACTCACCTTTGAGTCTACATTTTCGAGTTTCACTTTCTTCTAAGTCGAGAAGTAGAACCTCAGAACCGAACAAAATGTGTAAGAAAAAATAACAGTTTCAATTGTATTTATATCAATCCATATTTGGCGAATTCCGCGGGATTTTCAAATGGTATGTTAAAAATTTGGCAAATCCCGCGTGCTTATACAATGACACCTTGTAATTTTCAAGGCGAAATAGGTCCTCATAACCAACGATTTATAAATTTTAATTAGTGAATGGGTCTTCACAAGCAACTATTTGTAAATTTTAATTGGTGAAATGGGTCCTCATATAATGTCGTTTTAATAGTATTGGCGAATATGTTGGTGTTTTATGACATGCTTCCCGAGATTCCAAGAGAAAATATTGATCGGTCAATTGGAAACGCATAGTCTATTATGGAAAATTTATTGCCTAAACATGGCTCGTAAAAAAAAATCATTGGCGAATGGACATGCATTGGACTGATAGTTCATGAAATCCAAGCGATTTGAACACCTTGCTAGATACCTAGAATTTGTTGATTCCTAGAATTTTGCCAATTGGCGAAGATTCCCCACCAAAGTTATCCCTTCTCCTTATCCTCTAGTAGGAAGCATGATGAATCTATATAAAACAATCCACTATGGGTATCATGTCTTCATTTCCTCTCAAATGCTTCATACCATCTACACTTAAAAATACAACATTTAAAAGAGCGTTAATCTAACTCAATATATATTTTTTATTTTCCCAACATATTGTAGATTCCCTTCAATTATATTCTTATCTTTTGAGCTTGATCTACTGGATTGCTTGAATTCAACCATGATGCCACAATCGAAGGATTGTCTTTTTACATCTACACTTTCTACACAATAATGCGACCATATGCCCACATTGTTGGATATTTCCTCGCCTATGAAAGACCATTTATTTCAGTGAAAACAAATATAATGATGAATATTAAAATAGTCAATAGTATCAAAACTGTAAGGAAACAACATTTTGTAAAATTCTAACTGTACCTTTCTTTCACATCCTCTAGATATGTTGATTTCATCTTCTGTTATGTTTGAATTTATACCTGCATCTTCTATTTGATTTTGAATTTGTTCAGTAACCCATTCTAGTGTGCAATCTTTGCCCCATTCCCCAAGCAGATCAGTGGGAAGTAGAGTATTCCTTGGATTCGATCTCTTAAATTGTCTCCTTGCTTCTAACACTTCTCTCTTTTTATCATACAAATCAATCCATTTGTTCATAAAGTCTATGTGGTGCAGAATGAACTTTTCAAGTATATTTCTTTCATCTACACCTATTACATATCAACATGTTTATTTCAAACTCCAAATGTCATGTTTTTAATTTTTAAAATAAATTATAGAGTAAATTAATGATTGCAAGAAAAACAACCACACTAATCATGAATTTACTTACTAATTTCTACTTGAACACCATTATATTGTGGTTTTCCTCCATCAATAATATTTGATGCTCGTTCTTCATCCCAGACGCGTGGCCCATCTTCAAAATCCTTACCAAGGAATTCGCACAAGAATAAAAATGCTTCATTCAATACACACCCTTCAGCCATGCAACCCTCTGGATGTGCCTTTTGTCAGACATATCTTTTTAGATTTTTCATATACCTCCCAAAGAGAAACATCCACCTCATTGATACAACACCCTCCAATTCAATGTCATCGACTAGGTGGATAAGTAAATGGACTTTTAGGTCCATGAAACTTGTAGGGAGATCCTTCTCAAATACACATACAATTTCTACAATTTCCTTCTTCCATTTTGGCACTTCACATTCATGGATCTCCTTGGAGGTCACCCACCTAATATAAGAATAGTAAATTAGTATGAACCTTTAGTCAAAAATTAAAATGTAATATAATATCTAATGTCTCTCACACACGAACATTTCATATAACCACATACCTTGTAAATGCTGACAATCGACTTATGGAATTCCTTAAGTCAACTATAAGACAAGAATTCCCCCCTAATTGCCAATGGCATGATATGATATCAAACACATTTAAGAAAAAGGTCATTAGTAATTTTTTCTCACACAACAAAATATCAAAATATAATTAGTACTTAATCAATGTTACTAGTATATGTTAAATCATGATATATAATACCTTCATAAAATTATGAAAATCATGTATTTTAAATCTTGTGATATGTCCATCAATTGTAAAAGCTTTAGCCAATGATGACCCATAGCCAGTAGGTGTCCTTATTGAACGAATGACATTTTTTAGTTGGTCTAGCTCTTTTTTTTTTTCTAAATCCATGGAGCTTCTACATATGTTTCATTTTCCCTATTTGGCCACAAATTTTTTCTATCAATTTTGGTACATGAAAGAGCAATATCTCTCCTTGAAGACAAGGCATCCTCTTTGCCTGATATATGTCAAAATATATAATCTGGGAAATTTTTGAAGATGTGCATAGGATCTAATAGGTGAGATATTAATAGATCCTTCCAGTAAGGGAGCTCATAAAATATACATTTCCTTTTCATTCCTTTTGGCACATTAACTACAACTTGTTTTGGTTCTTCAATTGAATCACCCAAATCAAAAAATCCTCCCAAGATTTCAATTCAACATCTTCATACTTTTTAAGCCAATCGCTTGGACCCATAATCATGGGAGGGCCTCTATTTTCAACTTTTCCATCAAATTGATTCTTCAGGTGATTTTTAAACCTATGATCTAGTGGTAGAAAAACCATGTTGTTTGCGTAAATAAATTTATGTAGATCTTTAGAATACCGCCCTTGAAATTGTTTTGCACATCTTGGACATGCAAATGTCCCCTTTGTTTTAAGCCCTGCAATTCAACAAGTAATGTTAATAACATCAAAAAAATAGTATAAAACTAAGTATGAAAGTTGGGATGAAAATAAATTGAGTGTAAATACGTAAATATCTTATATTACCAGAACAAACACCAAGTCCTAGGAAATCATGAATAGTCCAACATAGCACACCATACAACATGAAGAACCTATTTGATGGAGAATGTGATGATATGTCATACATTCTTATGCCTTTCCATAGCAATTGCATCTCATCAATAAAAGGTGCAAGATAAACATTCATGTTTTTAACTTAATGTTTTCCTGGAACAGTGAGAGTCAACATAAGGTGCTCCTTTCTAACACTCATCCATGGGGGAATATTGTATACTATCAATCTGACTGGACAAACACTATAATTTGAGCTCAGGAAAGAGAATGGGCACACTCCATCCATTGCAAGACCAAACCTGATACTACAAGATTCATCTTTGAATTTTCTTGGCCATTTTTCCTCTATGTTTTTCATTGCTTTGGAGTCGGCCAAAATTCGCATGAATCCATCTTTACTCTTGTTATTTTCATGCCAGTCTATCAATTGTGCAATTGAGTTGCAACTAAACATTTGTTGAAGTCTAGGTATAATTGGCATGTGACGTAAAACCTTCTTTGGAACTGTAGGACCTTGTACATTTGTACGATATCTCTTCTCTTTGCATACAGGGTATTCTACCTTGTTTTGATATGCATCTCTGTATAAAATACAATCATTTTTACATGAATGAATTTTCTTATATTCAATCCCCAACTCAGTCAACAACAAATGCGCCTCTCTGCAAGTTGATGGAAACACATTCTCTTCAGGGAATTTTTTTGTTTTTTAGTGCCCTATAAGATTGTAGAGATTAAATCAATTGAATATTTGACTTATGATGAACATGTTTAATATGTCAATCTATACTAGGACTATTTATATACAATATATGGTTTTAAAATCTCCTTAAAGAAATATAAACAAAGTTGATGAATTTTTATGAATTATGTACACCAATTGACAATGCAAAGTAAGAAATAGATTTTAACTCACTTTAGTAGGGTAGTGAATCCTTTGTCTGACCAACCAAATAGTGACTTGATTTCTAATAATATTAATGTGCATGCAAGTTTTTAGGTTCTACTTACACCCAATTTGAACACAGGTGTCTTCGATGCTTATTTGATGGATTATTTTGAGTTGTTATCATCAACATTACGTTGGTGGTAGTTACCCATGCTATCATCGTTACTGTCAACCATATGATCATTATTGTCATCATTGTTTCCATCCCCAAATAAATTTATAAGCATTTCATTCAATCCTTCTTCATGCACTGGATTTTCACTACCATGATCATCATCATTAAGGCTAGGTGGCATGTCATTAGTGTATGCGGATCTCATCAGCTCTTCAAATTTCTCAGGTGGTAGTATTTTTTTCAATCATGCTCATTTTGCCCTGGTATTGTTTAAAAGATGGTTTGGATCATCCCATCCAAATCTTAATAACCCAGTTGGATCTTGGGTATTAGTATGTGTTTCATCAACATCTTTTACCTATCAACAAACACAAGCATTATTTGATGTTTGGCAATAATTTGATAAATCATAAATGTATTAATTTCGAAGAAATATAATCAAATATGGCTTAAAAAATAAAAATAAAAATTGTATGAACATATATACATCAATTGAATAATGGAACATTATTTTATAGACTACCTTTTTTATACAATAATTTAAATAAAATAAAATTTTGACAACATAGTTTATAAAACATTATTCCACACTCATTTATTATTCTTTAGTTTTTTTCCCTTATGAACATCCTTAGGGAGACCTCGTTCTTCCCTTTTCTTTCACACAGGAGTGCATTTTAAGAAGGGGTAATCAATCAATAACTCATCCCCAATGGTAAGGTCTATAATAGCCTCAATCATTATCAATCTATCAACCTGTCTTTCCATATATCCATCTTTATCATTTATAACCTCAACAAATTGACAATTCGGTCTTGCAATAGGGTGCCTTCCCTTACTATTATTTATAAATCCTACAATACTTTTGTGTGTGTTTGCATGTCCATCTATATACATAAGATTAACTCTATTCATTTCTTTTCCACTTTCCAATTGGAGATGATGTGTATTTATATTCAAATTTAGACCATATGTTGACATGCCAAGCTTATATTCTGCTAGCCTTCTCCATTCACCACTGTAATATGATGGACCATAATATGGCATTAATCTCCTAGTGGTTTGTTCTGAATTGTTTCTATGTTTAGATCCCACATGTACATTTTGGACAATAAAGAGGCCTATATTTTCTCCATGAATATTGGATGGCCATATCATGTAGTTGTATCCCCAAAATTAAAACACCTTGTACACTCTAGGTAGGTTTTGATCACTAGGCCAAGCGCAATATAGTTGACAAGAAAATTTCTCTTTGTAAATTGATCTCAAACTCAGGGGAAAGTCATCATCTCCATCACATTCATTCTCATAGGGTATGTAGTCCACCTTCCCCCTATCTTTAAGCAAATTATGCATCTTTAAAGCAATTCTTATTCTGTTACTTGTTTTCATAAATTCCTCATCTTTTGAGCTAGTATAATGGCACATATTTTTGTTAGATGTATCATATGATAAATTATCATTGCCCTCTAGGATGGAAGTCGGCGATCCAGGAAAATTTAAACCAAGAAATTTATCCAGCAAGTATCCATTAAGAAAAAAATTAGTTATTTAAATAATATAAAACAATGTTTAAACGAAGTATACATGTTATTTATATCAAATTGGAAAATTCCTTGCCATAATTCCTATTGGATTTGAATTGATTATAGGAGGCATACTACCAACTAAAATCTCATCATACATGTAATTTATTTGTACAATCGATTGTTTGAATTGTTTCTTTCCAATTCATACAAAACATCCACAAACAACCATTTTCTCAAAGTATTCATCCCATGTACTATAGTCCTGACCAACCTGTTATTTAGTGCAATCATTTGTTGTGTCTGCAAGATCCATTGTCATATCCTCTTCCACCCATTGTCATCTATGTGATTTAACAGTTTTAGGTCCATGTCCACGTACATATCTTCTTCTTTTGCTAGTTGAATGCTCAGGCTCTAAATTTGCTCCAATCTCCATCTAAAATAATAAACAACATGCATTAATTTATGTCAAGATTGGATAATACATTATAAATTTCAATAATACTGTGAAAAAAGATGGACGTGTCACAAAATTCCATCAGATCATTTTTTCCTAAGTTAAGTCAAAATTTGAGTACTTGATATCCCACTTCATCCGTTGTGTCCTCATTTGATATGACACGATCTGTTGCCATGGCCTCATCTCACCCCTATAATACACAACATAGTAAATAATGTTTAGTACATCAATTATATCATTTCAACGAATATGCTATCCAACATAAAACCTCACTTTAGTCATATATTTGATATATTGATATCATGTTTTGGCCATCCTAATTTTCAAACTTTTCCCTTGATCATAGAATCACATTTAATCACCATTCCTGTGCATTTTCAACCAATAAGTTTGACCTCAAAGCCCTCGTAGACAAAAAAAATGAATTTATTTCCTCTATGTTGTAGTATTTGTGAATTCATAAGCACCTTCCTCCTTTGGTTGAGGTTTATTTATCTTCTTACCTTTATTGTATCTGCAGATTCCATTATCATATCTATTTCCACCCACTTTCCTCTTTGTGATTTAGTAGTTCTACGTCATCCACGTCCTTGCTATATGGCCTCCTTTGGATCCTATAATACACAACAATGACAATAGTCACATAACAAATGTGCACCAAGAGAATTTTGTTGAAATTATCTTGTTAATACGCTTGCTTTTCATTAAGACACACTCTAAAAAAAAGAGGACATTGCAACATTTTTCTCTTCACAAAAAGTTTACACACAAAATCTTGACAACTAAGATATTGATGCAATGTCAATGTCACATGATAATGATTTAATTCTCATAGATGATTTTTCATAATTCCCCAATAATCTCTATATGTAATATGATAGTAATGAATTAGGGTTTGTCCTTTTATACAAATCTGTAACGTGCAATTTGAAATATTTCACACTTTAGATGACTCATCTAGTTGTATAGGGTGAACATGGGCCCATTTATATTTATATTTAAAAGTTTAGGGGTCATTTTTGAGTTCATAAATCTAACCTCTATTAGTTTTGCACCCACAAAATTGACATGGGATAAGGAATAGATAAAATAGGGAACCATGATTCCTCCCTTGGAACCTATGAAGATGAAGTCAATTTAGGATCAATTTATTTATCAACTTCCAAGAAAAATACATCATTTTTTACTGTTAGGCGCTAAATTAGGCACACTTTGCACCGCCTTTGGTGCCCCAAACATATCACATTTAGGGCTAAAATTTGGCACTAAAGTTGGCACTAACTACATTGACTAATGAAAAAACAAAAATTAAAAACTTCTCGCATCAAGGAAGAGATGACAGGAGAAAAACCCTACATGAAGGAAGAGAGGAGAAAAAAGGGGAAAATGACGTGAAGGACGACTACAAGAAAGTAGATGAGAAATTCGATTTAGTTTGCGACACCATAGGTAAGGTTAAAATTTGTTTTTTTCATTCCCACAAATTTTTTTGTTTGGATTAAATGGAGAAGATTGTGAAGAAAGGGTTGTGAATATTATTTTGTTTACAGGTGAATCGTTCAAGTCTCATTCCCATCCCAAGCTTTCGAGACAAGTCATTAAAATGCATCTGCCCCATAACAGCCAGGTCTCGTGGGAACAAAGGTTGGTCGAGACAATACGAGGAGATAGGGATTTTGAGACGACAGTTGAATAATAGATCATTTCCTCAAATTTGTGAGACCTTTTGGCTTAAATTAGCTATTACTAATTTTCACTTATTCTTTTACAGAATAATGAGCTTGTGATTTTGAATTGATTGTCTGCACACAGTCATTTTCTTTCTAATCAGTGGATGCAACTCGAACATGGGACCTATCTGTGTTAACTCACAATAAAACCACACTCCACACCCTTTTTATCCCCCAACGATTACCATTCTATATAGGTGTGCAAGCCTTGATTTTTTTACAATACATTTTTTTCTTTTTGCATATATTTATATCCTTTCAAATATTTTTTCCCTGCAAATTTGTTTTAATATGGTTTGATCATACCTAACAATGTGTACTTCGTTTTCCTCCACAGACTAGATGAAAATAATTTTCCCTAGGTCACCTCAAAATGTCAAGCAATAGAGGGAAGAGATCAAAGGGAGAAAACTTTGGCCACTATGACGTAAATCATTGTCAATTTATAGATTTGTAAATGTTTCCATTGTTTCTTTCATTTTTAGTTTTTTATTTTTTATTTTTTAAATTTAAAATATCAAATTTATTATATATATAGGGACATGAGATTGACAAAGATAAAGAGGCATTGGCTTCCATATTGGGGGTAGAGGTAGTGAACAAATTGAATGTTGTGGACTTGACAATGCTTGCCAGATACATAGAAAAATGATCTAGTGAATCCCCTAAAATAATTCAACCAAATCAATTGTGTCAAAGGGAATCAATTGATTCCCCAAGCAATCCTGGATCAAGCAAAAGATCTAGGAGGAAATCAATAATAGTAAACTCTAGGAATGTGGAATAAGGACCAGAGACTTACAATGTCCGAGTCACTCCTAGGACACAGACTTCTTCCACTACGCCATCTTTTGCATCTTGCATTGGTACCTATGATACCAAGACAGAATACAATGTGGTTTTAGGGGAAGACTGAATAACAGATGCTAGAAAAATGTTTGTGAATAGGTTGAAGGAATCATGCCTTCAACGGTTCAAATACCATCTACATTTTCCATTCTCAAAGATGCCCATGCATCTGTAAAAAGCAATTATCCATGACATGGAGAATGAATTTAGTATAGGTTGGTCTATAAAGAAGATAAAGTTGTGAATGTCTCAAAATTGCAAGAGATTTTGATGCAACCAAATAAAGAAGATAAAAAAACTCCCTCTTGAGCTAAGGCTCAAAAAAAGGCCACTTGATGTAAGTGTGAAAGTATGAAAAATCTTGTAAAAGCATATGAGAAGTCTAATACACGGAGGAAGTCCGGTGAGGAGAGTATGCAGGTATTTGAATTTGCTCATAAGATTATATCAGATTTATTAAACAATTTTTAAATTTTATTTGTGCATAGTTAAATTGAACTAGTATATGTTTCAAGACAAGGCCTCCAAGGCTAGGCTTGAAAAACTTTGTGCCACACATCACAATGGCCATAAAGGTTTATAGGCCTTGATCTGGACATTTGTAAGTATATTTAATATGTTAAATGATATTTTTTTATTTCCTAGGAAAAAGTAAATGATTGTATATTAATTATTTTAACTAGTCCATGTACCATGTTTTGATAGGAGGAGAAATATGGTCAACATCCAGAGCAATTTAAAAAGGAAAAGTTACAAAGAAAAAAGTGGGTCAATTTTGTAATTTGGATGGAGAACGAGGTATCAATAGTTGACTTTCAATAACTTAGTTGGATATTGTTGTGTTAATAGGTCAATTTGAATTTCTTGTGTTGAGTTGTTTATTGATGTGTAGGATGAGTTCTAAAGTGCTTCTCTGTTGACCCTAGATCCCACTCAATTTTCCCATTATTTCATGTTGAGGAAAAAAACATTATTTTCCTTAAAGGGTAGTGGGTGACATTCATGCCTTATTTTCATTGCATCTTTTAATTAATGACCATGGTATTTTAATATCTCTTAAGTGTCCTCATTTAAGTTATGATTTGTATCATTTGAGTATCTTAGTCCCATGTTGATTTTATTTATCTTCTTTTCTCTCAAACATGGTATCTCAAGGAGTGCTTCCTTGAATTCATATTTCCATTCTACCGAGTGATCCACATGCATCTTTTCCATCCTTCCTCATGATGTTGTCATTATTTTAACATGTAAGAATGCTTTGATGCATCTTGGGTGACATCCTATAGATCTAACACATCCTTGTAGTCTACATCACTTGGCATAGCTAACCAGCCACTTAATTTGTCCATCTAATATTAAAAAAGGTAGTAAATTCATGTCTTCCAAGCTTAAAAAACTCCATAAATAAAGAAATCAATAGTAACAAACCTACAACCTAATCTAATCAACATAGATAAGCGTGTAATACTAGACTTCTTAACATTAAAAAGATAAATGGAATGTCCTTAACACCCAGTAGAGCTATCAAAAAAAGCTAACTAAAAACACAAACGTCCTCTCGCACACAATGGCCTAATGGCTAGTTTTCATAGAAGTCAAACTACCATAGTAACAACACTGATCAAGTTAGCATATATGCATCATTGCATAAAAAACTGAACCATTTATGTGCATGAATAAATAGTAGAAGGATGTAGATGATTATGATTCCTCTTCTACATCGGAGGGTTCATATCCTTGATCTGACTCTTTTGAATTATCAGAATCAAAATCACTAGCTTCCATATTCAAAAATTCCCAACCATCATCTTCAATAAATTTATCTGGGTCATCAGCAATAGTCTTCAAAATTGGTTTCCAGTTCAAGTTCATTTTTCTTTCATAATACTTTATATCCATGGAGTTCAACCATTCCTTGATGCCATCAAGCGAAGATTGAGGAATGGTGTCAATGTGGATTACATCTCACTTGAAGTCTTTGAAAACAATAGCCATATCAAATACCTTTTGCCCAAGTCCTACTCTCTCAAGGTTAACAATCTCAATCTCACTAATAGTGATTACTAAGAAAGGTAATTCCACCAAATCTACCAAATAATTTACCGTAGTAATAATAAAAGAAGAGTCTTTGAAAGGAAATCCATGAAAACCAAGCTCTCTAAATGGTATATCAAACTCTAGTTGAAAATATTTTAGATGAGGCTACTCCCATAGCTCTCTTACTCGCTTGAAAAATCCTTAAAGCTCTGCTTTGATTTTATTTTCCTCTCCCTCTTGTTGTTCTTCCTCAGTTTTATTAGGATTATACATTTACCTTCTCACCCCTCCTAAAGTTTGGACCACATCCATTACCTCCACATAAAAATGGACATCCTTGATCTTCTTGGTTCCCACCATGATATGGTTATGCAAATGAAAATGAAGCAAAGTAATAATCTCCTTCTCCATTGGTTGGAAGAATGCATGCTTAATGTTTTGATAGATGATATAAGATCTCTCTTATGCTCTCAAGTTTGAATACCGAAATCCATTATGGTGGGCCTCCAAAGTTCTTGTCATCTTTCTTCCTCTTCCACCAGTGTAGCTCTCTCTACCTTTTCAAACTCTTTCATTGCTACAAATCGTCTATGGGATTTAATCATCTGTACTACATGGATGATGTGATTTGAATCATTAGATCTAAAGGAAATTTCCTAACATAAATACTACTAGGGAATTTCAATGTTGGTATGTAGTTGGCATTAAATTCGGTACCTAGAACATTGAAAATTATCCTTAAATAGGAATTCCCTCCATCTTGTTGGCTTGTAACACTCTTGATGGTGGCTACATGAAATGGATCCATGATGACATATATGGGTACAAAAACAACATCATTTTTCGTATCAACATAAATCATGAGCACTCTAGAAACGGGGATATCATCCACATTTTTGTAGGAAACCATCTTAGTGGATGACTTCAAGGAGCCATGTCCATCTCCTATACCAATTCCCCCTGCAGCCAATCTTCTTGCAGTCTCCTCATTCTTTTTCCTTGCAAGTTCTACTTGGTATTTTTGACGCTTCTCTTCTTTATTCATCTCCTGATTATCAGATCATAAGGTTGCCTTGGAGATGCTTGATTCTCCTCCATTTACCTCAGCCTTGGGTTTTTGTTTCACTTCCTTGTCTTCATCATCATCATTAAATGAGTATGCAACATCAATGTATACTTTGGAGCTAACCCTAGTTGCATTTTCAAGTCCTTTATCCTTAAAAACTATAGTGTTAGCAAGGAGCAATGAATAATTCTATGTTTCAGGGTTACCAGTCTGCAACTGCAAATTTTGAAACATAAGTGATACATTGAAAACCATTCTACCCTTCACAATTTTTTCATTTCTTGAATTCAAACTTAAACCAGACTCTCGAAATTTGATCACTATTCTTGTTCCTACAGACTTTTGTAAGACGAGGCAAAAGTTTAAGGCCATCTCTTTGAACTACCTCCATAGCTGCCTTATATTAACATACATGAACATGATATGATTGTATACATGAAAAGGCCACTTAAAAATAGTATAATCAAAGTACACAATGTCCTGAAGAACTATTCTCTTTATAATCATCGACTGTTGGAAATGTATCATTTTAATATGTTATTGATCTACTAGCATATTTGACTTTCACTTGTTTTAGTTTTATATGATGATGATCTTATCAGTATTGATTTGTCAATTTATATATATTAAAAGTGGTCGATGATTTTTGGATAGATATTTATTATGTATGATGATTTTAATTTACTACTCAGGATGGATGTTGTCAAATTCAATTAAATTATAGATATTTGACTCACTTGTTTTAATTATAGATGATGATCATGTTATAATAATTATCTTGTTATTTAATAATATGAGTTAAATAATTAAATTACTTACTGTATAATCATATGAGTTATTTAAGAGGCATGATATATTTAACTAATTAAATTGAAATAAAATATATTATTTAATTTACTTACTCTATAATCATATGAGTTATTTAAGAGGCATGATATATTTAACTAATTAAATTGAAATAAAACATATTAAATTAATAAATGGAAGCAAAACAAGAAGCATTTTTAGAAGCAAAAAAGGAAGCAACAATGCAAGCCAAACTAGAAGCAGACCAGAAGTAATCTTGGAAGCAAAATTGGAAGCAAACCTAGAAGCGAAATCGGAAGAAAAACTAAAAGCAAACCTGGAAGCAAACCTGGAAGCAAAACTGGAAGCAAACCTGGAAGGAAACCTAGAAGAAAAATAGGAAGCAAAACTGGAAGCAAACCTGGAAGAAAAACTGGAAACAAACTTGGAAGCAAACCTGGAAGCAAAATTGGAAGAAAAACTAGAAGCAAAACTGGAAGCAAACTTGGAAGAAAAACTGGAAGCAAACTTGGAAGAAAAACTGGAAGCGAAACTGGAAGCAAACCTAGAAGCAAAACTGGAAGCAAAATTGGAAGAAAAACTGGAAGCAAACTTGGAAGGAAAACTGGAAGCAAACCTAGAAGAAAACCTGGAAGCAAAAATGGAAGCCAAATTGGGTGCATTATTAGGCACTATTTCCAACGCTATTCTAGGTGCTATTGCTTGCACCACTTTTCCAACGCTACAATCGGTGCTAAAGTCAATGCAAAAGTCAGCACAAAATCCGGCGTTGAAGTGAACATGCCATTTTGTGCCGAGTTTTGTGCCGACAGAAGTGTCCAATTCATGAACTCAAATGCACTAAAATTTGGTGCTATTTTAGACACTAATTGCCTGTTCTATTGTAGTGATCTGAAATATTGGCATTCTCATTAACATAATAGGCCTTCTTATTGATCTTTTTAAACTTTTGCCTTGTTCTTTTCTCCGAACACTTAGTTGCTAAATGACCAATCTTTCCACATCTAAAACATTTAAGGGGAAACATACCTTTGTAATTTTTGATACCTTTCTTTGGTTTCCTTGTGAAGTTTGCTTCCAACTCATCTGAACTTTCACTATTTGGATCTTCTTCTATTTTTGTGGCTTTGAAGGTTGTTTCAGATTTCTCCTTTTATTTTCACAATTTCCTCATCTCAAACATGGTCAAGGTGCCAAATAGTTGCTCTCTGGTGAATTTATTTGGATCATAAATTTCCTCAATAACTG
Organism: Sequoiadendron giganteum; assembly: GCA_007115665.2. Classification (NCBI taxonomy): domain Eukaryota; kingdom Viridiplantae; phylum Streptophyta; class Pinopsida; order Cupressales; family Cupressaceae; genus Sequoiadendron; species Sequoiadendron giganteum. The sequence continues at coordinate 453,091,468 of CM021103.1, read as the reverse complement.
AGATCTTGTCACTGTAGCTCTCTGGTAGGGTCATCAGAATCTTCTCCATAACATCTTCATCTATCAGAGTGTCTCCTTGATTTTTGACTTCATTTACTACATTGTCAACTCTCTGAAAATAGCTTGATATATCCTCACCTTCTTCCATCCTCAAGTTTTCATTACTGCACTTAGTTGTCAACTTCTTTGATAATTTGACTCTATCATTTCCTTCATAGATTTCTTTCAACTTTTCCCAAACATCATAAGCAGTGCCCGATGAAATAACTTTTGTTAACTCAATCTTAGACAAAGCACTAAATATTGCATACCTTGCCTTTTCATTCTCTTCATAGGCTGAAATCTCATCCACAAAAGTAGGACCATTTGTCGATTCAACATATTTTGTCTCAACAGCTTTCCAAGTTTTGTACCCTAGAGAAATCAAGTAACCTCTCATCTGCACTTTCCAAAAACTATAGTCAGATCCATCAAACATAGGAATTTCCAATTTGTGCACCATTGGATCTACCCCAAGTAGTTAAGCTCTTCTTCAAGGAACCAACCCTATGATACCAATTGTTGAACAGTCTAGATAACTGAGAGGGGGGCTGAATAAATTATTATAAAATAATTTTCTTGACCTTAATTAATCCTGAGCAAACTAAAATCAATCAGATAATGATCTAATAGATATGAACATGAAAGAACATAACAACACCATGCACAATGAACACCAAAATTTATCTAGAAACCCAAGAAGGGAAAAACCACTGAGAATGCTAATTCTCAGTTATAAAACATCGGTTAAGGTGACACCGATTAAGGTGGTTTTTACAAAGGATCACTGCAGGTAAGGCTCACTGTCGGTGGGCTCACTGCCTGGCTATTTGATATAGAGCAGGGTGGAGGTTCCCTATTCAATCACAATTCAACAATCTTTTCAATTTGGAACCCTAACTTGGTGTCTTGTTCACAATTCCTTCATATTCCCTTGTAGCACTCCAAAGAGTGGCTTTTCTTCATACCTTTTAGATAAGGATGCAAACCTAGAAAAAAAAAATCATTCCTAATACCCTTTATGGCCTTTTGCAACATATAAAATTTGGGTATGTGATTGTTTTGTAACAATACCCTCTAAAATTGACTACTACATAGGAAGTAGGTCCAATTGGCCATATTTACCAAAACAACTTTGACATTCTCTTTCTCCAACCTACCAATATTCACTCCAAGACTTCAAACGGATCATATGGGGTCTAAAAATATATATTTCATCAATTAGAACATTCACAATTTCATCAAATATGAAAACCCTACTTCTAACCTACACTCCTAAGCCTAATACATTGAGATATTAGACTAGGACTCGATCAAACACTACCCTACCTCCATTCCCTACACCTAAAAAATTAATAAACATGAAAAACACCCTAACTAATGCCATTCCACTGATTTTCAGCAATTTCCACTAGTGGAATGGTTCAATATTGTATTTTTTCAATCAAACCCTCTTAACTTAGGGTTTTCTAACCACTTTCAGAAATTTGATTCAAACTCGCTCAAATCTTAATGGAAAGCACTCAAACCAAAACCAAAATATAGTTAACTCATCCCTCTAATAGTTCCAATGAAAATTAGCACATTTGCAAACTGTACGAAGCCGTACAAATGTCTGTAGCAATAAAATTCAATGAAAACACATAGAAAAACAAAGGTTTCTTATTGCTTGATTGCCAATTACAACTCCAGAAGATTTCCTCGAATTCCTCAAGGCCTATTTAATTTTTTTCCAACCAAAACCAATGGTTTAAACTAAATTTTGAATGACTTGATCATTCACCTTCCAAATACAACAAAAATTGCAAAGTTGTTGATGCAACATTTGCAACATTTATAAAATATGACAATTTGTGACACAACCAACCCCACATGACAAAAAATTTTAATCATGGTCTAAATAGACCTTATTACATCAAAATTGAACTCAGAAATACAAAAACATATCATCTAACCCCTTTACATGATCAAAGCTAGGTGCCCCTGCACCATACACCCGGGGAGAAAAAAATCTCAAGCCCCACTTGAGATCAAATCTTGCACTATGGTACCTTGTTTCTTGATGTCTTATTCTATCATCCAGGTGGCATCCTCCATTGGAAGGCCTTTCAACTTCACTAGGTACTCATTATACACTTTGTGTCTAGTTCTCTTTGCTTCCTTTGTGTCCAAAATGCTTTCAAGATTCAATGGTTGACTTGGTGGTAGGTCCTTGACCCAATCTTCATCTAGAACTCCTGATGTACCTGCTTCTTCACCTACAATCATAGATCCTTTAAAATGATAAAGGTCAGAAACATTGAAAATTAGAGAGATAGATACTCCAGGAAGGATTCTATCTCATAGGCATTTGATCCAAATTTTTGGACCACCCTACATGGCCCAATCTCCTTCATTGACAACTTTGTGTACTTCCTTTTGGGTATTCTTTCTTTCCTCAAATGATCCAATACCAAGTCTCCCACTTTGAACTGAACATCCCTCTTCTTCAAATCTACATGTTTCTTGTTCTTTTCCACACTCTTTTGAAGGTTTTCCTTAACTTGTTGATGTATGTCCTTCATGGAAACTACAAATTCCTCTCCTTCAACACTCCTTCTCTCCATGCCACTCAAATCTCTAAGTTCAAAGACTCCCCTAGGCTTCAATCCATAGACAATTTCAAATGGGGTTTTCCCAACACTTCTATTGACAAAGTCATTATATGCAAACTCAGCTTGTGCAAGAATGAGATCCCTTTGTTGTGAATGCTCTTTTGTCAAACATCTGAGAAGATTCCCAAGGCTCCTATTGATAACTTCAGTCTTCCCATCAGTTTGTGGATGATAGGCAGAGCTAAAGGTCAAAAAATTTCCCAACTTCTTCCAAAGAGTTCCCCAAAAGTGACCCACAAATTTACCATCCATATCTGAGACAATTTTCAATCGTAAGACACGAATCCTGGCCACCTCCTTGAAAAACAACCCTACAATGTATGAGGCATCACTTGTACATTTACATGGTATAAAATGGGCCATTTTACTAAACTAGTCAACAACAACAAATACACTATCAAACCCTCTCTAAGTTTTGGGTAAACCCAACACAAAATCCATGTTGATGGATTCCCATGGCCTATTTGGAATTGGAAAATGTTGGTAAAGAACTACATTTGTACTTGAACCCTTGGCTTTTTGACAAACTACACACTTTTAAACAATTTTTTTCATGTCACTTTACATTTTTGGCCAATGATAATACCTTCTTACTTTCTCCAAGGTTTTTTCTACACCAGAATGACCCCCTAAGCTGCCACAATGCTTCTCTTTAATCAAATTAATCCTCATAGAGAATTTTGGAATACATAACTAAGCACCCTTGTATCAAGAAATCAAAATATTTTTCATGGAAAGTGTCATTGAAATGATTACAAACAACATAAACATCCTTGAAATCATCATCTCCTTCATACATACCTCTCAAAGCATCAATACCTACACTTTGGAGTTGAATTTCTTGAACCAACATTACCCTTCCGCTCAAAGCATCCACCACCTTTTTTGACTGCCCCTTTTTTTGTTTGATGGTAAAGGTGAAGATTTGGAGGTACTCCACCCACTTCACATGTCTATGGTTGAGTTTGTCTTGGCTATTTAAGAAACTCAAAGCATGCTTGTCAGTAAAAACAAAAAACTCTTTAGGAAGGAAATTATGTCTCCACTTTTTCAATGATTGAACCATGGCATAAAATTCCAATTCATAAGAAGAATATTTCTTCTTTGCCTCATTAAGCTTCTCACTAAAAAATGCTACAGGTATGTCTTCTTGACTCAATACTGCTCCAATTGCATATCCACTTGCATCACATTCAATTGTGAACACCTTATTGAAACCAGGAAATGCTAAGATAGGTTCTTTGCTATTGTTTGTTTCAGATATTGAAAGCCTTTTTTTACCTCATCAGACCATACAAACCTTTTCCTTTTATCCCCTTTGATTGTATCAATGATTGGAGATTAAATATGACTGAAATTCTTCACAATTTTTTTGTGAAAGCTATCTAGGTCATGGAAACTTCATACCTCGCTAACTGAAGTTGGAGTAGGCCAATTGAGAATTGCTTCTACCTTGATGGGTCAATCTTCAAAGTTCCTTTTAAAATCATAAAACTAAGATAGACCAACTCCTCCTTCATGAATTCACACTTTTTCAAATTGATCATCAACTTTTCTTCATTCAGCCTCTTCAACACCATGTCCAAATGCTGCAAGTGTTCCTCGTTAGTCTTACTAAACACAAGAATATCATCCAAGTATACAACTAAAATATTACCTAAGAAGGGTTTCAGAACTTCATTCATTAGTCTCATAAAAGTGCTTGGTGCATTTGAAATCCCAAATGGCATTACCATCCATTCATACAACCCCTCATTAGTTTTTAAGGCATTTTTCCACTCATCCCCCTCTCCAATTCTAATCTGGTGGTAGCCACTTATGAGGTCAATTTTGGAAAAATAACAAGCCCCTCCTAAGCAGTCCATCAAATCCTCCATTCTTGGTATGGGAAACCTATACCTTATAGTTATCTTGTTAATTTCCCTTAAATTGATGCACATTCTCCCATCCCCACCTCTTTTAGGTGCCAACATAGTAGGTATAGCACATGGACTTAAGCTTTCTCTTATGAGGCCTTTTTCAAGCAATTCTTGTATTTGTTTCCTTATCTCTTCATTTTGTATGCAACCTTATTGGGTAGGTTTGCTCCTGGTATAAAGTCTATGTGGTGGCTCACATCCCTTATAGGTGGCAAAGAACTAGGGAGCTCATGTACAACAATATCTTGGTACTTTTTCAACAAGACTTGGACTTCCTTAGGAACATCATCTAGATTTTCTACTGTCATAACATATTTAGGTCTGATTATAATTGTATACCCTTGTCCACCTTCTTCTTTCATAGTTTCCAAGAATTATTTTTCTCCAACCAACATGACACTTGACCCAACTTGTGTGTCTACCTTTTCATCTTGCAAAGGGGTGAGGGTTAAATGAAACTCCATCCTTTTCAACCACATATGTATTTTTTGTCCATCATGTTTTTTATATTTTGTCATACTGCCAGGGTCTTCCTAACAGTAGATAAAAAAACATCCATTGGGATGATGTCACACAATATCTTGTCTTTATACCCCCAATATTGAATTCAACCCATGTTTGATCATTCACTAGAAATTTTTGGCCCTTATTCAGCCAAGAGACCTTGTAAGGTGTGGGGTGTGGGATTCTTTTCATCTTTAACTTTTCAACCATCTCTAAAGAAACTAAACTGTCTGTGGAACTAGAATCAACAACTACTTTACAAACCTTACCTTGAGATTTGTAGGTGGTTCTAAACAATGATTTTCTTTGTGGAGGCTCTTTCACCACAGGGACCTTGAGAAATTTTCTTCTCATCATTAGGGATTCTCCAACCTCAAAGTAGCATGCTAAGAAGGAGAGTTGACACTCTCATAATCTTCCTCTTGCACCAATTGTGTTCTCCTTTCACCACCATGTGATGTAGAAGGTTTCTTCTTCGAGAATTTCCATGCTTGATGGCCAAACTGATTGCACTGATAGCATCTTCCAGAGAAGGTATTTGACTCTCTACCTTGTCCTCCAAATCTGCCTCTACTATTAGATCTTCTACCTTTGAAACCACCTCTTGATTCTGAGCCTTGCTCTTGATTACCACTTGTCTCACATTGTGCTTTTTGTGATTGTCCTCTTCCTCCAAATGTTCATCTTCCCCTGAAGTTCTTTCCTCTGCCTCTACTTTTTTTGTCTTGCCTTCTTTTCAACTTCTCTTATGCCCTAACAACCAATTGAAAGCACTCTTCCATCATTCTAGGGGTGGCAAGACTCAATTCATCTTGGATATTGAACCTTAACCCATTTATATACCTTGCTATCTTCTCAACTTCATCCTCAACATGGCCTGCTCTAATGCTCAACTTATGAAACTCCTCTGTGTAAGCCATGATATCCATCTCTTTTTGTTTGATATTTTGAAGCTTTCTAAAGGTCTAAATTGCACAGTCATCGAGAAAAAATTGTCCCTTAACTTTAGACACCATCCTATCCCATGGATTAATTTTTACTTTTCCCTTCTTCACTATCTCTTCCTGCACATAATTCCACCAAGTTAGGGCAGGGCCTTTCAAATTTGTTTTAGCAAATTTCACCTTTTGTTCATCTGCTACCTCCTTGTATTCAAAATAATTGTCTAGTGCATCAACCCAATATAACACCTCTTCACTATCCATCTTCCCACCATACATGGTCAATTCCGTCTTCACTTTAGGAGTATCTCCCTTGACAACCTTCAACATCTTAACCATCCTCATCTCTTCAGGATCCAACTCTTGCTCATGGGATCCTCCTTGAGGGTTTTCATTCTCACCCTCCTCCTCTTCCTCTTGGTAACTCTCATCTACAATGGCCTTACCTCTTCTTTGGTTTGTTTCAAGTGATGCAATTCTGGCTCAAGGAGCTTCGTAAGACTCCTCCATCAATCTTATTTCCCTAGCAATGATTGCACTTCCTTTTGGAGGCATCTTGTTCCCTTCAAATTGCGGATTTTCCTCAAATGACCAAAACCTATGCTCTGATACCAATTTGATGCAAAGCAAGGTAGAGGTTCTCTATTCAATCACAATTCAACAATATTTTCAATTTGGAACCCTAACTTGGTGTCTTGTTCACAATTCCTTCATATTTCCTTATAGCACTCTAAAGGATGGCTTTTCTTCATATATTTTAGAGAAGGATGCGAAACTAGAAAAAAAATATCATTCTTGATACCCTTTATGGCCTTTTGCAACATATCAAATTTGGGGATGTGCTTGTTTTATAACAACACCCTCTAAAATTGACTTCTATGCAACAACTAGGTCCAATTAGCCCTATTTCCCAAAGAAAATTTGAGATTATATTTCTCCAACCTACAAATCTTAACTCCAAGACTTCAAAAAGATCATATGGGGTCTGAAAATATATATTTCATCAACTGGAACATTCACAAGTTCATCAAATATCAAAACCCTACTTCTAACCTACACTCTTAAGCCTAATACATTGAGATATTAGGCTAGGGCTCAGTCAAAGACTCCCCTACTTCCATCCCCTGCACCTAAAAACCTAATAAACATGAAAAACACCCTAAATAATGTCATTCCACCTTTTGCAGTAATTTCCACTAGTGGAATGGTTCAATATTGCATTTTTTCTGTCAAACCCTCTTAACTTAGGGTTTTCTGACCACTTTCAAAAATGTGATTCAAAATCACTCAAATCTTAATGGAAAGCACTCAAACCAAAACCAAAAGATAGTTAACTCATCCCTCTAATAGTTCCAATGAAAATTAGCACATTTTAAAACTATACAGAGCTGTACAAAGGTCTGTAGCAACAAAATTCAATGAAAACACATAGAAAAACAAAGGTTTCTTATTGCTTGATCACCAATTACAACTCCAGAAGCTTGCCTCGAACTCCTCGAGGCCTATTCAAATGTTTTCCAACTAAAACCAATGGTTCAAACTACCTTTTGAATGAATTGACTGTTCACCTTCCAAATACAACAAAAATTGTAAAGTTGTTGATGCGACACTTGCAAAATATGACAATTTGTGACACAACCGACCCCACATGACAAAGAAAATTAATCATGGTCTAAATAGACCTCATTACATTAAAATCGAACTCAAAAACACAAAAACCTATCATTTAACTCCTTTACATGATCAAAGTTAGGTGCCCCTACACCACTATTACAACCAAAGATAAAAAAGGCTCACTACCAAAAGAGAAAGGATCACTGCTAGAAGAATGATGAAAGGGAGTCCACCATTGAAATAACTATCACCAATAATGCACCGGATTGAATCTCACTATTTGTTGCCTTCAGTTGTATACTTTCAAACAATGTCTGGATTTTAGATTCACATTCACCACACTTGCTTTCATTGAAAAAAATCAACTTTTATTTATAGCATCTCATGCCTTCATAATCTCCTAAGTCGGCCAAACACAATTCCATTCCATGCTTCCATAAACTCCTAAGTTGGTCAAACACAATTTGAATTAGGTCACCACAAAACATTCTCGCAATGGAAAGGAATGAAACATGGACCATACAGAACCTCCTCATTCAAATCATCACACTACATATTAACCATGATATCTAAAGCAAAAGAGTAGAATATACATGTTATAATGCAAAAAAAAAATTGGGGCACGCTAACAATTTCTAGATCGGTTCGGACCCATAAGAGTGTATCTCATTATGTTGCAAAATGAATGGGACTAGGACAAGCACGACCAAAGATAGATCATCACAACACAACATCCGGAGCATGCCAATCCAGATCACCAAAGCATCAAAACCAAACCTTAATCAATCAACCAAGATATGTTGACATCAATGACAACCATTAATGACATCAATCAACAACATCACATTCCAACAATACTAGGTGATAATATTTGGCCAAAGTAGTGTAAGTAGCCACTGTTTAAACTATCAATTCACTCTGATCCGATTTACATACTAGGTTGGTTATATCATACATGTATTTGTAGCCACAAATATGGTAGCTCTAGTTATGTAGGGCACATCACCATGCTCAAAAAAGGCTAAGGAATTATGAGGTTACCAAACCAATCTCTTCATCGAAGGGAAGGGCCATCTCACCAAGTTTGGTAGATGTGGGGGGGGGCTTAGTAAGTCCATGGTTGGTAGAAAAGCACTTGATTGATGCTTCTCCTCATGCAGTTTGCAACCAAGATTTGGATCTAAGGACATTCTAGACCATTTGTATTTCTAATTTCAAGTAAGCTTGTTGAAGCTATGCATGTAATCATTTATCCATCTGTATGGAAATTGTAAATGTGAAATGTTATCTTGAATATATGTAGAGTGAAATCATTACTTGTATTGATGAAATGATTCTTTGATTATGCAATAGAAAATTTTGGAAAGGTTATGTTTCAAATGGTGCATTTATTATTCAAAAGAAAAGAATTTTTTTATTGCTCATAATGTTAGATGTATAAACTATTCACTTGTGGGTAAGACGTAGTAAAATTACTAGGTAGAACATTGGGAATGTTACAACCCTAGAGGAATCCCCTTGAAGGAGTGTAAAAATATTTGTGCAAGTAGTGTAATACACAACGTGTCACTCCTACTTTGGATTAGAGCATAAATGAAAGGCAAAAAATTGATACAAATATAAAGAAATAGTATAGCTTCCATGATTTCTTTTGATTTATCCAAAGGAGGTGTGTTGGTAGTGTGATGATATTTTGGGTTGCTCTTGGAGATTCCTAAATGTGAAAACATATTCCTACAAAAGTTTATTCATGTTGCAAATGTTTGAGGATGGCGTAGATTTATAGATTTGAGATGAGTGAGATTGAGGGCCATAAATTGATCTTGCATTGGATGGTGGAGATTTGATTAGCTTGCACATGGGGGAATGAGAAGCTTACAAGTGGTGATTTGTGAGAGGTGCAAATGGATGAGAAATAGATTGAGATAGATGGAGGGTTGAGATTATCTTAATCTAAACAAAGGGCGGAGATTGAAAGTTCTCACACATGTATGAGAAAAATCGCATGTGAATGTTTGATTTGAAAAGTAAGAGAATTCATACATGTGTGAAATGGAGGGTGTATATTTTCTTGGGGTAGTGGACGATGTGGAATTGATTTTATTTTAAATTGAGAAATGGATGCCTAAGATTAGGTTATGTAAATTGATGGCTAGAATTAAATGTTATTTTAACTTTGGATTGGCGACTTGGATTTATTTTAATTTTAAATTATGGATGTGACATGATTATCCCATTAATGGTGGGTTAGATTAAGATTTAGAGATTAAGACTAATTCTTCAAATAATTAGATTATTTAATCAATTAGGGGGAATGGATGTAAGATATATTAATTAAATTAATATGATTTAGTTAATTAATTATATGATGGGAGGAATATTAGAGGTTAAGTGGTAGCTAATTAAATAAATATAATTTTTTTAATTAATTATTGCTAAGATGATGAGAATTCCTCTTCATCTCTATCAATTATTTGGAGTTGTATAACATTGTGCACCACAAAGGGCACTTTTAGAAAATAGTCCATCATTAAAAATGATTTTATTCCATGAGTGCTAATTGAGCTTAAAAGGTCTTATGTGGTCTTATGAGTAGATACTTACATATAGGTTGTAATTTCACCAATATAGAAATATATAATTCACTTCACTGGGTGATTAATTATTCTATGAATTATTTATTTACTTATATTATTTATGAATGTACATGTAATGGTTGAAATTTTTTAATAATTTTGAGTGAAGTTTTATCATACTTTTAAATGCATATGTTCATTTGGATCTTGTCTAGACATACAATTATTGGTTAAGCTCATTCAAATATATGCATAAATATTTAAGATCCATCATATTTTATCAATTGAAATTAATTTTATTTATGATTTTAAACTATTTTACATACAAATATATTGTTGTGTATTTTGTAATGAACATGACTAAATGATTTACCATACAAATAGGGATATTATGAGATTACAATCAATTTTATAGGATGCCCAAACCATATACCTTTATAGGTAAAATTGTGAAATTATATTACATATTTTATGTAAGTGTAATATTTATTACTTTAGGATATGTTTTAATTATAAGTATAATATTGCACATGTTATTTAAGTTCACTTAGGTAATTCTTTTTTAATTACTTAAGTTAGGAAACAATAATGAGTTCCACATTCATAGGATTTTTTTTTATCCTCACAATTTTAGAAACTTGGATAACCAATCCCTCACTTTTTGGTTTTATGCATTATCCATATCCTTGTCGAATTTGGAAACTAAAGGCTATTAATTGCAACTCTCTTTTCTTCTTTTTCCAAATAACGAAGCAAACAATTTGTGAGGTATTTCAATTCCTAGAGGCATAACTAATTTTGGTAATATTAATTTCCATTTAAGTTATTCAATCTATTTTCTAAGCACTAGATCATGTTTATAAATTTTATCACATATTCTAGCATGCTATTAAAGTGTGACATCCCAAGCCACACACCTAGGACATTAAAAAATAAAATAGGACCAACAAAAAATTCACAAAATAAAAAAGACATTAAGCAAACCACTCAACAATAATGAGTGCTCAAGGTGTCATAACAACTTGTGATGACACGCATGACATGCTCGTCAATGCACAAAGCATGGTGATACAAGTAGAAGACTTAAAATCACTATGAGATAAAACACCAAAAAAGGAGGTATAGGGGAGAGTTAGGATTCCCAAAACTATTGGGGAAACTTCCAATCCTTTCTACCCAATCAACCTCCACAACCTACTAGGGCACAACACATGGAAATTCCATTAACAAAAAAATTATCCTGTTTATTAGAGGTCATCCAAAAGCCTTGATCCCTAAAAAGGTATTGGGATACGTAGAAATTTGATATTGGCATCAATTTTTCCTAAATTATGATGCCTCGTCAAGCTTCTCTCAGGGTTGATACCTTGGCATTGGACTTCCCCAAGGTCCAATACCGTAATATCAAATTTCATGAAAGCCCAATGCCCACACCCTAGTATCAAACTTTCTGAAAGTATGACACTTGACCACTTGGTATCAAACTTCACTAAAGTTTGATACCTTGACAACCTAGACAAAAATAAAAAATAACTAAAAGCTCTAAGGCATAAAAAATCAACCAATTCATCTTTCACACTCTATGAGGCATAACCTACTTGATTTATGAGTTGTTATAAAATGCTTGGATATAAACATTCAAGGGATTGTGGACATTGTAATGGCCCCACAAGATCCTCCCAAAAAACTTATATCTAAAGAAACACAACCCAAGGCTGCACTAGCTTCTTAACATAGGCAAGGGACTACAAGTAGAACATGAGAAGACAGTTACAAAAATCCAAGCTTGTTTGACACCAATGCTAAGAAAAGCTCAAAGAAACAATGGGTAAATTCATCCATTATGATAATACAAAATTACATAAAAAATAATTACAACATATAATAATTTAATCTAAACGTGCCCAATTATTATGATTTAGGGTTATAAACATGCCAAAAACCTCAAAGAAGAGGTGTGGAAAAATATCAAATGATTATAATAACTATTTATTTTAAAGGATTTCATTCAAAAGATAGATGAAACACAATCCACATCACAAATATAAAATTACAACTATGCAATTACAAAGTTCACATGAACTCTTCTTACAAAGATTGCAATCAACAATTAAATGAATTCATAACATAATTCTAAGATAAATGCTACTTCCCAACATAGAAGGATCACACTGCAATACATGAATGATATAATGAATACCTGCCATTACAAGAAAGGACTCAAATGTCCATAAGTATATTTTACATCATTTAAAAAAATAAGAAATGAAAGAAAGGATATAACCTCCACTTGAATACCAAAGCTCCTCCAAGATGAAGCCTCCAAGAACTCTAATCCCCAAAAATAGTTTACATTTCGCCCAACCACATGGTACCCTTAGGTCCACCCTGCCATGCTAGGATATGGTCACTTGGGCACAAGCAAAACAATCACATGAAACAAGGGAGAATGGCTCACAAACATGCCAATCAATAGGTACATCCAATGCATCTTATACATTTCATTTAGTAATGTAAATCATTACAAAATACACACCAACACGTATGATCAACACCAAAATCATATAGGACAACAAGCATGACCAAATTTAAATACATAATAGGATAATAATCATGATCAACATCAAATGCATAACAAGCCAACAAGCATAATCAACATCAAATGAGTAATAAGAAAAACAACATGATCAACATCAAATGAATAATAGGCCAACAAGCATGATCAACATCAAATTCATAAAATTCCAACAAAAATGATCAACATCAAATGTATAATAGGACAAGAAGCATGATCAATATCAAAAGCATATAGGCCAACAATCATGATCAACAGAAAATGCATAGTAGGCCAATAATGAAACATACAAATCGAACATGAATACATGCAAACATGGTTTCATCTAATCAAAAAAATGGCATAGAGATGGTCTCACATCAAACACCAAATCTAATAGCATCAAGGACAAGAATCATAGAGAAAGGAATTGTGTGTCATTGCAAGAGCACAAAGGGATGGCTTTATGGATTTGAGTGCATATGCCTATATCCATAAAAAGGGAGTAGCCCAATGATATCCACCACCGTACTTGGGTGTGGCATGTCCTTGGTTGTTCATACCAAGGCTACACAAGTAGTCAAAGTATGTTGCTACCAATTATCTTAGTTTATTTAGTTATCTTATGTTTTCTTTAATTTCCACTTATTTGATAACTCTACACTCGATGAAGCCTCAAAACCACTTCTAAACTTGGGACAACTTCTAGAGCCACTCCTTATCACTATACCTCAAATCCTAGGTTCATCACACCAAAAAATTATTTAGGCATGGTACAAATTTTAATGCATAATTCTAGTGTAAAAATACAATAATCTCATTAATTTTTTTGAATAAAAAAAATAACAATGATACTTCTTTCCTTTCATTCCACTTCATTTAAAATTATTCAAAATTACAATTTTTTAAAATAATTTTTCAATGTAAAAACCATGAAAATTTCTCAAAACCACCATTGAAGAAAGCTTCAAATTTCAAAATTTTAAAAAAAAGTTAAAAAATCCTTTTCATTTTATGGTGAACAACACCACACTTTTGAAGTCAATTTCATATTTCATGATTTTTGGGAAAATTTTCCATAGTAAAGGCACAAAATGTTTTTTTCTTTCCAAATCTAAAATCTCAAGTAAATTCACTTTAAATGCATAGAAATAATTATGTAATAAAGGCCTAATGCTTCCATAAGGGTAAGAATGACAAAAATTCAAGGAAATTTTTCAAAACATGGAGAAATAAGAAAGATTGCCTCAAATATGCACTCATGAAATTTACCATTTTATTCCATTCTTTTTTTGAATTTGAGGAGAAAATCTGGTTGCAAGCAATCCAACAATCCTCCCTTTCTAATTCAATTCCTAGCCCAAGAAAACCAACATCAAGCAATTGTATCATTTGAGTGGAGTGAGTGGAGTGGTTTGATAAAGCATTTTTCAAAAATAAGGAATGATAATATCTCCCTTTTTATTTTCAATTTTTATTTTATTTCTTTTATTTTTCTTTTCACAAAATATATATGAAAATTAAATTAAAATGATTAATCTATTTTTCTTTTTCAATGGAAAATAAAATGATACCATTTATTTCCCTTCCTAAAATTTAAATAATTCAATTTAATTTTTTCAAGTAAAAAATTTCTAATGCATATTAAATAGTATTTTCTCCTTTCTTTTCTTTTCCAATTTGTTATTTCCAAAACATCAAACACTATTCAAATGCAAGATTTAATCTTTAAAATATAATTGCATGCAAATAAGAAAATAATCAATCAAAATATAAATATGCATTTACTAGCTTTCCAATCAACACAAAGTCCATAATCGCAAACAATTAAGATCCAAAATCATATGGGAAAACATAGGGATCATCTTGCACTCAAACCAAGTGCAACGGAGTTTACCATACACATTATCGAAAAGTAGCATTTCTGATTAGCCACTATTGGGGAATAACTCAAACCTGCATATTCAAAAAGAGAAATAGCTCGTACCTGCATACACTCAATCACATGCCAAGTACACCTACTCAATATAATTATCGATGTTTTTATCTACATTTAGCATTTACATATTACATAAACTTGCACCAAAAATGAGAAATCTTAAAACCATAGAAATAACTTACAAGATAACCTTTGAGATTTTATAAATGAATTATTCCATTATTTTTTTACACAAAATGTCAATTTCAAGATTGATTCTAAGAATGCACACAGAGGCCTATGTTCTTTACCAAAAAAAAATCCCTCCTTTAATTAATCCTCCAATTCATGTTTTTATATTAGTGGTTGTTGTCCAAAATGTATGAACTCTTACATGCTAGTGGAAGTCATTGTTATTAGTAGATCTATAGATAAAAACTAAAGATGAAAAGCATGCAATCTATTACTATCTTTTATTTTCTACATGAGTTTCACCCTTCTCTTTGACCATGTGATATGGAAACGTGTTGGGACTAGCAGTGCTTTGTTATAATGTTTGGGTCAGATTTGATGTAATACATATCATGTGTGAACCGTTGGATAATTCTCGATGAAATCAATGGTTTGGAACTTTATATATCTCGATAAGAAATTGGGGCCCACATATTCCACCTTGACAATAGCTAGCCATTGGTGTAACACTTAGATGTGTTAGTTCCATCAACTTTGAAATTTTACACGATGCTGCCAAGTGTCTTATATGGTATAGTTCCCCTTTCCTTTATTTGACTATGGCTAGGCCTACTAAATTCTAATTCATTTATCTCGAACAATGGTGTAAATAATAGGGTTGCCAAATTTGATAGCCTTAGGATCTATGAGATGATGTCATGTATCAATCATGACATCAATTCTCTTTTATTTTGAGTCGATTCACAATATATTTGAAAGCTTGAGAGTATGCTCTACAAAGAGTGCTCTAGACTTCTAGTGACCTTTCAATGGATCTTTGTTTGGAAAGAAAATAACCTACATGTTTATATGGGTTGAAATTCATCAAAATTTCAAAATAAATGTAGGAGGAAGAACAATACAATTTTATAAGGGTAGCTTTCAATAGTGTCTATTCGGTATTTGAGGAATATCCTTTTTACTCTAAGGCTTCAAAAGGTTTATTTAGGTCAATGATTCATTCATGCAATATGCTCTTTCATTTTTGTACCACTATTCTTACTTTAAGTTCAATCACAAGAAGGGGTAGATAATTAATTCTAATTTAGCAATGCTCAGTGTTATTTCTTAATCTTGAAAAGATGTTTGGTCTCTTTATTTTTTGATAAGCATTATTTTGATTTATTATTCATTTAGTATATTACTATTGATAAACAAATTTATCGCTGTAGTTTTGTCTTAATAAATGGCCTTAAATCATCTAGTGAACAACATAAAACGAACCAATATTTGGAGAGATTGCTATTGGATCAACAATCTTCCTTTGAATTTTAGAGGTTTAGCTCCCTCATATGATGAAATTTTGGTTTTAATGGATATGATTTTAACCAAAAAGTAGGAAAGGTAAGATAATTAAAACAAGAACAAATAGGATAATTATGTAGAAAAGAGAATGAACACAAAGATTCATTTTCCAATGGTATAAAGATTGTATATAATATAAGGAAAAATAATTGCAATTAATCATATGACAAAATATTAAATAATTTGTTACGAATTTGACAATAGAAGAACCCATAACACAAAGAAACATGTTTGATTCACGTACCAACCATATTGCTCTTTATTTATTTGCTTAACCGAAGAGTTCAAAGACTCTTTCTTTTGCACAAATGAGAAACTCCATCCTTTCCTTTAGAAACTCCTTGTCTCTTCCACTAGAAAACTAAACTCCCCCATTTTACATTAATTTTTTTAGGCTTTATATCTTTTCACCTCCTATAACCGATTCTTGACATCCTATTTATTATTTTATAAATTCACTTAAAATGTGACCTTTGGAATTTTGATTTTAAAAAAAAATTTATCTCCCATAAATTATTCCAACACTAAAATCCACTTTTAATCTTTCTTGTCATTTGAAAGACAAGTGTATTGGCAATCTCTATCATAGCCTCGGATGCATAAAGTCTCATATGCTGAAATAATTCTAGAAATACCATAAAGTATACCATCCTCAACAAACAAACAAAAAAGAGAGGAAGTAACCTAAAGACCTGAATGTCTTGGGGCTAGCCATACCCCCTCCCAGTCTCAATAATACTTCATCTACTATGTTTATTCTCATCCATGCTAAATTGCCTTGAATAATTCTTCAAAATTCTAAACATCTCACAATCCTACAATGTGTATCATTCCCCAAAGGTAGCTAAATGTGGAGAGTCTCATGCCAACCATGTTGACAATGCATATGGGTATTGTACAATCTTACAAGAAATTTTTTTCTTGCATTGTATCATACTAATTAGATACAAGTATCGTTGGTGGATCTTCACCTAGTGGAAGAATCATCAAAAGTTCCCATTCTTCGTATTACATTTGCTCAATAGCTTTATTTCTATGCCCTGATATTACCTTGTGCTATGCCTATGAGCAACAAACGATTTGACTTATATTCCCAATAAAGAGATATGATTTTAGCACCACAATATATTTTGCATTTTTAGATGTCGTGGTTGGAGAAACATATGTCCAAATACTAATATTATCATCTACAATATTTTTTCTAAGAATTAACATCTAGTGATGGAGTTGTGTGACTTGAACACATTTCCAACCCACCAAGACTCCACAATAGCTTCTGAAAAATCATCTTCATTTCACGTCTCATTATCAGTATCTTCCTTATAATCAAGGATACTAGGGTCTTGTTTATTGAATTCATACTTTTTCATTTACTTAGTCTAATAAATAGAAGCATGAAGTGCATTGACCATGTATATGATCAACAACAACAATAGATTCACCATTTTTTGCTCCCGTCAGGATTGAATTCATTGAATGTTGTAACTTGAGTACTCATTTTTTTGGTATAACCATCCTTAAAGAATATTTCCTCCAAACGCCTTATGATATTTGTTTTAACATCAAATTTTCTTATCAATACTATAACCAAATTTGTGAACTGTGAAAATTCTATTGCAGTTACTAATTATTAATCTCCTATCTATAAAGATTATTTGACTCCAAAAATTAATTCACAACAAATATTGAAAAATAATACAACTGCAACTTCACAAATAAAACCACAGGAATAGAGAAGAAAACATGCAAAATAATAAACATAATATTTTTGGACAAATTGTCCCTGGAAAAACCTCAGAGGGAAAACCAGTACTACAGATGAGGAAAATTTAATTAATCTTCAGCAAATCAAGAGATACATAAACTGCTTGCCTCTTACTGGCAAAGCTCCGACAATATTCTTCTCCGAAAATTCTTCCCTTAATTTCTCCTACTGAAATTCCACCACTGCTGCCTCCAACGCTATCACTGCACCCTTGCTATCGCTACAAGACTATTTGCTCTCACTGCAAATTTTTTTGCTATCACTGCAAATCTTTCTCAAGTGTGTGTGTGTTCTCTAAATGCCCATTGATCCCCTTTTAAACTATTCTCATTGAAAAACCAATGGCCTTGATTTAATCTCAATCAATGGCTAAGATTAATTAGATTCTAACAAACCCTAACCAACTAGTTTCTAGAAGTCTCTAAAGGAATCAATTAATTAATAAATTAATTATCTCTAACTAAATCCTTTCTAGAAGTTTCCAGAAAATCAATTAATTAAATAATTATCTGGACCTAACTAACTCCTTTCTAGAAGTCTCAAGAATTAAATAATAATTCTTGAGAATGGAGAAAACAGTTGTCTTAGCTACAATAAATTAATACTCCCTCTTAGAGAGGAATGTGTTTTGCATAACACCCAACATATCTCTGAAGAAGATGAATTTTGCCTTCCCCAATGCCTTTGTCAAAATGTCTGCTACCTGTTGATCTGTAGGTATATATTGTAGTTGAACAATCCCCCGTTGTACACAATCCCTGATGAAATGATACCTGATGTCTATATGCTTATACCTATCATGAAACACTGGATTGTCAGACAACTTGATGCAACTCTGATTCTCACAGTGTATCACCGTAGTCTCAACCCTCTGACCTAACAAGGCTACCAACAACTTCCGAAGCCATATCGTCTAACACGTTGCCATGCTAGCTATTATGTATTATGCCTCTGCAGAACTCAGAGCCACAAACTTTTGCTTCCTGTTGTACCAAGAGACAACTCCTGATCCCAAGCTAAAGCAACACCCTAAAGTTCTTTTCATGTCTATCATACTACCTGCCCAATTTGCATCAGTATAGCCTATCAACCTGATACCATCACCTCGAGCATATCTGATCCCATACTCGATTGTACCACGCAAATACCGTAACACATGCTTTCCTATTATCCAATGCACTCTCTTCTGCTCAACCATGAACTAACTAAGAGAGTTTACTGCAAAGGATATATTTGGCTTGGTTTTGACCAAATACATGAGAGACCCAATCAACTACCTGTATAAGGTGGGGTCTACATCCTTCTCCCTGGATGTGTCTACCTTCTTCCAATTCATGATCATAGGAATAGACATGGCTCTGCAACCCTCCATCTCGAACCTCCTCAAGATTTTGATGCAGTATTTCCCTTGTCCAAGGAAAATATCTCCATCTGTCTACCATACCTCCATGCCTAGAAAGGAGTGCATAAGCCCCAAATCCTTCATCTTGAACTCTGTTGCAAGGTCCTTCTTGCACTCCTCTATGAGCTCCAGTGAACCTATTAAAAACAATTCGTCCACATATAGAACAAGAATGGGAATGTCACCCCAACCACCAAGTAGTAGAGGTTAGCATCCACCTCATTCTTCACAAAGCCCATTCCCTACAAGTATCTATCAATGCACTCATACCACACCCTAAGAGCCTACTTGATTCCGTACAAAGATCTCTTCAATCTACACACATGGATTTCACTTTTGTGTGCTACAAAGCCCTCTGGTTGTTCTATGTATACCTCCTCTTTTAATTCACCATTAAGAAACACCATCTTGACATCCATCTGATGGATCTGCCATCCCATTTGTGTTGCAAGAGATATCACGGCTCGTATAGAAGTATACCTGGCCATTGGAGCGAATGTCTCCTCATATTCTATTCCCTCCTTCTGAGAAAAACCCTTGGCCATGAACCTTGCCTTGTATTTCTCGATGCTACCATTTGCACCGTGTTTGATGTTATATATGTAACGTGATCCAACCACTGCCCTATTTTTCAGTCTAGGCACAACCTCCCACACATCGTTCTGCACTATTGAGGTATATTCCTCAACCATCACATCTCACCACACTTGTTGTTGTGTAGCCTCTTGATAGCTGGAAGGATCACTATCTACCAACTGACTAACTAATGCCGTATAGTCATTATACCTAGTTGGTTGTCTTTGTTGTCTATTACTCATCCTAGGAGCTCCCACAAACTCCTAAGTATCCCTTTATTTTTGTTGGTTACTGCTACCAACTGTAGAGGATGAAGTATCAACCTCTATGTGTTCCTGATGCATCTCTTGGATTTGCTACATCTGTTGCTCCATACTTTGTGAACTCTCAGCACCTGAGCATGTGCTTGTACTAGTCATTGTACTCAAACTTCGTTGTCCCTGATCCAATTTCTTGATCCTTGGAGCT
The DNA here is from genome assembly GCA_007115665.2 of Sequoiadendron giganteum. Taxonomy (NCBI): domain Eukaryota; kingdom Viridiplantae; phylum Streptophyta; class Pinopsida; order Cupressales; family Cupressaceae; genus Sequoiadendron; species Sequoiadendron giganteum. The sequence goes on along the minus strand of CM021103.1, from coordinate 453,071,002 downwards.
TCTGCTGTCTACTTACTCTGATCATCTATTGGAAAATATCTAGACCTCCTAAATGCCTTGTCTTCCATGAACTTGACATCACGCCTAACTATAATCCTCCTGGCCCATGGGATAAATATCTGATATGCCTTTGAAGTTTCATTGTACCCCACAAAGTACCCTATCTCTGCAATCTAATCTAACTTAGAATGTGTACCCCCTGGAATGTGACAATATGCTAGACTCCCAAATATCTTGAAGTGGTTGACATCTGGCTTCTTCCTTGAGAATTCCTCCTCTGGTGTCATCTTTCCCAAAGCCTTATGTGGAACCCTATTCTGTATGTATACTACCGTACTGCATGCCTCTGCCCATAAGTAATGTGGCATATCCTGATCATACAGCATAGCCCTTGCTGCCTCCAATATAGATCGATTCTTACTCTCAACAACCCCATTATGTTGTGGGTTGTAAGGAACGTCCATTCTCTCTTGATTCCTTCCCTGGTATAGAACTCCTGGAACTCTTTCTCTTTGTACTCGCCTCCATTTTTTGACCGAAGAACATTTATCTTCCTGCCTATCAAATTCTCCACAAGAGCTTTGAGCTCTTGGAAATGACTAAAAACCTCATCCTTGGTCTTCAAGAAGTATATCTAGGTCTTCCTGGAGAAATCATCAATAAAAGTAACAAAGTATTTGTATCTTGTGAGAGACTTCTTCGACATTGGTCCACATATGTCTGAATGTACTAGATCAAGAACACCCTTGGATCTAGTGTCACTCCTTGGAAAAGTTGCTTTCAAAAACTTCCCCAACACACATCCCTTACATACATCATCATCCTTTGTGCTCACCTCTGGAACACCTGTCACTATCTCACGAAGCAATTTAAGTGCTCCATGATGTATATGGCCCATCCTCCTATTCCATAGCTCTCCTTCATCTCTAGAATTATTGTTGTTCATTAGTACCTTATGAGTATCAAATGGCAACCTGTAAAGTCAGTCACTCCTAACTCCAATAGGTATGGGTGATTTCCAATCCTTGTGCTTAATTAACACATTTGCCCCTCTAAAGAGTACATTGTAGCCTTTATCCTGAAGGACAGATATAGAAATCAGATTCATACCCAAGCCTGGAACATGCAACACATCATGAATGGGAATCGGCTTGCCATTCTCCCTCTAAAATAGAACAATCCCTTTCCCAACTGGATTTAGTTTGGACATGTTCCCCATAGAAATCTAGATTCTAATGTCCTCCTCCTTATAACTAGAGAATTATTCTCTAACTCCTGTCATATGAAATGACGTACCACTATCTATATACCAAACACCCTGTGAGGTTGAGCTAACCATACAAACTATGAGAGAAAACTCATCCTCCATTCTACTAGAGAGCTCATTTGCAATTGCTAAAGTTGTCGTCTGCTTCTTGCCTTTCTTCCTTTGTGCGAAATTGCTGACATAGTGGCCAAACTCGTGATAGCCATAGCATTTGACTTTAGAAAATTCCTTCTTCTTCCCACATTTAGGATTTGATCCTTTCCTAGACCCCTTCTTCGCTTTCCCTTTTCCAGCTAGGGCAACATTTTCTTGTTTTGCCTCACTTTTCTAACTCTTACTATTGGTACCACTGACAAGACTTATTCTAAGCTCCTCCTAAGTGAAGTCACTCCATAGTCGATCCCAACTTGGTAAGGTGTCTCTTCCATTAATAACTTGAACGAAGACGTCCCACTGCTTAGTAAACCTATTTAGGGCTATCTGTACTAGCTTGTCATCATCTGGTTTATCTCCAACAACTGCCAACTCATCCTTGAAAAGTCTTAAGTCTGGTGAGGTAACTTGTAACGTCTTCTCCCTTTTTCATTTGGGTATTCCTCAACTTTTCTCTAAGAATCAGATTTCTGTTAGTGGTAGCATTCTGGTACAGATTCAGAATGGCGTCCCACATCTTCTTCGTTGTATCTAACTTTGCAATATGTGGAACAATATGATCCTTAACACCGTCAAGAATCAGCCTCCTTGCCTTGGCATCTTCCTTCTTATATGCTAAGAGTTGTGTTGCATCTGTAGGTACAGCTACAACATTGGTCACATATTCCTTGATACCATTTTCTTCCAGCAATAAAGAAATTATGGCTTTCCAAACACCAAAATTTGAGGCTCCATCTAATCTGTCCTGATCTCTTAAACTTGTTGAGGCCATCTCAAATAATAATAATAATAATAATAATAATTTTGAAGAGGTAGAAGTGGGTTTTATAAACCCTCAATTTTCCTTCATGTGCCTATGTTGAGCTCTTTCTGCCCTCAGATATACTCTGATACCGTGTGAAAATTCTATTGTAGTTACTGATTATTAATCTCCTAGCTATAAAGATTATTTGACTGCCAAAATTAATTCACAGCAAATGTTGAAAAATAATACAACTGCAACTTCACAAATAAAACCACGGGAATAGAGAAGAAAACATGTAAAATAATAAACATAAAATTTTTGGACAAATTGTCCCTGGAAAAACCCCAGAGGGAAAACCAGTACTGCAAATGAGGAATTTTATTAATCTTCAGCAAATCAAGAGATACATAAATTGCTTGCCTCTTACTGGCAGAGCTTTGGCAATATTCTTCTCCGAAAATTCTTCCCTTAATTTCTCTTGCTGAAATTCTACCACTGCTGCCTCCAACACTATCATTGCGCCCTTGCTATCATTGCAAGACTATTTGCTCTCACTGCAAATTTATTTGCTATCACTACAAATTTATTTGCTATCACTACAAATCTTTCTCAAGTGTGTGTGTGTTCTCCAAATCCCATTGATCCCCTTTTAAACTATTCTCATTGATAACCAATGGCCATGATTTAATCTCAATCAATGGCTAAGATTAATTAGACTCTAACAAACCCTAACTAACTAGTTTCTAGAAGTCTCTAAAGGAATCAATTAATTAATTAATTAGTTATCTCTAACTAACTCCTTTCTAGAAGTTTCCAGAAAATCAATTAATTAAATAATTATCTGGACCTAACTAACTCCTTTCTAGAAGTCTCAAGAATTAAATAATAATTCTTGGGAATGGAGAAAACAATTGTCTGAACTACAATAAATTAACATGAACATCATAAACTTCTCTCAAAATCATGGGTGACTTGCTCAATGCTTTTGGACAGTTTGATTTATATAACTTATATTCGATGGCAGCCCCTCCTAGATCAATGCAACATGCCTTGAACACTTGTAGTACATTAATGGCCTTAATGAAGGATTTTCATTTATCATGGAAGATTTTTTTTAATGATGGTCCTCCTCCAGTATGATCCATTTTAAAACATGTACAATATTTTCAAATCCTAAGTCTCTATAAGAGGAAACCACATCAAAGAAAAAGAGTAACATGATGATTGTCTGGCTTTGAAAATTAACATCCTTTATCTTTGATTTCCATGTTTTATTCCAAAGCTCTATTATTGGCATAGGTAGACATGATGTTTGTAGAGGTTGCAAGAATCAACATTATGCTCGCCAAACACATTTTCTTGAAAAAAATTCAAAACCCTTTTTATAAATCCAATTCTTGTGCACCTTATGAGCATGTTTTCCAAGAAATTGTAAACATTTTATGTTTTATGTTTTCTCCACATTTCACACACATATCTGTGGTTTTTTAATCCATCTCATACAGTTTTGTACCTATCTTTTGTGTTTCAAGGGATGTTCATAATTTATTTCTAACTCCTTTATTGGCATGGAAAGAGAGGATGCCAACAAAGGTAATGGAATTGAGATTTACACTTGCAGATTGTATTTGATTGAAAGATTTTGAAAACCTAAATCATTTTGTATGTTATCTATGAAGAGTTCACATTCTATGTGTGTGTTTTCACATTTGATAGTGTGCCTAATAGATAGTTGCAATCGATAAGAATTCCCTTATGATATGCTTTGGTAAACATACATACCATGAAGCAAAGCTCCCATTTTGGTGCAAAGCAAGGACACTAGAAAAGTTTCAAAGTTAGAATCCATCAATTGAGAACCACTCTAAGACCCGATATATGTTCTAAAACCCCTTCTCTTTGTACAAGCATCACACAAGACTTTACCAAGGTTGTGACAACTTTGTTGGGTTCTGATGAAGGTTTTCTAACTTCATTTGAACTTCAACACATAAAACAAAAGTTTTTCCTTCTGCTTTGAAAGCATATGTCAAAGTTTCTCAAATGTTATAAGAACCAAGATAAAGTGTCATTTTTATAGAATAAAACTTTGAAACTCCTTTAATTCAATTTTTTTCCAATAACCATGGCTTCGATCAATCAATGTGGGAAATTTGAAAATTTTATAAATTTTTATTAGAGAATATTTTTTGCATGAAAATTGACCAAATTGTACATAATAGCTCCAAAAAAGAAACCCATTAATTCTTCTTTCTCCAGATATGAAAACTCATATTTTAACTATTTTCATAAACTTCTAATTGAGAATTTTAAAAATTAAAATCTCCCAAACTGGAAGGTATTCTAACTTGGAAACTTCCATGATGTACTTGATGATGTCAAGAATAACTCTATAAAATTATTTCATTTCATCTCAAACGGTTTTTGAGATTTAATTATTTTGGATCAATAGGGTCAAACTGCACACAACTTAGACGACTAATCACCTCCAACTTGACAAACAATTTGACGCTTGAGGTGTTTAAGTGCACTCACACCAACTAGGTCATTACAATGGGTTCAACACAATGACTATTAACGATTTCAACATAAAGTTTAAAATTCGGCATACTCATATATTGGGCTAATAGTTGGCTCTAACTAGGGACAAGGACCTTGTGGGTAGTAGGAACCTAGAATCTTTGGCAAGAACCAGTGCTTTAAATCCATTTGGATATAGATTCAAAAAACTAAGAGCACATGATTGGTGGAGAGAAACTTGTTGCAAGACAAAAACTCCTACCTAACCTATATACAAGGTATTGATGCCTACCTCAAATTTCTCCAAAGTGGTCATGCAAAACCATTGTTAGGCTAAGAGAAATAAATGCTAACACGAAATAGTGTATGGTGAATAAGGAGAACCTATAGACCTAACTTCTAGCTTGCAATAACTATGAGGAGAGATTTGAAGATAGTGTCATGCACAAATTCTTTAAATAAGATATTATGTCTAAATAGCCATTCTACATTATATACCTCTAAAGCCTATTGAATCACATCAACATTACCTTGGGTGTTGTTATTAGAACCTTCTTGAATAACACTTAACATAATACTATTTTACATTTGAGTAAACTCATGATTAATGGAGTCAAAAGAGGTTATCACATAGATTGGACACCCCTTGTGTAAACTGCAAGATGAATAAACCCATTGAACATTGTTTGTGGAAATGCTTTCATCTAAAATTTCCAAGGTTAAATCAAACATTCTTACCATAGAAGAAATCATCATTTGAAACCTCTAAATACCAACTTAGAGTGTAGGCATTGTGGAAGTGTAAATCATCACCAACTTCATTAGATTCAACCACTAGATTGTCTGATATTTTAATTCCTCCTCCATTATGATAAGAAGAAAGAGATTAAAGTGATGGAGATGGAGCTTGCACAAAACTGTCTTCAAAATGAAAGGATTCAAGAGTGGGACAATGTATTACCTCTTCTTAAAATACCTCCTCTGCATAACCTTCACAAAGGAACTTGAATGCTTGGTATTTTAATTGTGTACATGAAAAGTGTTGGTGGATGATGGTTCATTTCCAAGTGCTCTATTTTCAAAAAAATTATTGTATCTTCATGACCTTCTACATTCTTTTGTCACAATAATTCTTCCCCGTTATATTATTCAATAAATTGAAAGGATTCATACTCAGTCAACATACAAGTTTGAGAAACATTTCTTGATGATTCATTTGTACATTATCATTCTCCAAGTGGACCCTTGATCTTTTTTATTACATGTAATTAAATGTTGAAACTAAAAATAAGAATAATTCAATGCAAACACCTATTTCAACATTCAATCATCACCTTCAATAGAGCATGAGTACAACAAAATAAAATAAAAATAAAATAATTTAACCATATTACCTCCACAAAGTGCCTCATCTAACTACATTGTATATGATATGTTGTAAAATTATTGATGTGAATTACTCTTCAAACATAAGTGTAACCTATAATAGAAAATGGATGCAATATGATAGCTTGAACATAAGATTGTGGATTATTTGAGGGCTTAGATGATGGTGGATTTATAGCTTTCACTTGATACCGATCAACAGTGGAATGTGATTTGAAAGATTGACAAATAAGATAAATTGAGAGATCATGATGAATGTGCATGTGGCATGTGTCATGGTGAAGGTTTTGATTGATGAGCTAAATAGCTACATGGATGGGTGAAGTGAGAGCATGGATGAGTGAAGTGAAAGTGAGTGTGTGAACAAAATTTTATTTTCTAGTCAACTCACTTAGAACAATATAAATAAAATTTCATGGGTAGGAGGGAAAGATATATTTAGGAAATAAATAATTTTATTTATTTTTAGAAGAATTAAATTTATTTATTTAATTATAGAGAAAGTGTTTGTTGTTTAAATAATTAAAATTATTTAATTATAGTGGATAAGAAGAGTTAATGCATGAATTAATTAAATAATTAAAAAGTATTTATCCAATGTGGTTGGAGGAATTTGAAAAATTAATCAAATAATTAAAATTATTTAATTAATGTGAATGAGAGAAATTGAGAATTTAATTAAATAATTAAAAATCATTTAATTAATAAGGTATGGAAGAAATTAATTAAATAATTAAAAAATATTTAATTAATGTGGATAAGAGAAATTGATGAAATAATTAAATAACTAAAAGTTATTTAACTTATTTGGATGATGTGTTAGCTTAATTAAAGAGTTAATATTGATGGATAAATTGATGAGAAATGATGATGAGTTGGATGAAATGCATTAGTCATTTTTAGGTGTCAACAATTTTCTCTTCTTTGAGATAGTGTGTTCATTGCATTATGTCAAAGATATATTGTTGATGTGAAAAATATTTTGGTGATGACATGCCCTAGTGTGCCCCAATGAACCAAGGGATGGAGGATGGTTTCCCCCTCCAAAGATCAATCCGAAAAAAAATCCAATCAAGCTCTCGATAGGAAAACTAGATAGGTTTATTGGATTAGTGGTGAGAAAGTAGAGTTGAGTGGAAGAAAAATGGGAAAGAGGGGTGATGGGATGAATGAACATGGAAGGGAGCTAAGGGTAGTGGTAAGAAATAGGGTTTTAGGGGCTATTTATAGGCATGGAAGGGGTAGTTTATCCTCATTTGCACTCTCGAACAATGAAAGCTATAATTAGGTAATGGATGGATAGTGAATATGGGATGGAAAGGTGATTTTATTCGGTTGCTCTTAAAAAATATAGAGAGAAATCCTTATTTTGATATATCAAATGGACACTATGCACCAAGGTATTAGGAACTAGGGTGGCGTTTTATCCCTTGCATGGGCCTTGACTCTACAAGAAAAATGGTTTTCAATATTAATACTGAACATACTATAACCATGTTGAATCTATGTGATGAAGTAAGACTTAGAGCATGATAGTCCTAGTGCACTAAAGGTATTGAATGACCTTATATGCAAAGGATGATTACTTATGCTAGAAGCTACCTCAACACACACAAGGTAAGTATTTTCCATGAAAATATTATAAGAACATCCCATAAACATGGCATATGAAAACAATGACCATGCCCCATTCTTATGCTCCTCTAGACACACCAAGATATTGAAAGATCAAGGTGGCTTCAAGTATGTGTTGAAAGGAAATAAAAGGTAAATAAAAAAGAAATGGAACAATAGATAAAACAATTCAACTTTTATAGTTATTGCTAAAGAGGGTATGTTGATACTAGATTGTACCTATTTTAGGAAGGATACAACCATTAAGGCATGGGTTGGGATGATAGATATAATGATTATGCATTAGGTATGTAGGTAGTAGGTTGATTCAATAGTGGTCTTAGCTTGTGTTTGTCATGAAAAGCTCTATGTTTTCGTGTGATGTGTAGTTTTCTAGTGTCAGGTGTAGTTGACAATGATTTATTATGAATGAGATGGAGTGAACTATTATGTATGTTATTTTATTATGAGTTGTGATGGATGGGTTTATTGTGAATGTGAATTTGTGAAAGTGTGATGTTTTCCTCTTTCTCAAGGCAGTAACAAGGATCCAATCTAATGACTAGGTCAAGGAACATGCCCCCAATTAAGCATAGGATCATTTATTATGAGATGGATGGACTGAATTTTATTATAGCATTAGGTAGGATGGATAATGATAGTTACTAGTAATTATCAAGCCATGATATGTGAGAAATGGAATATGGTAGGTAGATGTATGTGGATGGAAACTTAATTTTATTTTAGATGGAATAAATAAGAACCTAAAAGATGGTAGATGGTGTTTACTACACATGGAGCTTGTAAACAAATTTTATCCATCATACTTATCCAAGGCACCATGAAAGTTGTTTTCACCATAGGAAAAATTATTTATCTATACTTTTTCTTTATTTTTTTGGATTTTTGGATTACCTTTTTTTTTGTTTTTTGTTTGGATACCCTAAGGGTCATGCATAAAATTTCTTGACACGGTTTATATTGATGGGATCTTCTCGATGCTCACCTTCAGGTGTTGCAAGCTTGTAGGATCTTGATCCATAACTTGCTATGATAAAAAAAAAGGCCCCAACTAGCTAGGCTCAAATTTACCCTTATTATCATAGTCTTGCTGATTATTTTGATCTTGCTCAATTTTTTGAGTCTTGATCCTTTTGTTGTAGCTATGACAAGGGTGATTTTAATAATCTTGTAATTGATTAAGTGCATTGATATGTGTTTCATCTAGTAACTCTAGCCCGAGCAGTCTGAATACTTGGTACTCTTCATTGTCAATGAGATGTTGCAAAGATACCCTTGTAGAAGGAAGATCAACCTCAATGGGTAAAAGCACAAAGTTGTGTTACACTTTATAAAGGAAACGACCAACACTAATCCAACTTTTAAACTTGAATCACTAAAAAGTGAGATATATGTTTTGAGAATTTTGAAATGATGTAAACTTGTAAAATGCGTATTTTTTAGTATATTTTATGTTTGTATTTAAAAAAAATATTAAAAAAATATTTTAAACTAGTTTTTAATAAATTAACACTATAATTTAGTTGCTAATAAAATGTTGAAAAATGAAGTTACATGAGACGTCAATCTTTTTATAGATTTTTTTTTTCTTTCAATTTTTTTGTGTGTATTTACAACTTGAAACTTTAGTGCATGGATATATTTTTTTCCAATTTTGATAATATATATATATATATATATATATATATATATATATATATATATATATATTTAAATAAATATTAAAATATGTGTTTATCAAAAAATAGTTGTTTCCATTCGACGTCGACTTTCATATTAAATATTTATCTAAAATGGAAAAAAAATTATACCACTTGTTATAGATTCTCTTATCTAGTGCATCATATTTTTTTCAATTTCTTTCAATAAGTTTAAGTATTTTTCCTTCACATGGTAATCAACCTAATATTTTGTGTTGATAACCTACTTTTAGTAAAAAAATATAATAAAATAAAATAATAATTAAACTATTGAAATAAATATATTTTTTAAAACTACACTTATGGATTTACAAAAGGGTATTTTTATATTTTAAAAAAAATGTAATTTACATGAGTAGGAGATTGAAATTTCAAGTTTTTCAAATAATTTTATTTTTTTCGTAAATTGGCCTTAAAGCGGCACTCCATATATTTTTAGCCAACAATTTTAGTTGAAAAAGTTGTGGAAGCATCTAACTTAGCTAGAATGAGTCTTAATAGATCATGTGTTTGACCAAAATTGATTTTTAGTTAGAAATAATTAAATTCAGTTGTGCTGATAAGTTGGTTGAAAGTGTGACAAAGCTTTGTACTTTTACCCCAATAGCAAAAATATATTCAATTCCAAAGAGTGGTGAATAGGGAGTGGCACTTGTAGGTGTAGGGCGGTAGGCCTATAAGGTCGGGTTGATTTTAAGATGCTAGTCACAACCAATTTTATTGACTATTTTCTTAAGGATCTTCAATATGGTTTTATTAGAAACCTCGAATTGGTCATTACTCTAGGGGTATTTATGGAGTGGAAAAGCAATTTTGGGTAGGGAATTGGTTGCAAATACTATGAACATTTACTTTTTTGTATGGTTTACCAATATCAATGAAAATAGCATTAGGAACACCATACAATAAAATAATGTTATTGAGGATAAACTTAGCTATTTGTTTGTTGGTGATGTAGGTTAATGAAATAGCTTCTATCCATTTCATCAAATGATTAGTGGTGGCGATGATGAATTTGTGACTATTAGATGAGGTGGGATGGAATTTTCCATGACATCAAGTCCCCATTGTGAGAAGATCTGAGGATTAGTTATAGGTTGCAACTCTTGAGATCATGCATGGATCAACTCTCCATGTTGGTGACATTGAAGAAAATTCTTAACAAACTACTAGGCGTCCTGATGCATAGTTGGCTAGTAGTATCTATAGTATCATAGTTGTCACCCTTGACAATTTCACACTATGTTTTCATACCCCTAAATTATTGAGATATTTGAAATTCAAATAATAAAATTTCGCCTCTGACATATTCAAATTTGGAGCCAAAATAGGGGGCCATAGGCACCTAAGGAGCCATTCTCCCAACCCTATTTTACAAAATACATAATGCTAGGAGTAAAATATTAAATGAAATGCCACCTTTGACCTTTGTAAATTTGGGGTCATATTAAGAGGACAAGGGCACCAAGAGCACCCTTGTCTAGACCGACTTTTATTAGAATCTCAAAAGCCAGGGGAAAAATATTAATAAATGCTTAGGTTTTCCACTTGAAATTTGTCGGTAAATGTTAAAATAGGCCACGAAATGCATAAGTTAGGAAATTAGGTCCAATAATTTGGGGCAGGGGGGGAAACATAGTGTGAAATTATCAAGGGTGATAATTTACGATGCTACATTTAGCCCCCACTTTAGTGAGAGTATGAACTTATGCTCATTCTCACACTAAAGTAGAAAATATATGTCAAGAGGGGTTTGATGTATAAATGTTGAAAAGATAGGATGACTATGAATCTAGGGGAAGCGCACAAGCCCCCATGATCCAAGATCCCATGAAAAACCAACATAAGCACAAAGGGACACACACATGTATGAGATACAACCAAACAACATACACAAACATACATATCGGAAAACACAAAGCATACATGATGAAAACACATGACATAATATAACACATAAATGGAAATGAAATGAACACAAACATGATGTAAAAATGATGCAAACACAAAGAAGACACAAAAGACACACAACAAACAAAAGGTCAATACTAAAAGGATTCAATTTGGTAAGGTAAAGAGACCTCAATCTTAAATTCATCTCAAATACCAAACGTCATCCATTGAATGTGGTGTTAAAATAAAATGATGCTCTCACAAGGATGCAAAACCACTCATAAGCCAAATGGATCTACTGGCTATCAAGTTGTGTTATGCTAGATGTCCATGCAATATGATGGGTTCCATAAGACTAGCAAGTTGTGTTATGCCAGACACTCATGAAACACATAGCTCTATTGTCAAGTAAGTTGGGTTATGCTCGGTGGCCATGTTAAAAGGGGTTCTCAAGTTCACGACCCAACAAGCTCAATTATGTTGAATCCATGAACTATATTTCCAAAACCTCATCTCAGGGGTGTATAAACTCACCTACGAAGGCCCAAAACAAACTCGCCTACGAAGGCACATAAATGACAAATTCACCTACGAAAACACATCAAACAAAAAACTCACCTATGAAGGTGCATAAACTCACCCATGAAGGCGCATAAGACAAGGCCAAAAACCTCAAGTGGTGGTCGCTACTTTGCGGCCTAGGGTTAAGGGAGTCAGATTAGTCCCCTTAGGTTTTGGGGTTGTCTAGTCCTTGTTTGTTGTTCGACAATTGTCTGCCAGTTGTTTTTGTGTGTGGCATATTTGGCATGTTCTAATAGGATCTTGTGGCTCATGTTTGTAAAGGAATCAACACTCTTTTGATCTAAGATTCTTTTCCTAGTTCATATCCTGGTTTGAACTAGCTTCTTTTTGGCCCTGAGGGCTTTCCATGTAAAGGGTACAACACCCTGTAAATGTTGCTTAATCAAAAATACCACCACAAAAGGTGATTTATAAAATAAAATAGAAGGGAATTTCTCAATACATGGAAGGTCACACCTTAGGTAATATAACACATGAAATCACCACCAAGAGAGGATGAGTCAAGGAAAAAAAATATCACACCTCAGGGAATAAAAATATCACACCTCAAGGAATACTAGTCATAGTATTACCACAAAGGGGAACATCATATGCCAAGAAAATTCACACACTTAGAAGATATCAAGCCCAATATCATCACCAAGGAGACACAACATAGATTGAAAAGGTCATATTTCCGTTGATAGGGTTACACTTTCTAGGAGATGTATACTATCATCACTAAAACGGGACCATTTCTTATGTAAACCATGAGCGGGGTACTATATGCCCCCCTTAAAATGTCAACATACTTGCTATGTTGGTATTTTAAAGATAAAATAATGCACACCTTGAAAACTTGTTATCCGTTCCCCCCAAGTGTGGAGACAAAGACCACACAAGAGACTATCATTTTTCTACCATGGAAAGTATGGTTGCACTAAGATTGTACCACCATGAATGGTAATGAGCAAATGCATAAAGCTAAAAATGCCATATAATGAGGAGCAACACCATAGGATGAAGATCATTATTGTTTAGAGGAATTAGGTGCATCAACACATGAAAGAGAATTAAAATCCTTAAGTTCTTGGATTTTATCCCAAGGCCTTACATTCATTGGTAAAATAACCATGCACTCAATGATATGATATGCATAAAATGAGTTTTTGTTATAAAATTTCTTTCATGTTTTTCAGAGGTAGAGAGATCGAGCGGGATTTGAGAAGCCTCAACAAAATATTCTCATGCTCAGTAGTAGGAGACATTCCTCTCTTTTTTGAAGAAAACCTTGCTCGCTTACTACAAGATAACATACATACAGTAGATGATAAAGCATTAGATGAAGATGAGGATGAAGGTTGGAAACCTAGACGCTGTTTGGAAAAGTACGGTATAGAATTCACTTGATCCTTAAAACTGTGTTCCATGTTTGCATTATATCCATTTTTAGCAAGAATTTTGTATCCAAGGCCATAACATTCTTCCAAATTAGATGAAGAGATCGTATCTACATGCTCCTGAGAAGAATTGGCTTTTTCCTGAGCACACAAATCCTTTTTAAGTTTTTTAAAGTTAGGAATCTTACATTCATGATGGATGGAAGTTAAAGAGCCCCTGTCACAATCATAGGTTGATTCTTTTGGAATTCTTGATGTAGAACTAGATACAACACAAGATTGTTTAGGTTTAGATTGTGAGATTTTTTACTCTCCCATAAAGGAGTGTGTAAAATCTAATGAACCCCAATCATCACCAAAACACGTGTTTGAAGATGAATCAATATCATGACCATTATTTGTATTTTTCCTAAGAGGGTTTTGTGTGATGGCATTGACATTAGAAAAAGGTTTCTTTAATGCTTTTGTGATTGTTGAAGGACAATAACCAAGACCTCTTATTTCTTGCATGCTCAACTTTATAGGGACATGAATACTTTGTTCTTTTACACCACATCCATTTTCATTATAACCTAATTGTTTTAAGAGTTGATAAACTTGTTCATAAATAGCTTCCATTTCTTTCACAAAAGGTGGTTTTTCATAATTAGTTTCATCATAAGTGGATGTGTAATTTGTATTTTCGTCATTACTAGAAGTTGTGGATTCTTCTTACTTCTAGTGTTATATGTGTGAGCAACTACGTGATAACTTGGTTGTTGTGACACATGATCACTAGTGAGTTGTTTTGCAAAGTTTAAGATGCATCTGGTAGGTTTAGGAGGTCCTGTAATGAGAGGTGCCTTAGGAGGTTTAATAATTAGAGGAAATTTAGGAGGTCCAATAATTAAAGGGATCTAAGGAGATTTAATAATTAAAGGATTTTTAGGAGGTCCAATAATTAAAGAAGATCTAATAGCCAATTGTGCGTTCATAACCTCAATTGAGTTAACTGCTTGTTGATGATCTTCTATCAATGGGGATCTAACGTCACCTTAGCATCTTCATCTATGCAATCCATCTTATCATCTTTTGAAAGAAATGGATCAATGATTTCATCCTCTTGTCCAACAATATCTTCCCAAGTAGGAGAGGTAGGGGAAGAGAAACAAACAAGATTCTCATGATGCTCAATGATCGGATCTTCTAACACCGAGATACCTTCTTCCCAAGTAGGTGAGGTATTGGGAGAAGACCAATTATGATTGTCGTGATTGTCCATGATTGCATCCTCTTGCACCAAAACCTTCTCACAAGTGGGGGAGATGTTGGGAGATGAATAAGGATTAGGAAAAGTGATATTAATGAATGTTTCAATGATTTCATTCTCTTGCACCAAGATACTCTCACAATTAGGAGAGATATTGGGAGAATGACTAACATGCTTGTCGATGATTTCATTTTGTTTCCTTAGATTGTACTTATAAGTAGGGAAATTATAATCATACAAGCCATGTGTTACCATATCAAAACCACATCTTTGAAAAGGAAACATGTTTCTACTTTCCCTATGGATGAAATGATCAAAATTAGATAGATCTTAAAATAAAATTACAAAATAAAAACCAAATCTAAATAAAGGACAGACTTTGGGATTTGCACAAAAAATATTATCTCAAAATGTTTGGACAAGGGTGCCTAGGGTGCCTATGTCCTACATAGGTTTAAAAAAATAAAATTGATTGTCTACAACACTGTTTAAGGATCTCATGTCTATTTTCAGACATGTCACACAGTGAATATTTTTCCAGAATTTGCCCAGTTTATGATTAGGTAATTCACAATGCAATTGTGCAACAATTTGCAAAATTTTCAAGCAATAAAAGAAAATTGTAAATGAAATTTCCAGGTCTATGATGCAACAATTGACTCATTCTATTATGCCAAAATCTGAAAATGATGATGTTAATGTCTTTTTGAAACAAAAAAATGCATTTTTTTCAATTTTTGAGCTATATGCAAGATGTCTAAATGTATGCAATGAGCACTTTCAGATTTAAATGACCTAATGTAGATTTGTAAATGCAAGTGGGGTGTAAATTTGAGTTATAATGATTGAAATAAACCCTATTTCAACCTATGATGCAATATGATATGCAATTTTTTGGATTTTTTATGCCTTTTATGATGAAAAATGAATGCTTAAATGAAAAATGAAAAACAATGCAATGTGAAACCTAGATCTAGGATGATTTTCTTTAGATTTCAAAAGGTTTATAATGTTAACATGTCGGGTTCACCAAAATGAAACATAGAAAAAGTGAAACCCTAGGATTTGACCTTAAGGTTTAGGCACTTTTTCAAAAGGGTTTCATTAGAGATTTGAAGATGGTGGGGGTTTGATGAATTTAGACAAGATATAGGAATGAATTACAACATGAAAGGTGAGTCAACCTGCCCTTGACCAAATTTGGAATAGATTTAGGATTGAAATGCAATTATCTAACTAACCCTAGTGATGTAAATAACTATTCTAATGCAAAAAAGTAGATCTGAGATATCACAAAGAAATTTGGACTTTAGAAATGGATTGAGTAGGACACTATACACCTATGGTTCAAATTTGAGCTTGATTTTTTGAGACTTTGGTGTCAGGGGTGCCAATGTCCTTGTAGGTATTTTTTGGATTTGTTTTCACAGTCCTTGAGAGAGATCAAAGCTTCCAATTTTTGCCTACAAATTTTTCGGATCACTGTTGGATATTTTTGTGAGTTTTTGTGAGTTTTCAAGGTGTAGGGTTTTGATTGCAACAACAAATAATTGACCTTCAAAGTTCCTTCAGTCCTCTTCAGACCTGAAGCTTTCCCAATGGCCCATTCAAAGAGAGAAGAAAGGTTGTTCCATTTAGGGGCTTGCCTTGGTCAAACCTTGTGTTAGTGTTTCCACTTCCACAATAGCAATGCCAATGATAAATAGATAAAAGATAGGAAAGAATGATGAATCCACAAAGTGTTACAATTCACCACCCTTTAATGGCTTCCTTGAAAGATTGAAGTCATACACATCTCTTCAAGGCTTGGATCTTGCTTCCTTGAATTGCTTGAATTGCTTGAAGACCTACAAGGGTTAGATCTCATAAACAATATGAAAACATAAACATGAACGCACACTCACATACACTTTGACATGATGTTTGGATCTTGAATTTTTTCAATAAATCCTCTAATGGTTGTTCTTGACTTGCTTGATAATGCTCTTGATAATAATTCTTGCTCTTGATGCTCAATTTGTTCACTTCTTTCTTGTTAGATTTCAAATGATGGAATAATTAGCTATTTATATGCTATTATTCTAATTTCCCAAAAATTAAATCCTGATAGCCGACTTTAAATATTTGAAATTCAAATAATAAAATGTTGCCTCCAACATATTCAAATTTGGAGCCAAAATAGGGGGACATAGACACTTAGGGCACCACTGTCCTAGCCCTATTTTGCAAGATACACAATTTCAAGAGAAAAATATTAAATGAAATGCCACTTTTGACCTTTGTAAATTTGGGGCCATATTAAGAGGACAAGGGCACCAAGGCTAGACCCACTTTTTTAGGATCTCAAAAGTCAGGGGCAAAATATTGAATATATGCTTAGGTTTTTTCCAATTGTAATTTATCAGAAAATGTTAAAATAGGCTACAGAATGTATAATTTAGGAAATTAAGTGTTCAATTAGGTCTGATAACTTAGGGGGGAGAAAAACATAGTGTGAAATTGTCAAGCGTGACAATTTACAATGCTACATTTAGCCCTCACTTTAGTGAGAGTATGAACTTACGCCCATTCTCACACTAAAGTAGAAAATGTCAAGAGGGGTCTGAATGTACAAAATGTTGAAAAGATAGGATGACTATGAATCTAGGGGGAGTGTGCAAACCCCCAAGATCCAAGATCCCATGGAAAACCAACATAAGCATAAAGAGACACACATGTATGAAATGTAGCCAGACAACATACACAAACATACATGTCAAAAAACATGAAGCATACACAATTAAAACACATGACATAACATAACAAATAAATGAAAATGAAATGAACACAAACACAATGTAAACACGATGCAAACACAAAGAAGACACACAAAGCACAAGGTTAATACTTAAAGGATTCAAGTTGGTAAGGTAAAGAGACCTCAGTCTTAAATTCCTCTCAAATACCAAACATCGTCTATCGAATGTGTTGTCAAAATAAAATGATGCTGTCACAAGAATGTAAAATCCCTCATGAGCCACATGGATCTATTGGCCAGCAAGTTGTGTTATGCTAGGTGTCCATGCAATATGATGGGTTCCATAAGGCTAGCAAGCTATGTTATGCTAGACACTGATGAAACACAGCTCTACTATCAAGCAAGTTGTGTTATGCTCGACAACCATGTTAAAAGGGGTGCTCAGGTTCACGACCCAACAAGCTTTGTTATGTTGAATCCATGAACTATCTTGCCAAAACCTCACCTCAAGGGGTGCATAAACTCGCCTACAAAGGTGCAAAACAAACTCGTTTACAAAGGTGCAAAACAAACTCACCTACGAAGGTGCATAAATGACAAACTCGCCTACGAAGGTGCAAAAAACGACACTCACCTACGAAGGTGCATAAACTTGCCCAAAAAAGTGCATAAGACAAGGCCATAAACTCACCCAAGAAGACACATATAATTAAACTGGGGAAAAAAATTAAGTAATAAATAATATTATAATTTTGCAACGGCTCACAATTTTAAACAATTTTAAAATTTTAAAAAAATAAAAAATGAAAATTCAAAAAATTATTTAGGGTCGACCTGAGTGGTTGGCTTGAGGGCCGCCACCACAAGTTCGCGCCCTTTTGGGCACAACCCCTCTATGGAGAGGCTAGGGCCCTCCTTCAAACATAAAAAAGACATTTCATATTTAGATTTAAAAATAAAACCCTAGACAATTAGACATTAAGAAATATTACTCGCCAAATAAGGAGGGCGTTGTGATATATGCAGCCGACCCCAAAACGGTGTAAAGTGACAGCAAGCAATGCATTTCTGAAAAGAAGTATATACAAGGTTAAGAGAAATTTATCAATCAAAAATAATATTAGAGCAGATGGAAATCTTAACACTATTTTTTTTTTTTTTTTTTTGTGTCTACAAACAAAATACGTTTCAACCATTGCCCTTGCCTTTCACCTGCAACATTAAGATTGAATGGAAAATTTGCAAACACATTTATAAAGAAGAATGAAAACCAATAACAAGCATTCGGATAAAATAAAGCTGAAATTAAAATGAAAAAAAAAAATTATCAGTTCAAAAAGAGTTGGTTAATTCTTAGAAGGTAATTATTTCCAACTCAAAAGAATTCAACCAATAAAACTTAATCAATAATAGTTACATGAAAAGAATAAAAAATAGTGATGAGAGACAGTTTTTAAAGGGGAATTTGATTTTTAAAAGTAAATAAAAAATTTGGAAAATAGTTTATTTATATTGTAAATAAAATTTTGTTAAATCTTTAAGAAATTTAAATGAAAATATACAATAATCAATATTATATATTATTAGAATTTTATTTTAAGTCAAATTTGAAAAAATTCGTAAACTAAATTAGTTGAAGAATAAATATTGTGTAAATGTTCTAATCTGTAAAAAAATAGAAGTAAATTCTAATTCAATCATTTTCGATTGAAGATAATTTAAAAGAAGTTATCAAGAATTTGGATTAGTTATTTGTTAACAAAAATTAGTTTTAGTTCAATAGAATTTAAAAATGAATTATTGTAACTTGTATAAATTTGCATTATTCAAATCATAATAAATAAAAATCAAACAAATAAATAATATTATGTTGTAATTTAAACTTTTATTTCTCTTTATATGCATTCTAAAACTTGGTGTTCATATTTAGATGAAATCTAAAATTCATAATTATTTATTCTAGAGAGAAATGAAAATTTAGAAATTAACTAATTCTCCTCTATGTCATGTCGCTAATTTGAATTACTTTTATTAAAATTATCGAACAATATACAATGCTAAATAGGAAACTCATCAATTTATGTTCTTTAGATTAAAATAAAAAATACGAGTTTTTTTATCGGTTACAACTTTTGATTGGAGCTATAAACTAGTGAGGTCACAAATGGGGGACCTCATCCTTGGCATGAATGCAAGTAACAACCATTCTCGCGAGCATGGTAGCCAAGCAGGGGCACAAGGGCTCGTGACCACACAAGGGTAGTGAGGGAATGGACCTCAGACATTAATGTCTAGCACATGGCATGAACGCCATCAACAACATCAACGCTGCGAGTCAAGCTCAAAGACTTGAACCCTAGTGGCCACAACAATGCCACCACTTAACCATTGCACTATGGATCAACCCCAAGAATAAAACAAGTTATATACATATAAAATTATACATTTAATTTGAAAAAAGTTAAGCATGATACAACTAAAAACAAAATGCTCAAGAAAATACTTGATCAATAAAATGTAAGACCAAATTCAAGTATTTGATCAAAATCAAAATTTAAAAGAGCAAACAAATATATATAAATATAGAGAGAGAGAGAGAGTGTGTGTGTGTGTGTGTGTTTGATACTTGACAATATTATTTAATGATTATAGAATTTTGTTAATTCCTAAATATTTAAAGATGATTTAAACTTGTTAATTGTAAATATTTTAAGATTCCCTTCAAACCGATGTAGCAAATAATTTTGATGAGGAAACTTGATATTCATGCTCAAAATTAGAAAAGAACTTAAATTTGGAAAAATTGAAAGGTGTAATTGTCGGTCTAGCATAATGTGAAAATCCAACCTTAAACTTAGGAAGAAAATCAAGTATGAGTTAACAAATGAAATTATATATGATACCTTAGAGGATGGAATTCTAAATACTATGTCAACTTGCTAAAATAAAGTAAAATTGCATTACATAAGATTTAAAATTAAATAGCTTAGAAGAACCATTAAATTCTTTTCTTACAAATTGCTTTCCCTCTATAATAGAATTTGTTTCATTTAAATTTTTTTAGTAACATTTCTTTTTTTTTAAATAAACCATAGGTTAGAAGAGCAATTTTTAGTATAGTTCTTTTATTAAACTCATTAACCTCGGGAATTTAAACCCATTTGTTTTATCTGACTTTCTAGAAGTAGTTGGAACGTCTCAACTAGAGTCACTGGGAGTAGATTATAATTAGAAATTCCTCCTCATGAAAGATAAAGTGATATGGTGACATCTTAAATGTGATGTCATTATTTTCAAGTCAACCTATGAAACTTAAACTCCCCTTAGTAGCAATAGAAAGTTAAAAATATTGGTAGTTGTGTATGGTTTATGTTGAGTAAATTTTAAGACATAACATAAATAAGATATAGGATGTGTGAATGAGTATTTTATTTCTTAATCTTAATCTAAAATTTACTGCACTTATTATGTTTATTTCCTTTGTATTACATTGAGGTTAACTTTAAAAATGGAGATAAATCGAGACCGTTGGTTTGTATTTTATGTCAACATGTTTCATAAAGCCACTATGTGATTTGAATTGTCAATATTTAAATCATGCACCCATTTTTTTCCAAAAGCTTCATTCTAATATCATACTATATGTTACAATTATAGTCATTAATATGTGGCTTGCATACCCTACCTCAAGTAGAATGTTTTATGTTGCACGATGATGTTTTTGTAGACTAGTTTTTCTTTAAGAATACAATTATTTGTATATTTAAGATAAACTTTTCTACTATACAAACGTTATCCTAATTTAAATAGTTACATATATACATATGTCAAAAGTTGTTTCATATATATGGATGTTAGTGTCTTCAACTATTAGAGTCTAAAAACCAATGTAGACTGCTAAAATAGAGAGAGTTGTAAAGGCAGCCCTTTAAAAAATGAAATTACAAATTCTCCTTTAAAACAACCCAAAAGAAAATCAAAATATTTTTTCTCTTTTATTTGAGGAGTGAAGTGTGGTTGGCATTAAAATTGGCGTTTTTGATTAATTTTCTATATTTCTAAAACATATTTGATGTGCACTATATCAAAGCATTAGAATATTGTATTCCTTATATAATACAACCATTTGCTTCATGTGTATATATTTAAGTTTTACATACATAGCCTTAATATTAATTAAGTTGAATTGAATGTATGTTTAGAAGGTACACTTAATATTGTATAAATTCAAATTGTAAGAGCAATCCAAAGGATAGCACACAATTGCAAGAAAAGTGGAATATCTTCTTTTTAAATAGAGGAGATACAAACATTTATTCATACATCAAAGCTAAAATAGATCTATAATTATAATATAATAGTTTCTATACCAAAATACCTAAGAGAAGCTAAGAAAAATGCATCCCTACCTTGAATAGGTATCCACATGTTATATACAAGATGTAGAAGATGAATCAACTTCACAACACCCAAAAAAACTTTCCATTACATACTAATTATTAATGCAAGGTGGCGTGGGTGGCAAGGTGGGCGACTTTCCACATGGATTGTGGAAAGTCCGACGGGGCGGTGTGTTGGATTTCTAGACATGGGATGGCGTTGGCATCAAGTTGGTTGATTACGTCACACATTCCCTTTCATTCGTGTTTGTACCATTTTGAGTTGGGCGCAATAATGGTGTAGAGGGCTTTGTACTTGTGAAGGATTTGGGCGATCCGGGTGGTCACATCTTGATAGTTTGCCTCTTCATCTGATGTACTCATGCATCTATTTGGTGGCAGGCTATGGTTTTCGGGCTAGTTTGGGTGATAGGCATGCATTGTACAGCGTGATAACCCAACAAGCTTTTAAGACTCAGCATATAAAGACATCAGGGATAGCTATGAGGACACTATGCAGGTTGATAATTTGAATACCCTATTTGAAGAGTCAAGGTTAGACAAAACTGCAAATTTCATCATCAAAATTCACTACAGAAGGGTTGATCTCAATCGGAGTTTGCATACTATCTAAGGCCTTTATGTGGGGGGCTCTTGTGTTGTTCCTGGGTCCCATAGGCTTGTTTGGCCTCGTGGACGTCATTAAAATATTTCATTTCATTTCATCCTCGTTTTTTGATAATTGGTAACTTGCAACTTCATTTTCCTTAGGTGTGAAACGGACAGGTGGGTGGTTCCTAAAGAGGAGTGGGAAAATAGAATATGTCGATTTTGTAACAAGGGTATGGTGGAGACTGAATGGCACTTCATGATGGAGTGCTCAGTGTATAAAGACATCTGGGACAGCTATGGGGACACTATGCAGGTTGATAATTTGAATACCCTGTTTGAAGAGTCAAGGTTAGACAAAACTGCAAATTTCATCATCAAAATTCACTGCAGAAGGGTTGATCTCAATCGGAGTCAACATACTATCTAGGGCCTTTATGTGGGGGGCTCTTGTGTTGTTCCTGGGTCCCATAGGCTTCTTTGGCCTCGTGGACGTGATTAAAATATTTCATTTCATTTCATCCTCCTTTTTTTATAATTGGGAACTTGCAACCTCATTTGCCTTACGCTGGCTCTGGTTGTGGTGCGATTTGTGTCAATGACGGAGAGCTCTAAGTTCACGGTGCACATGTCGGTGGACACCCTGGTCTACTTTGTAGTCCATACCCCAATTCAATTGGGTTGCAAGAGCGGCAAAATGCCTTTTCAGGCATTACAAACCAGCGCCTCAAGTGCATTCTGTTAAATATTGATCCTTTAATAGTCATTGCGGAAAAAAATGGTGCTCAGGAAGGGGCATTTGGCACCGCAAGAAATGGTTAGAGTGAGCTTGCAGATTGTCTCATGCTTTGTGGCCTCCCTTTTGGATATTCACACAGCTAAGGTAGAAGCCAAAGATATAGTCTGCAAATTGTTCAGGAAAGGGTTGATGGAGGGTCTGGATGAGATCCTCAAAGTGGCAATACCAAGAGCAGGGGTCTCGTGACCCAAAGATTTGGAGCTGACTAAAAAGCCAGGCGAAGTCATCAAGATTTACCCATTCCTGTTGGACCTGAAGGGCTTGGCGTTGGTTCGTCACAGGATGATTGCAGCAATTGGGGCTAATTTCTTTTAAAAAGTTTTGCGATTGGACGTGAAGGACTTCGATTGGGTGCCGGAATTTGATGCCTTCGCGAAGGCCAATGGTTTCATGTAGGTTGGCTAGTTCGAAGGTGCCATGGTGTCTCTCGTTTAAAGGTTTTTTGGTGTTTTCTTTTGCTCCGTTTTGGTTTGACTCTGGGCTGGTTGGCCGATACTAGTCTGCCCGTCTCTCTAGGTGGTTTGGTGCACCGGTTCCTTTGGTTTATAGCTAGTATGGTGGTGGGGGGCCGTTGGTTTTTTGTTTGGTGTTGGGCATATGATAATCATGGTGGTTCCTGCATCCTGTAGACGATTGTAAATCAGTTTTCAGATCAATATAATACTTTATTACTAAGCAAAGAAAAAAAATAATAATGCTAGGTGGCATAAGGTGCTAATGTTTATAGTTGGCTCAAAACATAGAGCATTGCCCTGCTTCCTTACAAAGATAACCCCTTAACTGTAAAAGAACGCTACTAACATAGAGTAATCTGGTCAAGGTTAATGGTCCATGAAACCTCCTTGGTTGAGTTGAGATTTGTTCATGTGGCATGGTCTTTTAATATTAATATTTAGATAATTTGACAATCTTCATCTACAGCTAGAATTGGCAATAGTGGTAACACTAGCAATTGGCTTATATGGCCACAACTCAGTAAAAAGACTCTTTTTTGGGCAAACACCAATCATATAGCTCATGGCAACACTTTGAAAGTCTTATACACCACGTCATTAGAAGTTTTCTAAGCTTCTAAGAGAATACTTTAGATATAGCTAACCGATAAGAATTTCAGCATTAACATGTCCTTCAAAAATTATACTTTACCACCAATAATATGTGGGATAAACAACTTAGTAATTCAAATATTTATCTTGCAGGTGGCACATCAACTATAGAGTACAGACCATATCAAATGGCGAGTTGTCTTTGAACTTCAGTTGGTGAGTTGCCTTTGAACTCTAGTTTCGATACCAAATTGCAAAATGAAGAACTATGTGATGTTCTTACGGTAAAACAGTAATTCAACTATTTTTCATGCTTTCCTTTTGATAGAAGCTTTAAATATATAATTATCTTGGACTTACAAACTATCAAAAGGCAAAAATTTGTCAGACATGATTCGGATTATTTATGCAGTAAAGTATTCGTTCATGGTAGAATATGATTTTGGATGGGATCTGAGTTCAATTCACTAGTGATCATGTCACTATTGCACATATTATTATTACTGTTTGCTGCAATAAAAAACTTAGCCAGCACTTTACTTTTGAAAGTTTAAACCACTTTGCCGATATTGGCATGGTGTGATGGTTTAAGGGTGGCGGTATTGTTCTTGCCACCAAGGTCCAAACCTCATTGGGGTTGTATTGTTGAATGGTTATATTGGGGATGAGGTCCCCTGTTTATGACCTCACCGGTTCATAGCTCCAAGTCAAAAGCGTTTACCCCTTAAATAAAAAAAAGTTTAAACCACTTTTAGAGTTTTGCATAGAGTTTACTTAGTATGATGTAAATGTAGAAAACGCTTATAAAAGGAATGTTACGATGAAAAGTTTTAAAATACAATAAGTGCATTGTTTGGAGTTGAAACAGTTTTAGAGACTAGTTTGGACAATATCTGGTTTGACTGTGATTGAATTGATTTCTTTGGATCATGTTACTGTTATACATGTTATTACCTCTTGATGGTTTAGAGTTTAATATGCTTAGAGACTACTGTAGAGTTTGTTTAGTATGGTATAAACATAGAAAAAGATGATTGAAAAAATGTTATGATGATTTCCAAACTGAAGTTTAATGCAATGTGTGCATTGTTTGGAGTTAAAAAGTTTTAAAGACTAGCTTGAAGGATATATGGTTTGGCCCAAACAAAGAAAAGGGTGATTAAAGAAATTTCATGATGAAAAATTATATAATGTTGAGTAACTTCCTCAGAGATAGAAAGAATGTAATGATTTTCAAAATAAAAGATATAATGCAATGTGTGCATTGTTCAGAGTCAAAAAGTTTTAAGACTAGTTTGAAGGATATATGGTTTGGCCCAAATAAAGAAAAGGGTGGTTAAATGAATGTCATGATGAAAAGTTATATAACATGGAGAGTAACTCCCTCAGAGATTATTACGTAATTTTGGTATTTGACCTTTGATTTGAGTGGTGATAGTTCATTTTTGCAAAAAAAACATACGTAAGATGGAATTAAAATGTCTTCCCCTTTACCCCACTCAAAGCACAAGATCTTCACCACTACTAAGAAGATCACCACAAAAATGTCATGTGGAAAAGTTTTTAAAATGTAATATGTGAAAACAAATGAATGTTGCAAGGAAAGTAGGGAATTTTTAAAAATGTAGTACGGGGAATTTTGTGAATCCTTACTGTGGAGATTAGTAAGAGAATTTGGCGCTTGAGTGGTCATGTTCATTTTTCCTTTAAACGTTTTTATAAATGACTTTAGGACGGCATATAAAAGATGGAGTTAAAATATATTAGGTCATTTTTTTCAGTTGCTTGCTCACCCTCTACAAAGAAACTTATTTGCTAGCATAGGCCTTGTGAATGCCCAGAAATCATGAATTCAAGCCAGAAAATTGAATGTGCCTACAATAGTTGTCAAGGTACCTAGCACATATAGAAGTCCAAGAAAATCGTTTATGTTCATTCAGCTTTCAGTGACTTGTCTTCCTTTTAATACAAGAAATGGAGACTCGCAATATATTCCTGAAAGACATATTCACTGCTTCATATAAATGCATATGTCTAATTAGATTTTCAAACTTCACGTATCAGGAACATAAATACATGACCAAAAAGTAAAGTGGCATAAACAGAGGATAAAGTTCTTAAATGTAAACCATTTGTTTCCCCTGTTTTTGTTTCTTAATACTGGAAGTTGATGGATCATTGCTGCGACCCCTCTTTTTCTTTTTTGAGCCCCTTTCTAAAATATTAAGGACATTATTTAAGGAAGGATCAATGCATGCTTGATCAGGCACAATGCTGACGAAATTTGTGTGAGCTTCATCCACCTTCCTCCCTGTAATTGGCTTATTTGTTTTAGTATTCTTAGAGAAAATCTCTTCAATATCATCTTTTCCAGGTTTTTCTATAGAATCCCCTTCTAAAACTAATGGAACTGTGTTGGCCATCTTAACCCTGTGACTGTCTGATTCGTTTTCATTTGATCTAGATTTTCCATTTGCATCTTTTGTCTTTGATTGTTTATGCATGTCAAAACCCAACACAGCCATTGAATTCTCAAGTTTTGATACACCTTGCTTATTCAAAAAGTTCTTCTCCAATTCCCTCTGTATATTTTCTAGCTCTCTATTCCTCTTATTTTTACCTTTCTTTCTAACCACTTCTTTGACTTCCTCATCGAATGACACCAGCCCATTTTCATCCTCCCGTCTGGTCTCAACATCAGAACCAAACACCTCACTGAAAGCCTGACGCGTTGATTGCTTTGAACTTTGGGATGACCTCCACTGTTCAGGACCTTTTGAATACCTGTATAGCAATCATGTATATAATAAAAATCAGACTGAACTGATATCCCTTTTAAAAGAATATATGCTAGAAGCGAAGTCTATAAAACATTTTCTAAAAGAGACATGCCATTCTGAGAATTACAAGCTTTTAAGGTTCCCTTCCTCCACAATTCCAACCATAAGAACTACGACTTTCATATAACACGGAGCAAACATAAAATGAAAAGCCGGTATATCAGATTAAGGAAAAAATAAATGCAGGAAATCCAAAATCTCTACTTTCAGAAGTTGCCTATATAATTATATTCCAGAAAGTCATGTTAGACAGAAATGGAGGTAATCCAAGATTTCAAATGACCATATATAATCTTCAAGTAAGCATAATACCTAGTAATATCACAAATTCTTAATAGATGTGGACCATGTTTTAATCTTGAGAGTTCTGCTTGCACCAAGGTGAGTTCAGATGCCATAACTTCTTTAAGAGCCACATCAGCTGCAAGAAAGCATTTGGACACAGTAAATGAGCTAGAAGGCTGCTGCGCCAACTCACCAAAATGGCCACGAAACCTTCAAAAGAAAAAAGGAGATACGTTACTCAATATCATGAAACATAGCTGCTTAATAGTGAAATTAAATTGAATAAGAATGAAATGGTAACAAGAAATGATTAAATAGTTTTTCTAAATCTATTAGTGATGTAACCCATAAAAATTCTCATTTACTTCCAAAATCTCCAACAAATTCAAGATTCACTTTCGAGCTTTTTATATATTCCAGAACATCATGAAATGCATAGAAGGTCTCACAAGTTTCCAGTAACCTCCTCAGCCTCCCATAAAATAGAATATCCCTGAGAATAATTGACTTGGTGTAAGAGAAACTTACTTAGCTATAACTCTAAGTTTATGCTTCGACGGAGCTTTTGAAGAAAGGAAGGCCTCAATTACTCGACTACCTCCGGGATCTTTTGCAGCTTCTAAAATATGATCTATTTCCATTGATGCAATGCTTGAGCAAAATTGCTGAATGAAATCCTGTTTAGAGATGCACTAATGTCATTAAAGCAAACCATTATAAAGGTGCCAATTACAACTCTATAACTTCAAGAACATGTGGAGTTAAAGGGAGCAAATACTTTACAAGAGATTTTCTTCATTAGTAGTTTTCTTTCAGCAAATGCCCAAATTAAATAAAGTTTAAATAAAATAAAAAAACTTCTTGGGTGTCTTTAATGAACAGATGAGCATGATGCACAGATTTGAGCATAAGAAAAACTTGTGTGTCTTGTGTTATGTGGGCGCACTTGGGTTTCAAAATGCATACTGTGAGATTGATTTCCACGTTTCTCAGTAAGTTTTCTAAAATGTTGTGGAGTAATATTAACACCAAGTTGTAGAGAAAAAAACTTTCCATACACAGCATGGTGTGTCTTTAATGAACAGATGAGCATGATGCACAGATTTGAGCATAAGAAAAACTTGTGTGTCTTGTCTTATGTGGGTTCACTTGGGTTTCAAAATCCATACTGTGAGATTGATTTCCACGTTTCTCAGTAAGTTTTCTAAAATGTTGTGGAGTAATATTAACACCAAGTTGTAGAGAAAAAACTTTCCATACACATCATGGTGTGTCTTTAATGAACAGACGAGCATGATGCACAGATTTGAGCATAAGAAAACTTGTGTCTTGTCTTATGTGGGCGCACTTGGGTTTCAAAATCCATACTGTGAGATTGATTTCCATGTTTCTCAGTAAGTTATCTAAAATGTTGTGGAGTAATATTAACAGCAAGTTGTAGAGAAAAAACTTTCCATACACATCATGGTGGATAAACCAAAGTGGTGAATGGAAGTTCCATGCTGTACACTGTTGAGAGGCTAAACTCAGAAGAATCCAGAAACCTGGGGAAAGAATTTGCTATAGATCCAACATTTGCTACAAAAGAATGATTCACAAATCAACAAGTTCACCTACATTTGAGACCTGCCTGGATTTTTTCCCACAGATCCCATTTGATGCCACATTTGAGCAGCAGACTGCATTGAGAGGTTGCCAGAAGCCCAGGAGTCACTAAAGTCATGAGATTTGTTGAGAGGATTTAAAGAATCACAAAAAGGTGCATGAACCGCTCTGGAAGTCCCAGCAAAAAGTACACATCCAGACATGATCAACATTGAGGTGGGGATCTGGTTTGGTTTTACTTGAGAAAAATCAGGCTTCAAAGAAAGGGCAAAGTGTTCAATCCCATATGGTACAAACCCTTCCACATCTTGCAGCAGAGTGGTTCTATTACCTTTAAACTATGTTGCCAGTTCTGGTACTGGTCCTGGTTCAGGTTCGTGGAGCCAATTCATGGATCCGGCTATAAATTTTTTCGGGTTGTGGGGTAGGGTTCGTTCGTACAAAAAACATATATATATATATGCAGCCTAGAAGCATGAATTAAGATTAGAATATCACATAGCATCATATAAAGTTATAAACAACAAAAACCCCATAAACTTGAATGTCATTTAAAACATGCATAATAAATATTAATCGTTCAAACTTCAAGTTCAATATTGAAATAATAATAATATCAAGTTAAACACTTTTAATCATCAAATGGATTTTCTAAATCATCAATATCATCATCAACATTGACATTAGATGATGTAGGAACATTAGATGAACCATAGTTGAAAAACTCGGACTCGGCAATAACTCGGCAGACCCAATTTTTTTGAAAACTCGGGACTCGGCAAAAACTCGGGGAAAAACTCGACAATAACTCGGCAAATTTATCGAACATTTGAAAATACACAATTTTAAAAAATATTCTTGAAAAACACATATAAACTAACTTTTTAGAACATATTACTGATTTCATCATATATAAATCAAAATTTGTAAAAAATAATTAATATATTATATATTAAAGAATATTTGTAAAAAAATTAATATATTATATAAGATTTAAGCATTTAAAAATTGAATTTTTTTAATTTATTTTATTTCTAAAACTTATAATTTAATATATTTGTAAAAAATATTTAAGCATTTAAAAATTGAATTTTTTTAACTTATTTTATTTCTAAAACTTATAATTTAATATATTTGTAAAAAATATTTAATATATTATATAAGTCTTATATAATATATTAAATTATAAGTTTTAGAAATATATATAATATATTAAGTATATTTTACAAATATATTAAATATTAAGTTTTAGAAATAAAATAAATTAAAAAACTTCAATTTTTTAATTCTTAAATCTTATATAATATAATATTTTTTTTAGAAATATTCTTTAAATCTTTTAATGATTACACTTTAGTATTTACAAATCAATAAATTAAAAAAAAAGCAAATTGATTTCTTTAGTATTTAAAAATCAATCAATAAATAAAAAATTATTAAAAAAAAAATGAATAGTAGAAATAGAAATCGATTATCACAGATAGCAAAAATCGATCTTTGGAGTTTGGACGTTTTTTTTGTAGAAATGGAAATGGAAATCACAAACAATCTCAAACAATGAATTGACATAGAAATAGAAATCGCAAAATACATGTCGTTTTTCTTCTGCCCTCGTCGGATTTCTTCTGCCGTCGCCATTTTTTCTCTGCTCCCGCCGTTTTGCAGCGTGGTTTTCTTTCTCCTCGTCTCCTGTCGTTTTCCTTCTGAGTAAAACGATTTTACAAGTGTGACTGACGGTGGACGATTTTGTTTTTGCAAAAAAAATTAGGGTAAATAAAAATAAAATCGTGGCCTTATTTTTAACTGCGTTTTTCTTTGACACGCAATTTTTCGCGTTTTTTTCATGATTAATCGCCATGCGTTTTACCCTTTACTCGGTAGCGAGTTTAAAAGCGATTTACTCGCCCATCAATTTTTTGAGCGATTACTAGCGATTACTAGCGAGTTTCAGGCGATTTTTTCAACTATGAGATGAACCACAAGCAATGCCAATGGCACTAACTTTCACTAAAAGTGTGCTGGCTTTTGGAATCCTCATATGCAATATACTAGGAAGTGGAAGCATCCAAGTCAATATGCTCTAGCTCTATATCCCACAACTTTGTGTCCCCTTCCTTGTAGTCATATTGTTTGTGCGAAAGGAGACGCAAGTTGGAATGCACATACACTAAGTTCTCTACTCTTTTGAAGTGCAATCTATTGCGCTTTACTAAGTGGATGAAAGAATATGTGCTCCAATTCCTCTCAAATGTAGATGAACTTTCAACCTATGAAGACAAAGTAAACAATTAAAGTTATAAATAGTGAAAAAAATAAAAATTAAAAAACTATAAATGAAACTGAAAGTTGAAGCTTTAAGGACTAAAAAATAAAAATTTGTTAAATTTACTTGTGATAAAACTTTGATTGCCAGGGGTTGCAGGTGTTGGAAGAATTGGCCATGGAAGTACCACCAACTATGAGCATCCTTCTTAAACCTATCATGAAGAGCCTCAACACTTTGACCATTTGAGTGCACAAAATCAATGAACTCATTCGTGGCTATATCTCGCAATTCAGTTTTAGAGAAGAGTCTACACAATGCCGCCTTGTACCTTTCAGCCATTTCAAAATCTCTATATGGGGGAAGCCTTCCTAGCACAGAAAGAATCTCAACACTGTAGTATTTTGGAGTCAATGCGAAGGCAAGAAGATGTAATGGAGTGGTCATTTTGTTCCATATTTCTTCATCAATTGCATGCACTTGTTTGAAGAAAGTCTCTTCAAGGTCTTGCTCTTTTGCATTTATGATGCTCTTCATCTTGTCAATCATTGAGTCAATGCCATCATATATCTCTCCAATGCAAGGCTTGTCTATGTCAGTATAGCGAAACATGCTCAAAATGGGCTTGGTGAAACTAAGGAGATGCTCCACACGATCCCACCATGAGTCATCTAATATCATTTGCTTAATTTTTGTTGGCCTATCAGAGTTGCTTTGCCGCCATATAGACCAATTTTGGCTAATCACCATGCTACAAACCGCCTCTATAACTTTCACAAGTTGTCTCAAGACAATTGTGTTAGAGGTGAAACGAGTCTCTACAACCTATTAAAAATAAAAAATAAAATAATTAAAATTTAAAAGCAAACTTTAAAGGAGAGTTAGAACACACAATCAAACTATGAAAATGTAAAACTTTATGCTACTTCACTTACCTTCAATAGCTCCAATTTTGAAAATGATCTGAAAATGCCTTGAGACGTGGTGGTTGGTGATGAACATTTGGATGTCCTCAACCTCTGTATACCTCTTTAATCCAATCAATTTTATTCCAATCTTCTGTGGCATAAGATTGAGAGAATGGACTGCACAAGGTGTCCAAAAGATATGTGAATATTGTTCCTCAACCAACAAACCAGCAGCTCTACAATTCTTTGTGTTGTCCATTATGACTTGAACAACGGTACAAGGTCCCACTTCCTCAATAGCTGCGATGAGAATATCAGCAATAAATTGGCCATCTTTCACCTGCCCCTCATAATCCACGACTCTCATAAACATTGCCACTTTAGAGGACACCACTACAGCATTAATCAAGGGAAAATCTTTTGCATCTTTCCACCCATCTAAAACAATGGACACTCCTATCTCAACCCATGAATCCCTTATGGACTGCAAGGCATCTTCAATGTTCTTGATCTCTTTTTCCAATAAGGTGCCATGCACCTTCTCATAACCTAGGCCATTGTACCCTTTTGGAGCTTCATTAACTTTTTTCAACATCTCTTTCCAATATGGAGAGCGAACAACATTAAAAGACAAACCATTTGCATAAATACATCTTGCTAAATGTTGGTTGCCAATGTCTCAACTCTCATTTTGAAATGCACTTTCCAAAGCTCCCTTTGGTTTTTTGTTTGTAATGGGCTGTTCACTTTGAAGATGAGGAATTCCCAAAAATGGATGGTTTTCTACCACAACATTGGGACTAGATGGGGGTTGAATTCCCTTTAATCTTTTCTTTATTAAGGGGTGACTTGACTTACGGCCTGTTCGTTCATCTGCTTGTTCTTGCTCCATAATATATCCTATCATTGTCTCTGATGGTACAGCTACACCATCCTTTTCAAGGCAAGGTTTGATGCCTTTTCCAAGTATTCCACACAAATAGGCTTTCACCCGACTATATGAACTAGAATATCTAACAGTACATCCATTGTAAATCCGAATGTAACCCCCTCCACCTGAAACCTGTTGTATCATTTGAAAATATTTCCACAAAGGAGAATTCAGATCTGTTTTGAATTTAAATTGAGTTGTGGAGCTAGTCTAGTTGTCATTGTGATTCCTATGGCAAGAAATTTTGTAAACAACACATTCAGAACAAAAACAAAAAATTGAACACAAAAAATAGATATACAAAACCTAGCTCTTTTGAATCTTTGATACATTCCTAGAAGAATGGGAAAAATATAGATAAACAAAGCAAAAAAATTGTTTCATGTTTGTAAAACAAAAATGGAGGAAAAAATTTGAAAAAACTTACCTCTTTGCAAAAAATTCTTTCGATGATCGTCTTGGCAGCCAATGAACACTTGTAAATGCATAGAAATGACAATGAAATTGTTGTAGAACCTTCAAAGATCAATCTTCATCTCTCTTTGTTGATCCAACAAGCAAAAAAGAATGTTCAGCCTCTTGGAATGATATTTGTTTGCAAAAGAAATGAAACAAAATGAACTTGTTTTGGTGTTTTATGTGTTTTGCAAGTCAATATTAGGGTTGACAGATGCGCCCACTCAAATCAGTTGAAAAACTATTAAAAAAAGGAAAAAAAAAATTAAAAAGTCAAAAAGTGTCATTGGAAGGACGGGTTCCCTATGGATTCACCTGGGTTCTCCCAGGTTCGCCCCAGGTGAACCGGGTGGCATTTTGCAGCCCTTGGCCTGGACCCACAAGCGAACCGGACCAATACCCAAATCCAGTTTGAACCAAACCGGGATCCGGCCGGGTGCCAGAGGAATCTGATAACACAACCTTTAAACTATATTCCCCTAAATATATGCATTAGTTGTCAACATGACCACCTATGTTGGATAAGGACGAAACCAAGCAAATATTTACATTAAACAGACTTATCCCATGATTTTTGAAGACAAATGATTTAGGACAAAAAATATGTTCAACAAGGCAAGCTGAGCAGTAAAACTTAAAAATTTGTTTCAAGGGGTACCTGACAGGAAAGGCCAATGATTTCCATTTGATTTGTGAAGATATAGGAAAACATCACCCTCAATAAACAACCAAGAGCTATTCAAATTTCAATGTGAAACAGAGGTGGTTCTTTTAGAAACAGTGGCCACTTTGATTGTGACAATGGCTGTTGCATTTGTCAGATGCAGTTTTGTCCTGACTCCTGCAAACTAGCACTATTGCACAAAAACAACAGAAAATTCCAAAATGGCCAAGAAACTCTTATCTCTTCAAAGTCCCAACAGTTGGGGGTCCTTTAGCGACTGAACAAACATCTCCAGCATTTGCTTAAAAGAAGAGGTGTAGCCCATTGTGAAAGCATGTGTAGGAAGTGAGAAGCTAGTGAATTTAGTTGTAACTTTTAAAAAAATTACTGCCAAGATATATACATATTAAAAGGGTGAAAATGTATACAAAAACCAAGCCCAAGATCCTGCCTAAGGCTTTGAAGAGAAAATGTTTTGTAAGAAGACAGTAGAGATGAGAAATCAATCTATAAAGAAGCATTCCTGGAAATAGGTCATTTTTATGGTGGTTGATCACCTCTCTAAGTATTCCCATTTTTGTTTATTGACCCATCCTTATAAATCCTCTATTGTTTCCCAAGTCTTCCATGGCCAAATCTTCCACCTCCAGGTATACCCACTTCCATTGTTTGTGGCTGTGACCCCACCTTCGTTAGTAACTTTTGCAGAAACTATTGAAGCTGCAAGAAACACAACTGAAAATGAGCTCAGTATATCACTCACAAACTAATAGTAAATAAATGTTTGAAGATTTATTTGTATTTTCAAAATAGCAGACTCACTAAGCTAAATGACTACCCATCTAAAATGGTGTTACAACACCCTGTTATTCTCACACCAAGATGATGTGACATGACGTCTTTGGCCAACCTCCACCATCTCTCACATCATACCTTCTAGGTAGTTCCAAGCTTAGTTGGAAAACTCACAAACCTAAATTTTGACTGAGACTTAGGACTCTGCAAAATCTTGACAAAAACTTGGGAAAAGAAAACAAAATTATACAAAAAAAAATAAGAAATAAAATAATGGGTTTATTTTTTCTTTGTACAAAGTAAATTGATGATCGAAAAATATTGTAATGCTTTCCGAGTTTATTTCTGGTGTCAATATAGCTATGCAAATATTGAATTATTTGTGGGGCCCCTTCTTACTCTGCCTATTGGATTTTCTTCTGCCTGCAACTGTAAAATGATGTCCTACCCACAATTGTAAATAGCTTTCCATGTTGTTCCTTCATTTATGAGAGTAAAACCTTCATTTGTGGCTATGGAGAGACATTCAGCCACTGGACTCGACTTTAAAAACCCTTGTGACTGCTCGCAACTGCAAATAAACCTGTGATTTATGGGCTATGAAATGTGCAAGTCCAACTAAAAAAGTTGAGTCAAACTGTAAAAATCACACATTTTTTACAAAACTCAGTCAAGTCACGACAAGTATACAGAGTAGACTCAACACAATTTATTTTGGACTTGTGTGTCACACCGAACCTGCACAAATCTTCTAATTATGGTTCCAAGGTACAAGCCATCAGTTCACCTCTCAGCCACCAAGAATCTCTCCTCCAAACTCTCAAGGACAACTTGGCCTTAGCTCAAAATTGTATGAAACAACTGAATCAACATTGTTCCTAGTACACATTTGCCAAAGGGCACTTGGTCATTATGCACCCTCATCAATATGAACAAATATCCTTGTCACAAGTAGAAAAATTTAGCACCAAAATCTGATGGATCTTTCCAAATACTACAGCAGGTTGGCAAAGTCACCTACAAATTGGATCTCCAACCCTTCTCCAAGATACATCTTGTTTTCCATGTCTCATGTTTGAAGGTCCTTGGACATCATGTTCACATTCAGTTGCCACTTCTTGAATTTGATGATGAAGGCTCATTATCCTTGAACATGAAGCTATTATGGCCATCATTTGTGCATGCTCAGCAACCACATCACCAATGTTTTTGTCCAATCACAAGGTTTGCAACTTGGGAACCTCTCCACTAGCATCAACAATAGTTTCCACAATTCAAGCCTTGAGGACAAAGCTTTTGGAAGGGGGAGAGAATGTTAAGGCCCTTATGTCCTAACCTTCTATTATTACCATGAGCATTGTATTAATCATACTTCAGTTATTTAGTTAATATTAGTTGTGTGGATTTATCTCGAATGCATCAAATGAAGTTGTAATAGTGTGATGAGCTCATGTTAAGAATGGTTTTATCCCACAAGGGTTGTACCTCATAAGTCACTCTTTGTAATACTTATCTATTGGTTTTGTCATGAAGAGAAGATCATCTTGGAAGTATATTTTGTATTGGAGCTTTACTCTTAAAAAGGTTGCCCTGTCAAAGAGGCCTGCAATACTTGTTCCAAATTCATGAATATAAAGCATTTTGCAGCTATTTTCCAAGAATTGTATTCTTTTTCACATGTTATTGCTTATATTAATAATATTTTGCAAGTTCGTTCCTAGCACTAGTCTTTTTTAGTTCCTTGACTACTAGCTTTATTCCCAACCTCATTCAATGAATCCCTTAGCTTTGGAGCAAATTAATTAGGGAAAACTACCATCAATGATAATTATGTGAAATCAACAAAGTGGATAAGTTCAAATCTGACATGATTATAGCATTGCTTGAAAGAGTGAACATACAATGGGAAAAAATTGCAACAAAGAACAAAAAATTATTAGGACTAAAAGGAGAAAACAAGTGTGCTCAAAACAATCCATGAAATGGTGCCTCGAAAACCTTGAGTGTACAATGTATATTATCCATGAAACAGTGCTTTTAAACTCCATTGCTCCTTATGTTTTAAAATGTTTAGATTTTAGCTTAAATTCAGAAATTGTGAAGAAAAGTGATAAAAATAGTACTTATTGGCAATGAAACAACCGACTGATATTATTTTACACAATTGTAGAGCTCGAAAAAATAGGCACTAAGATAAAAAGGAGCTCCAAATGCTTCTATATGCAAAAGGAATTTTGTCAATTGGCAACTGCTAACAAGGCCTCAAGGAACATGAAAAAAGCTAAGATCTGTATGTAGAGTTGCATAAAGCATATCATACTACTGTGAAGAGCTCAAACCCAAGCTTTGCATTGTAAAAAAGTTCATGACAGATTTCCAAGTAACTGCACAAATGCAGCAAGTCAAATGGTCAACAAAGAGGAGTTGTGAAAAGTCAAAGTTGAAATGGGTCCCACCAGCTGGTTGGATTGTTAACTGCAAAAATAAAAAATCAGATTGTTTATGTGGAGGGGTTTGACCCCATGCCAAGTTGAGCCCCAGCTACAAATCTTCTACTTGGCTCAAAGGTGTCATTGGATTGACCTGGACCAAGAAAAGGTGATTTGACAAAGCCATGAATCAATCAAACTTCAGCAGCTGGTAATAGTACAGTCCTTCTACATGGACTAAAACTACGGAAAACCTCCTTGAATGCTAGATCAAATGAAAAATGGGGTTCAACATTGAATAAGCACTTAAGCTGTGTTTAGGGTACTACACAAGGCTAGGTTGCAAAGACTAGTAGAGCATGAGCTTCAAAAGATTCCCCAACTAGGTTCAAGAAAAGGATCAGATTCTTAAGGGCATAGATTGATCGAAGGACATGTCAATGTGCAAATTGAATTGCCCTAATTGGTGTATTAGGGGTGGGAAGGAAGACATTGAGCTATGTTATTTATATAGGTAAAGAAAGAAGCTTGTGGTAAAACACAAAGACAATGTGTCATTTGTGTGGGGGTTGTCAAGGGACAAGCCCAAGGAGTCCAAATGCAAGGCCAAAGGCAACAACAAAATAGGGCAAGTAAGATGCTAGGCTGAATAGGGATGGAGAAGAGAGATGAATGTAGGACACAAGGCAGATGCTAGAGACCAAGTTTGAAAGTGTGAGTGTTGGGTTCACAGTTGGGGGCAGTCTGGTAGCATGTTTGACTATCTAAGAGCCACAAGGCAAAACATGTAGGTTGGCATGCCTTTTGTGTAGAGGCACAATTCGTTGAAATGGGAAAAAAAAGGAGTGCCCTTGTGTCAAACAAAGGGTTTGTACTATGCAAGGTAGTATAGAGTAAACTTCAAAGAATGGGAATGGACTTAACAATAAGTCTAAAGCAGCAAACTTGAAAAAATGTTCAGATGCCTCAAAAGGCAAGCCAAGGGGCCATGCCAATTGAAAGAGTCGTGCTCCAATGGCCAAGCCATTTTGGTGCCTACTACAAAAAGTATCAAAAAAGTTTTTCCTTACAAACCCCACAATTCCCCATTATTATTTTCTCCATGACTGTTTTAGAAAAATTAAGTTCATCCGATGCTACAACATAATAGGAATTATTTTTTAAATGATTAAAAGAAAATTCAAATGAGCCTGTTAGAACAAATAAAACCTTCAAAACATTGTAACTTTTCCAACTAAGGTGAGTTTCCAATCATAGTTGGAAGACTAGACGAAAACTCGACAAGTCTTCAAAAACTCATGATTTTTTTGACTTTAACTCGCCAAAAACTTGCCACAAGTTTTTGGCGAGTTTTCGGCAAAAACTCACCAAGTCCGTGCCAAAAACTCACCGGACTGTGCACAACTAGGGGCCACGTCAAAAAAGGCCATTTCACAACTCAAAAACACATTTCTTCTTGTTTGCAAAGCAAAAAACCCCTCCCCAACCAAAAAGACACCATTTCCAACGTTTTGCCATTGAGAAGAGTGGATTCAAATGCATTTTTTTGCAAATTTTGAAGGCAAATTTGAATCACAAGTAGGTTTTTGGTTTTCCTCTTCTTTTTTTTGTTTAATCATTTTCTTTCATTCTTTTTGCAAAATATTGATTCCAAATTGAAAAAAAAAACCTCATAGAGCAAATAGAAGCAAGATTTTTGCATTTAGATTCCAAAAAACAAGATTCATGTTGATATTTTCTGATTTTTT
Organism: Sequoiadendron giganteum; assembly: GCA_007115665.2. Taxonomy (NCBI): domain Eukaryota; kingdom Viridiplantae; phylum Streptophyta; class Pinopsida; order Cupressales; family Cupressaceae; genus Sequoiadendron; species Sequoiadendron giganteum. The sequence continues at coordinate 453,031,999 of CM021103.1, read as the reverse complement.
GCATTATTTTCACTGTTTTTTGAGTTTTTCAAAGCTAGGTCAATTTTTTGATTGCAAATCTTTTTTGTTTGAGAATTGAAACTAATGTTAATTTATTTACTAATTTAATCATTTAAACACATTTGTATCAATTTTTTTAATGATTTATCATTTTATGTGTATAATTTAGGTTGTTTTTCTAATTTTTTTGTATTAAAAATCTAATATGTTGTACATCTTTTTGTATGTGTAGGTTAATTACACACTATAATGGCTTCTACTTCAGGTTCAACCTCAGGCTCCGCCCCATCGATGCCCATTCCATCATGGGTTCCAAACATTCGTCCTCCAGAAGCTAGAGGCCCTACATGGAAGTATGTTGTGAGAGGACCGTCACCTAGATCGGTTGTTTGCACTGAATGTAAGAAGGTACATTTTGGAGGCATAAATCGTCTCAAATACCATCTTGCGGGCATTACTCATTGTAATGCCAAGGCTTGTCCTGAGGCCACATAAGAGATAAAAAGAGAGATGAATGCCCTCCTTGCAACTACCGAAGCAAAAAAATTGCAAAGGAAGAGGACAAAGGCTGCCATAGCAACAACCATAGCTAGTGGACATGGTCATGAGCAAGTGAAGATAGAGTCTCAATTAGATGAGGAGGCAGATACTAAGATTGTGGGCTCTCTTTGTGGCCCACGCATTCATGCCCATGGCACATCGACCTCTATGTTGATGTTTTGGTAGCTTCAGGGGGTATAATCCCTAAAAGAACTCATTGAAGGCAAGTCGGCCAAATCATACCTAAAAGAACTCATTGAAGGCAAGTTGGCCAAATCATACCTAAAAGAACTCATTGAAGGCAAGTCGACCAGATCACAAACATTTATTCTCTAAACATTTGTCCATCTTTGTTGGGTCGGCCCAAGTGGGGTATGACGCCTAGTCTTGTATATATATAGGAGAGAGATTCTCCTCATTTACAACATTCAGATTCAGATTCAAATAAGCAGAAGTTCGCCTAAACAAGCAAAGATTCGCCTAGCAAGCAGAAGTTCGCCAATAAGAAGGAGATTGCTAATCAAAACGAGTTTATTATTCTGCTCAAAAATTCACACTACTTACAGTGCTATTTTATACTAGTGTATTCTGCCTTTTATTGGCTCTCAAGTGCAACTCTTGCACTATTGTATATGATCTATAATTGATTAAATTCCTGCTAGGTTTTTCCCTTGAGTAGAAGGGTTTTCCCAGGATAAATTGTTGTGTCTTCTGTTTTGTGTTATGTTTCTTTCTGCTTTGCATATCTGATCTAAAAATTAGCATGGTAACTAAGCAATTCATTGAACATTATTACTACATCAAGAGCAGATCCTCAGCAGAAAAAGAGCAGCAGATAGAAAGACGTGTGGCATATTAGAGCAGATATATAAGGTGACAAGAAGCAGACCTCCAGTCTGATTTGGAGCAGAATTTGTTGTGGTTTTGGTGCAGATCTCTCACCTATTTTAGAGCAGATCTAATTGCAGTCTTGGTGCTGATCTATAAGGCGAGTTTGGAGCATATTTCGTAGTGTTTTTGGAGCAATCATTAAAGCAGTTTTGGAGCAGACTTGAGCAGACTTGTGAGCAGTATGTTTCAGACCTTTTTGAAGCTGAAATCGTGAAGAATATAAGCAGACTTTGAAGGTGTATTATTGCAGACCTAAGAAGCAGATTTAAGGGCAGAAATCAGACTTCTTTTGAGCAGTCCTATTGAAGATAAAGTTCAGATTTGAAAGTATTTATTGAATATAAAATTGCAGATCTGAGTGTAGGTTAAGTGAGTAGAAATTCAAAGCATATTTGTGTAGTGAGCGAATTTTGTTGAAGACCTTGAAGGGATCTAGGGCAGATCCAACATCCGTAGTTTATACATAATTGCGGTTGCTTTCGAATTTCAGTAGAAGACAATTCTTTAGGGCAGTTACTCGGAAAAGAAGATGGTATTCGGTGTCAAGGAAGAAGATAGGCTTGATGGGGTTTCAAACTTCAACTCTGGGAAGTTTAGAGTACTCATTATCTTAGAAGAGAATGATCTTCTAGAATTCGTAGAAGTTGACATACCTGAGCTGTCAAATGACTCAAAGAAAATCCAGTGGAAGAAAAATAATACGAAGGCTAGAAAGATCATGATAGACTCCATGAAGGACCACCTAGTACCGATCATCTCCAAGATGAAGATAGCTAAAGAAATGTTTGATGCTCTAAAAGGACTGTATGAGATCAACAATACCAGTAGAGCCCTTGCTCTGAGACAATAGCTCCATCACGTAAAAATGGCTAAAGGAGATTCAGTCGTTTCATTCTTTATGAAGATCTCTGATTTGAGAGATCAATGCGCACTATTGGGCATATAGTTGCAAACAAAGATCTTGTTATGTTGGCACTAAATGGTCTTCCCCAATCTTGGGAGCCTTTTATTTAGAGCATCAGTGGAAGATCCAAGTTGCCCAAGTTTGATCGCCTACGTGCTGACTATATTCAGGAAGAAACCAGATTGGAAGCAAGAGGAAATGGGCAAACCTCCCATAATGAAGAAAGTCAAGTACTCGCTGCACATGCTACTAGAAAAAGAGGCACCTTCAAGAGAAATCGAGATAGAAAAACAAATTTTGTTCTAGAATCGAAAAAGAGGATCTTTCTAATATTCAATGTTACAGGTGTGACAAGTATGGACACTATGCCTGGGACTGTAAATTAATGTTAATGCAGCATGTTTCTTCTACAAAAATTGACGTAGAGACATCTCAAAAGGATTCAAGTCATTCTAAAGTCGATTCAAAAGGATTCCTATTCATCTCCGCTCATTAAAGTAATGTACAATCTAACAGTGATACTTGGTTGATAGATAGTGGTGCTTCACGTCACATTACAGGCTACAGAGAGCATCTTACAGACTTAGTACAGAAAGAGTCTAATTTATAGGTTATAATTGGAGATGATGCTAGTTATGCCATAAAGGGAGCTGGGGCCACTTCCTTCCAGCTAGACTCGAGTATCCTTCTTCAATTGAGTGATGAATTGTTCGTACCTGGGATCAAAAGGAACCTTGTCTCCATTTCAGCCTTGGAGGACAAAGGGTACAAGGTTGCCTTCTCTAAAGGAAAGGTTCTTGCATGGCCGAAGAATTCCAGCATAAATTCAGCTCGTGTGATTGGTATTCGTCAAGAGAGCCTATACAGATTGTCATTACAACCGGTTACTTCAAAGAGGAGGAAACCTTCAGGAGATCTAAAGGGTACTTCATGGAGGTGGAAATGACATTCAGAGGGAGTTTGACAAACCAATAGAGGCTACAAAGGATGTGGAAAATGACGCCCTCACTGAGAGGGAGGCACAACATCATTAAGATCTGTTGTAGTGTATATTTCTTTGAGACGGAGAAATATGAGGTGAAAGCCCTTGTAGTGTATATTTCTCTAAGACGAAGAAATGAGGTGAAAGCCTTTGTAGTGTATATTTCTCTGAGACAGAGAAATATGAGGTGAAAGCCCTTGTAGTGTATATTTCTCTGAGATGTTGAAATAAGAGGTGAAAGGCCTTGTGGTGTATATTTCTCTGAGACGGAGAAATATGAGGTGAAAGCCCTTGTAGCATATATTTCTTTGAGACGGAGAAATATGAGGTGAAAGCCCTTGCGGTGTATATTTCTCTAAGACGAAGAAATAATTGTACAAATCACATCTTTGAGACTGAGTTGTGCTTCCCACAATTGGGTGTAGCCATTGTGGATGTCATGTTGAGAGAATCCATGACAAGACATGATACCCTTGAGTGGGACTCAAGGAAGACTCTGCAATACCTCCCTAGCTAAGAGGGAGTGTTGATGTTTTGGTAGCTTCGAGAGGTATAATCCCTAAAAGAACTCATTGAAGGCAAGTCGGCCAGATCACAAACATTTATTCTCTAAACATTTGTCCATCTTTGTTGGGTCGGTCCAAGTGGGGTATGACGCCTAGTCTTGTATATATATAGGAGAGAGATTCTCCTCATTTACAACATTCACATTCAGATTCAAATAAGCAAAAGTTTGCCTAAACAAGCAAAGATTCGCCTAACAAGCAGAAGTTCACCAATAAGAAGGAGATTGCTAATCAAAAGGAGTTTATTATTCTGCTCAAAAATTCGCACTACTTACAGTGCTATTTTATATTGGTGTATTCTGCCTTTTATTGGCTCTCAAGTGCAACTCTTGCACTATTGTATCTAATCTACAATTGATTAAATTCCTGTTGGGTTTTTTGCCTTGAGTAGAAGGGTTTTCCTAGGATAAATTGTTGTGTCTTTTGTTCTATGTTATGTTTCTTTCTGCTTTGCATATCTGATCTAAAAATTAACACTCTAGACCCCCCACTTCCTCTACTTCAAGTAGAGTACCACCGCCGCCTACATCTTCACGCACACCACAGTTTTTTTGTGCCAAGAAACACACCAGGAGCACAAACATCATTGGAGGCTACAGGGTGGAATAAGGAGGTGCATCAACATGCCGACATGGCATGTGCAGACTTTTGGTATTTTAATAACATTACATTCAATGTGGCATGTAGTCCCTATTGCACAATTTGGTTACCGCATTGACAGTTGCGGGAAAAGGCTACAAGCCACCTTCTCGCAAAGACTTGAGTGGGAGGTAAGTCAATTTAAATTTTATGCTAAGTTTATGTTCTTTAATTTAAATTAGTTTATGTTGAATTTAAGCTTTTTTTTGTTTAAAAATTAAAATTTTGTACTTATTTTACTTTGTACTTGTAGGTTGCTCACAAATGCTACCGAAAGGGCGGTGCTAGTAGTAGAAGAGCACAAGAAAGAATGGAAGAAACATGGCTGCACCATTCTTTCCGATGGGTGGATGGATGGGAGAAATCACACCATCCGTAATTTTTTGGTTTCTTCAAAAGGTGAAGTTGTGTTTTTGAAATCGGTGGATGCCTCCAACAAAATAAAAAATGAAAAAACATTATGTACATTGTTGGAGGAAGTTGTCATGGAGGTGGGGATAGATAATGTGGTGCAAGTCATCATGGATAATGCAACAGCAAATGTGGCAGCTGGGAGATTGCTTGAGGATAGACATCCTACAGTTTTTTGGTCACCATGTGTGGTGCATTGCGTTGACCTTCTTTTGGAGGATATAGGCAAACTTGTTTGGGTGGCACCGATTGTAGATGATACAAGGAGCATCACAAAATTTATCTACAATCACCCTTGGGTTCTTAGTTTGATGAGAGATCATACGCAAGGGAAGGAGTTGGTGAGATCAAGTGCCACAAGGTTTGCAACGGTTTTCCTAACATTGCAAAACATTTTGGGTTTTTTGTCTACTTTAAAACAAATGTTTGTGAGTCAAGCATGGGTGGACTCCACATATTCAAAGAAGCTTGAAGGAGATAGAGTTTCAAGAATAGTCTTCGACAACCTATTTGCACAAAGAGCTACAGAGATCATGAAGGTAACTTTGAAACTTTGTTTTTAATTTTTAAACTCAAGTCTCAAGTTGAATATTCAATATATTTTTTTTTAATTTAGGTCTTTCATTATAAATTTGTAACTTTAATCTTTTTGTATTTGTAATGTAGGTGTCGAAGCCCTTGGTTAGAGTCCTACGCTTGGTAGATGGGGATCAAAACCCAATGGGGTATATTTGTGAGGCCATGGATAGGGCCAAAGAGGCTATCAAAAGTTATTACATGGGGGACAGCCTCAAATTTGATCCCATATGGGAGATTGTTGATAGGAGGTGGAACAATCAACTCCACCGACCCATCCATGCAGTAGGGTACTTCCTCAACCCCAATTTTTTCTTCTCAGACAGCTTCTCTGATCCTAATGGAGAGGTCATGGAGGGGCTCATGACATGCATTCAGAGGATGGAGCCCAATGTTGAGGTGAGAGACCTCATTGTCCAAGAGTTGGATCTTTACAAGGAAGGAAGGGGTAAACTCTTTTCTTCAAAGCTGGCTATTCAAGGAAGAACCACTCAACCACCGAGTATAAAATTGGGAGTCTTTTAAGTTTATTTCACATGCATCTTATAATTTGATAAAATGTGTTTTGAGTTTGACTTCGTTTTCTAACTCTTCAATTTTATTTTATTTTTACAGAGGTTTGGTGGAAAAATTGGGGTGGAAATACCAAACACCTCCAAAAAATTGCCCTCCACATACTATGTCAGCCTTGTAGTGCATCCAATTATGAGCGGAATTGGAGCTTGTTTGAGGCCATTCACACGAAGAAGAGGAACAAATTAGCTCAAAAACACCTCAATGACCTTGTGTTGGTGCAATACAACCTTCAATTGCGCACAAAAAGAATTGAGGACAAATCACTGGATCCTATTGATTTGGATGAGATAGATCCATACAATGATTGGACAGGGCAAGATGAGCAGCCTCCATTGTTTAACGCGGACGAGATTCTTGATTTCAAGAGACAGGCAATGGAGGATGTGGGTGCAACAGGAGATGTAGGGTTGAAGGACATTCCTGAGGATGAGGAGTCATTGCCAAAGGTAGAGCCAGATAGGATGGTGGTTGAGCCTCAGCCACAACCTTCCATGCCAACTGAGGAGCCACAAGCACCACGTACTCGCAGGGCTAGAGCATCTACCTCTTCCCTAGCTTTGACTAAATTAGGGAAGAGGAAGGTGTAAAATGTTGTATCTAGTATTTCCTTCTAGTTTTACTATTTTCATTTTCAGCTATCTATTGTAATTTGTATCAAACTATCAGGCTTTCATCCATTAGGATTCCGCATGAGAATGCGATTTTGTAATCAATCCTCTATTAATGTCAATCAAATTTAATAAAAAACACTTTTGTAATCATTTATGGACTCATTGGTTTCATCTTGTCATTGAAATTTGCAAAACAAATGTGTTTCTAATGTGATTTTAGCAATTTTTTAAGTTCACAAGTTTTTGCCAATTTTTTAAAAACTCGAAAATTTTGGGCTTGGCAAGTCGAGTTTTCCAACTATGTTTCCAATGAAACAAACACCTTGATTTGGACCTTTCATGATGCAGTGGCATGGCCAAACCTACCAAAAGAACACTCCAAAAATAGCAAACCTTGTAATGTCCAAAAATAACAAATCTTGTAGTGGCCAAACCTAACAAAAGAACACTCCAACTTCATAGCAACCAAACAAAGGACTGTAGAAGGATGGAAAATCTACTTGGCTTTTGCTCATGTTTTGAGAATGGAACATGTCAAGGGTAATGGAATGTCATGTACCCAAGGAGATAATAATATGGTGTATTAGCTATTAATAAATAAAGGCTTTATATGCATATGCTTTGTAAGTCATCCCATTAGGTAATTAGAAATTTAGAATAATGGCATTCATCCCACATGTATAGGGAAGTGGTAGTGATGGGTAGTGGAGTGTCATATATTGTAGGAAAGAGAATCATAATATGTGAAGAATATTGTATGTGTTTGGGATCTCATATGAGATATAATGTGGAGTGGCTTCATCCACAGAGAGCATTGTATGATGTTGCACTACCTCAAGGATTTGATCTATTTCTGAATATAAACAGGTTCTAACAATTACTCTATCAATGAACTGCAGTGAAGACAATGTAATTGGTCTATTTTTACACACAGAATTAATAGTCTTGTATCCACATCAGGATTTTTCACCTAGAGTTGTTGAAGAAGATTACAGCAAAAGAAAACAGACTTATGGGCTCAATGTCTGCATGGTGTGGAATCAGCAAAGCAGGTTGAGGAGGCTCAGTACGATAAAACACAACATGATCCATTTGATTGATTCAACAAATCATTTATCACAGATCCTTTCCATCTTCTACAATGCTTTCAAGAATATATACCATGCAACAATCAATGCCAAATAGTGCTTAGTTTACATATGTTTGTTTAAATTTATGGACCCTGCTGGAATATTTGTTTAGAAATATATAGTCAAGCTTGAAATTGGCACCCAACATGAATGATATAAATGGTTAATCATGATGGAGGCCTTTGTTTTTAACTTCAGGAGCTATACACTTAAGAGTGGGCACGACTGTCAAAACATCAAAAAGAGGGCTAGAAATCACTACAAACAACTATTTTGTCAATGAACCAAGAAAACTACCAATCCAAAGCCCTCAACTCAATGGAATATGCGGCTCATATAATAAATCTGTGGCTCCCAGTTTATGTTTCGCTTCTATGTTGTCTTCTATACAATTAGACTGTCCCAGCATGTGACTCCCAGTATAAATGCATCAAGTCTTGTCCCAGGATGCCTTGCACTTGTATGGGATCAATTCAAGTTAAAACAAAGGTGTCTTGTATGGAAAACATCCAAGGCCCAGTACATACACCCATCTTAGACAACATAGATGATCTACCATATCTAATAATCTAATAATTGAAGCCTAGGTGTTATCCCATGCAGAACCTATTTTTTGCATGGCAAGTATCCATAATTTTATCATGCTAGCAAAAAAGTCATGTAACATGATGTCTATCCTGAAATGATTTACAAATGCAGAATACCAGAAGAGCTTAAAGAAAACAAGCAGTAGAATTAGCCTCAAAATACCATACAGTTGTTCACATAAGAAAACATAATCGGTGCATATTATGAGAGCGTTGTTGAGAGTTGACTTGAAATCTTACATTTGGATAGCTGAAAATGTTTTGCAGCATTAAACAACCAAGAACTGACATCTTATTTCCAGATGGCCACTGCCAGTCTCGTCCCTTTGCAGTGCATGTGAAATCTTCTAGATGTAGAATGCGTGGTATGATGCAGTTTGGAGATGCACTATCAAAATTCACAGCATGGGCTAATGCTCGACAACACTGCAAGATTCAAGATTCATAGGATGGACTCATTAGGATCATACAAACTTCAAGCTAATTTTAATTAATTTACTCTCCCACTCAACATTCAATCTTAACAAAAAAATTAGCTTTAGTTTCACAGAAGCAGAGTTATTGTTGCGCTTAGCAAAGTGTTCAAACTTCTTTCATGAAGTATCTCAGACTGTCACAGTGAGTAAGATGTTGGAAAGTATTTTTCAGGATTTGTATACTCTAATTTTTTGAAATGATGTGAGAAAAATCAGCTTGACTATCTCTTAACTATTCTACTAAGTCAAAGTTTGTGGTATTTAATGTGTCATTTAATTCCCTCTTAAGTTCATGCCCTGAATTTCGTCCTTGCATGGTTTGATAGGGATAGCTACAATAAAAACAAAGCATAACTCAATCAAATCTTATTTTATTGACAAGAAAATTGGTAATTGCATGATCTAAACTCATAGCTGAGAACAGAGATAGGTTTAATCTCTATCTATTGGGCATCCTTAATCTTCCTATCATCATATACACCCATGTATGCTATTGGAAAAGTACTCAATTGCAAGAAGAATTTTCTGAGTTGCTGTTTTCTGCACAGTTTACCCATTGGAGAAATGTTCTGTGTTTCTTGAATGTTTGCTATTAAGGTGCTGTACTCCTAAAGAACTAATCCATAGAAGTCCTCTGATCATGTTCTTAAAAACTAATCAGAGCTATAGCTTCTTACTAACTGTTTCCCTTCATGTGCAGGATTTATTTTAAGCATACAGCAGGAATTAATGTCAACATATGCCTACTATTGTGTGGTGAAGATTGAGGAAACTGTTTTGCTTTATCGACTCTCAAAATTGCTGCTGCATAATTGATCAGTGTATCCAAAATGTCCATGCCATTCAGACACAGATCCATAAAGAATTCTATAGCTGCCATCAAGGCAACACTAATCAAACCAAACATATGGCAAAAAGCACATCTCAAAATCTTGGAGAAACATTCAATGTACAAAGAAGCTGATGGCATGCCTCTAAAATGAACTATAGAACATAGCATTGAGCTGTAACAAGGAGTGGTGATCCCAAACTTGATATTGCATTGGATTTCAATTGTCAACATTCGAGAATGAAGAAATTAAAAGGCAATTGCAAAACCAAAAACAAAGCAAACGCAGTACATTACAATGCAGCTCAAAAATGGTGAGTCACTATGCAAGATGATAAATCAGGATAAGTAAGGACTTTTAGCACACTGTCAAAAATAGGCACACATTACCAAGAATTCATGGTACGTAAGACTAGATACAACAAACTAAAATTTTCACTAAGATCGTATGTCAGTTTAACCCCATGGACAGATCAAAGGAGAAAACCTTCAAGACAAGGCAAGGCCGCAAGAGCCCTATTTTAAGATTGCCTTTCCATTGAAACTAAGCATCACACCAATAACATTCACGAAATCTGTGCTTAAAGTCCTGCAGCTATGCTTACCCAACATCTTTGCATTTACATGGTCATAGGAAGAACACCTTTGACACATCGAGTTGTTGCTACAAGCACTGGGGTTGGTGAGGGGAAGGGAGAAAGAGAGGGAGAAAACAAGGAAACTTGAAGGAATGTAATTTCAGGAAGGCAAAACTCATCTACCTTGTAAATAAGCAAGAATCCTTTAGATCTGACCAAAGTTGAGTCAATTGTAAAATGGCCCACTGTGGCAAGATCACAGACAAGTATTTAGATATCACAATGCCCCTCAATTTATTGACAGGGAGTGCAACATTCATCTGCACACAAATGCCAATTAGCAACCTTTCTCACATTATAGTGTAGGATCTGTATTGAAGTAGGCTCAATCAAGATAATTTTAATAATTTGAATGCTGAAATATCAACCTTGTTATACCTATAGTTCTAAGACTCGATTAAACAACATGTTGTTGGGCATTGCTTCTTGATGGTTATCAGTCCACCAGTAGCAGTGGCAGGGAATAAATGATATAATCAATTACAGGGGCATACCTTTTCATCTCTACGCTCCTTTCAAAACCATGCTGCTGTTTGTCCTTTGGCTGACCATTTTCATGTTTGTCAAAACAGTCTCTATTTTTATGTTCACTAACCCTCAAGATGGTTATCAATGTGGCTCACTTTTCTCACATGCAAAATTTAGTTAGATACTATTTGTGATCTGCTGGCCAAAATCATAGAAATAAGCTTGCAGCAAATTTGGTCAGTCATTGCAAGGAAATATGGGAGCTTGGATGAAAATCCAAGAATACAGGGCATTCCTTTGTTTGCAAAATGGATTCTTATGGTCATTTTGGTGGTGAACCATGGGAAGTATTGTTAAGGAATAAAAGTAGTGATGATCACCATAAGGGAAAGCAGTAGATGGAAGAATCCTTCCATGTATAAAAGAAATCATAGTAATGTCCATAAATGGCCAAAGTAGTCAGTGAGATTTGAAAGTACAACATAAAATAGCAAGTAGATTTTATAAATAATTTGAAGAGCTGAAAATGCAGCTGCCACTGAAACAATGAGATTCAATAACCAGAAGAAGTGAATCCAACACAAGTGAACCGTAGACAAGCTGGAAAAGATAAAGCCAGCTCCATATGATACAAATATAAATAGAGACATAGAAGAAAGGACCCTCAATAAAACAGTGTAGAGAATCAATGGACAATGAAGCTAGAGATCAAATATGGCTCTAATCTATATATGTTTAATGCAGAGTAAGGATCAGTAAATTCATCACTAAAAGGCTAAGTTACCGGGTTCTTCATTTTAGCCCCCCAAACCGGCCAAAATACGTGTGGGTTCTGGTTCGGGTTCGGTTCTTCTCTGGGTTCGCCTGGGTTCTCCATTTTCCACCCGGGTTCTTTGTGGGTCCTTCTATGAAGAACCCACAAAGAACCCGGGTGGAAAATGAATAACCCTGGCCGAACCTGAGGAGAACCCAGAAGGACCCGGGAGGACCCACGTCATCCAGCCTAGAAAAAGGCAAAAACTCAACTTAAAAACAAAAAACAAAACCCTAAAAAGTGCCCAGATTGCCTTATATTGACTTGGCCGACCAAATGAGGCGGAATTGGAGTACATACTCCTTCATCCACTCGGTCAAGCGCAATCGTTTGGGTGCAAAAAAAGCAGAGGATTTGGTCTATGTACACTCCAACCTTCGTCTCGTATCACATAAGAAAACTGAATACAATGAGGGTGTGTCAAAGAATTGGGATCTCACCCTTGAGTGTGCTGATTTAGATGCTACAGTTGCACAACTTACCTTGGCTTCTATAGATGACAATGAGGCAACTAATGCACCTGGTGGGAGTGGCAATCCAATTGATAGTGGTTCAAATGAAATTGAACCAATTGAGGAGGACGAATTTGATGAAGATGAATTTGAAGAATAGTAATACTGAATTAAATATTGTCTTGATTGTAATTTGAATTTTCAATGTGTAATGACATTTTAAGACTTGAGTATTTACTATTTAGTATTACTATTTAGTAATTTGGTAATTTACTATTTACATTTTTGCAAATTATGAATATGATTACAGATTATATGATGTATTACCATATGGTGTATTTCATTGTTTCAATATTCTATGGCATTATGGCATTATGATCATATGATTATAATTTTGAGCATGCTTATGAGTCTATGACATTATCATTATGTTTATATATATATAGTACGGTCGTACCCATACCCATACCCTAGGAAAAAAAAATTTGTCGAACCAGCGCACCCGTACCCGAACCGGCAACTTAGCTAAAAGGCCAATATATGATCTAATAAGGATCATAGGAGACTAAACTAAGCTATGTGGGTTTGGCTAGAAAATCCTAGAAAAAAACAAGGTATTACCTCTAGAAAATTCCCTACATCCATGGTCAACAATCCTCCAATATTAGTGAAAAAACTACTGTTGTGCACTTTGCCCCTATAACTCATAATGTGAGCGAGGACAACTAGCTGGAACTCTAAACTGGAAAGCAACCAACCAAGAATGGGAACATTTGGGGTACTCTAGTGGCAGCTCACAAAGAGGGGCATCTTCTCACTGACCTATTGCTATCTATACATGGAACTATTGTATCCACAGGCACTTGACAACAGTGGATGGAATAGGAAGAATGGAAGTAATCAATATAGTAATCCTTGGGATCCCTTATAAAGGCCAGCATCTAAAAGTGGCATCTCCCACAGTAAAGAGTCAAGTCCCTCTAGTTGAGATAAATCATAAATGAAAATCCTGCTAGGAATCCTCCTGGGTCTTTGTATAAACAAAAATACATTCACCTAATCTCATAGTAGAAAGGATACCTTAAAAAAAAAAAAAAAGCTCCTCCTTCTCCACCTCCTAGAGAGAACAAAGACAACAAATCATATCACCATATATGGTTGTCTATTTCAATTCATAATTTGTGGTAACATACCCACCATTGGCCAAGGAAAATCATAAGCCCACATGACCAACAATGTTGGAGATTACAAGATGGATGATGGTTCCATATGTTAAGAACCAAATATCCAGTATAAAGAATAATGTTGAAAAATAAAAATAAAAAACACAAAATGAGATTATGGTGGGCCAATGTTTCCTAATTTTCAACATACTAAGGGAAACACACTTGAGCTAGGACTACACCATACAATATTTGTAAAGGAACCACTCCAAGATATCTCCAGTAATAAGATTCACAGCTGCTAGACTGATTCATAATCCAAAATGAGTACTCTGATATATGCCTTTATATAAACTCTTATCTACCATGACAGGCCCTATCATCCCTCCATGATTGCTGCCTCTCATAATGATGTGGGTGCCAATATGTTGAAGCCTTTAGAGATCGAAAAGAATAAATTTTCTGAATCCATAATAAATAAGATACATACTTTTCTAGAACCTATTTGTCACTAGAAACTGAAACTTGACATTTTGGGTCTGAAAATTAAACTCATCATCAGGAGAAAGACCCTAGTGATGCAGAATAGATGGAGGTTAGGGCCCCTTATAGAGATGACACTCGATGGTAATTATTGCAGCATTAATGTCCTTCAACAACCTCTATTAAAGAATGAAAACGTTTGACTCCAGAAATAAACTCTATTAATATAACATCTTACATAAATCAAACTTAGTAGCCAATTCAATTCATTAACTTATTACACTGGTCTTATTCAATAGCTAGTTCCACTATTTTCTTTGCAGAAAATTTCTTTGAAATATAAAAGTTTTTGCATTGAGAACTTTTATATACATTATAAATTTTGTTTTTGGATTATATCTGATTATGAGATACTATTTGTTATCGTACATGTGTACATATATATATATATATTGTTGATGATATGACAGCCACGTGAGTATACTTCCAGATTCGAATTGAGAAATAAATTTAAATATAGCTAAGGCTATTTAAATTTATATTTATATTGAATATTAAATATGAAGAAGAGCTTCATTGAATTATAATTAAATGAAACGATTTTATTTAATGATTAAATATATTTTATTTGGGCTGACCCCTAGAAGTGGCGCGACTTTTGAAAAGTCGTCCTTCTTGGCTGGGCCGACCTCACATGCCAAAAGACGTGTCTCTCACCTTGGTCGAGTGTATAAATACAAGGTGTTTATCATTCAGTTATCCATCGAGTTCATTCAGCATATTTTGCATTCCAGAGCAGCACATCGATTCATTAGCAGCAGATCATATCTTGCAGCAGCAAGTCGATTCAAGGGGAAACACATTGTTTGTATCTTTACATCTAGGAGAGGTGCTATTCATTGTTTTTATTAGGCATTGTGTTGTGTCTAAGTTGTAAGCAGATTTCTGCTCTTGTTGAATATATATATAAGAGATATTCTTGGCTGGGTTTTTCTCCCTCAGGTTGGAGGGTTTTCCCAAGGTATTGGCTGTGTCATTGTTTCATTTTGAATTAATTTTTGCATTCTAATCTGATCATTAAAATCTAACATGGTATCAAAGCGGGTTTGAAGAAGATCTTGATCAGATTTGTGCATTGCAGCGATACTCTTTATTTTATTCCTCATCTTTGTTTACCTCTATCTCTCCGTCAAGATGGTGAATGGTCTTAAGATTGAGGATAGGCTTGAGGGAGCATCAAATTTCACTTCATGGAGATTCAGGATCATGCTCACCTTGGAGGAAAGCGAATTGGCAGAATTTGTGGAGAGCTCAGCCCCCGAGCCTACGGATGAGGAAGAGAAGTCTCTATGGAAGAAGAAAGATATTAGGGCAAAGAAGATGTTAGTTGATTCCGTTAAGGATCATATTGTTCCTATTATCTCCAAGTTAAGGACTACAAGAGAGATGTTCAAAACTTTGGAGGAGATATAGAAATCAATAACACAAGTCGGGCTCTTGCACTGAAGCAACAACTCCATCATTTGAAGATGGCAAAAAGAGAATTTGTTATTGCCTGCTTCATGAGAATAACCAAGTTGAGAGATCAGCTCTCGTCTATTGGACATGTTGTTGATAGCAAGGACTTGACCATGCTGGCTCTTAATGGTCTTCCTTCATCTTGGGAGTCTTACATTCAAGGAATCAGTGCAAGATCAAAACTTCCCAAGTTTGATCGGTTGAGGGCAGACTGTATTCAAGGACAGTCTAGCTTGGTTGCAAGAGGTATTGGGCAAAGCTCCATTAATGAAGACATTCATGTTCTTGCCACTCAATCCTCAAAGAAGAAAGGGAAAGATGGGAAGAAAGGTTATTTCAAGAGAAATAGAGATAAAGGAGCCGATGGTAGCCCCACATTCAAGAAGAAGAAAGACCTCTCCAAGGTCCAATGTTTCCGATGTGACAAGTATGGTCACTTTGCAAAGGAATGTCCTACCAAGCCTAGGCAGCAGGCCGCCATTGCAAATGTTGATGAAGTCTCTCTACAGAAGGATTCATGTGAATACCTATTCTATTCAACCTTGTCAAACAATGTAACTACCGATACCAACACTTGGTTGATTGATAGTGGTGCCTCTCGTCACATCACTGGATTTAGGGAGCATCTATCTAATTTGGTGGAGAAAGATTCTAGCGAACAAGTCATTATTGGGGATGATGCTAGTTATTCTGTAAAAGGAGTTGGGACCTCATCTCTTCACTTGGTTTCTGGTGCTTCCTTGCAATCGGATGATGTTCTATTTGTTCCAAGCATCAAGAGAAACCTTGTTTCCATCTCAGCCTTGGAAGACAAGGGTTACCAAGTTGCATTTTCAGAAGGCAAAGTTCTTATATGGGTGAAGAACTCCAACATCAAGACTGCTCGGGTGATTGGAGTTAGACATGGGTGTCTCTACAGGCTATGCACTCGTCCTTTTCAGGCTCTAGTGCATGATTCCTCAAGTTTGTGTGATCTTTGGCATCGAAGATTGGCTCACCTTCACTTTCGAGCTCTACCTATTATGGAGAAGATGGTCACCGGCCTTCCTAAATTCAACCAGAAGCATGAAGGAACTTGCAAGGGCTGCGCTTTGGGTAAGAATACAAAAGGTCCAGTCCATATTAGTGAAAGTAGATCCAAATGTGTCTTAGATCTTATTCATTCTGATTATGTGGTCCAATGTTTGTTGCTTCTTCGAGTGGTTTCTTGTATTACATTATTTTTATTGGTGACTACTCTAGAAAGACTTGGATTTATTTCTTGAAATCTAAAGAATCTGAGGAGATATTAGAGAGATTCAAAGAATTCAAAGCTTAGGTGGAGAATTTGTTCGGAAAGAGGATCAAGGTCTTGAGATCCGATAACGAAGGAGAGTACACTTCTGTTATCTTCCGTAACTTTTGCATTGAAGCAAGGATTAAGAGGGAGTTCAACGTTCCTTATAATCCTCAACAGAACGGTGTTGCGGAGAGAAAGAACGGATCTATTGTGGAAGCAGTCAAAGCCATGATTCATGACCAAGAACTGCAAATCTCTCTTTGGGCTGAAGCATCCAGGACTGTTGTCTATGTTTAGAAATAGAAGTCCTCACAGGATCTTGGAGAATATAACTCCTGAAGAAGCATTCTCAGGGGTGAAGCCTGAAGTAAGCCATTTGAGGATCTTTGGTTGCCCAATGTATGTTCATGTACCAAAGGAAAAGAGGACAAAGTTGGAACCTTTTGGCAAGAAGGGAATTTTGGTAGGCTACAGTGAGACATCAAAAGCCTACAGAATCTACATTTTGGGTCAGAAGACAATTGAGATCAGTAGAGATGTCACATTTGAGGAAGATGTTGCATTCAGAAGATCCAAGGGCACTCATATGGAGATCGATGATGAAGAGCCTCCTCAAGATATGGAAGCTGACCATGTTCCTGAGATTTAGAGGGAGGATCCAAAACTTAAAGGAGATGATGATCCAGTCAAGCCCTTGGAACCTACTGATGGGCCTACAGATATTGTGATTGGAAGGAAAAGACCTCTTTGGGCCAGGAAAATAATGCAGTGGCAGAAATTTTTGCAGCCCCAAGAGGAACTTTTAGAGAAAGTAGACCTAATAAGTTCTCCAGCTATGTAGCCTTGATGAGTCAGATTATTGAGTCAGAGCCTTCCAATGTTGAGAAAGCTTGTAGTCAACAAGTTTGGAAAGATGCTATGTCTGAAGAGTATCAATCCATTCCTAAGAATGATGTTTGGGACATCGTTCCTAGACCCGAAGGCAAATCTGTGGTGTCTTCTAAATGACTCTTCAAGATCAAGCATGCGGCTGATGGGAGCATTGAGAAGTACAAGGCCAGATTCGTGGCTAGAGGGTTTTCACAAAAAGAGGGAGTTGACTATGAAGAAACCTTTGCTCCAGTGGCTCGTTATACTTCTGTCAGAACCATTATTACTATTGTTGCATCTAGAGGACGGAAGATTCACCAAATGCATGTAAAGACAGCCTTTCTGAATGGTGTAATAGAGGAAGAGGTTTATATTGAGCGACCTGATGGATTTGAGGTACATGGGAAGGAGTCTCATGTTTGTAGGTTGAAGAAGGCCTTGTATGGTCTTAAGCAGGCTCCTCATGCCTGGTACGAAAGGATTGATAGTAACCTATTGAGTTTGGGTTTCTCAAAGAATGATGCAGATTCAAACCTCTACTTCAAGGTAATTAATGGTGAAGCAATGATTTTGGTTTTGTATGTTGATGATCTGATTATCACTGGAGAAGAACACCTCATTCTCAAATGTAAGAAGGAGCTAGCTTCTGAGTTTGAAATGAAGAATCTTGGTCTCATGCATTACTTTCTTGGCTTAGAAGTTTGGCAAAAGCCAAATGAGATGATTCTAAGTCAAAGGAAGTATACCATTTACATTTTGAAGAGGTTTGGTATGATTGATTGCAAACCTATGTCTACACCTATGGAAACCAACTTACATAAGTTGAAGGAGGCTGTAGCTAGTTCAGAACTAGTGGATCCCACGATGTACAAGCAGTTGATTGGTTCATTGATGTATCTAGTCAACACTAGACCGGATATCTGCCATGCAGTGAGTGCACTTAGTCAGTTCATGTGTGAACCAAGGCAGATACATCTTGTTGCAGCAAAATATATCCTGAGATACTTGTGTGGCACAGTTGGATATCGGTTGAGATATTCTTCAAGTGTGGATTTGAAACTGCATGGTTTTACTGATTCTGATTGGGCAGGGTGTGTTACTAATTAGAAGAGTACCTCTGGATGTTGCTTCAATTTGGGGTCTGCGATGATATCCTAGTGCAGCAGGAAGCAGTCTTCAGTGGCATTGAGTACAACAAAGGCAGAGTATATTGCAGCTTGTGTGGCAACTCGAGAAGCAGTGTGGCTTCGAAAGCTCCTTGCAGGATTGTTTGGACAATCAATGGAGCCTACTATCATTCATTGTGATAACCAGAGTTGTGTGAAGCTTTCTGTCAATCCTGTGTTTCATGACAAAACTAAACATGTTGAGATCAAATACCATTATATCAGAGATATGGTATTGAGGAAAGTTATTCAATTGAGGTATATCAGCACTGATGAGCAAACGGCAAACATTCTCACCAAGCCTCTCTCTAGGATAAAGTTTGTATACTTTCGAGATAAGCTTGGTATGGTGGAGAATCAAGCCCTAGCTGAGAAGGAGTCTCAGTATGAGTGATCCTTTGTTAATGCATTTCTCTATTGAGAGAGATTTGAGGTGCAAGCCCTTGATAATGCATTTCTCTTTGAGATTTGAGGTGAAAGCCCTTGTTTCCACCCTTTGGGAGAGCCATGGTGGATGTCATGCGTGTGACTCAATGACAACATCACGTGAGGGAGTCCGTGATGATTTTCTTGTACTTGTGTTTCACCCTCTGGGAGAGCCATGGTGAACATCACGGTGAGGTGACAACATCACATTGAGTGATGAGCACTTGTACATACCATCAATGGAAGTAGCCATGATGGTTGATATCACGATGAGGTGATAAGCTCTTTTCTCACATGGATGTAGCCATGTTGATCGACATCACGATGAGGTGATATGTCTTGTACAGCTGGAAGTATTCCTCCCTAGCTGAGAGGGAGTGTTGATGATATGACAGCCGCGTGAGTATACTTCCAGATTCGAATTGAGAAATAAATTTAAATATAGCTAAGGCTATTTAAATTTATATTTATATTGAATATTAAATATGAAGAAGTGCTTCATTGAATTATAATTAAATGAAACAATTTTATTTAATGATTAAATATATTTTATTTGGGCCGACCCCTAAAAGTGGCGCGACTTTTGAAAAGTCATCCTTCTTGGCTGGGCCGACCTCACATGCCAAAAGACGTGTCTCTCACCTTGGTCAAGTGTATAAATACAAGGTGTTCATCATTCATTTATCCATCAAGTTCATTCAGCATATTTCGCATTCCAGAGCAGCAGATCGATTCATTAACAGCAGATCATATCTTGCAGCAGCAAGTCGATTCAAGGGGAAACATATTGTTTGTATCTTTGGATCTAGGAGAGGTGCTATTCATTGTTTCTATTAGGCATTGTGTTGTGCCTAAGTTGTAAGCAGATTTCTGCTCTTGTTGAATATATATATAAGAGATATTCTTGGCTGGGTTTTTCTCCCTCGGGTTGGAGGGTTTTCCCAAGGTATTGGCTGTGTCATTGTTTCATTTTGAATTTTTTTTGCATTCTAATCTGATCATTAAAATCTAACATATATATATATATATGAGAGAGAGAGAGAGAGAGAGGGGGGGGGGGGGCCACTCAATGGTAACCATTGCAGCATTAATGTGCTTCAATAACTTAACCTCCCAAGTTATTACTTCAAATAAACGTGTATAAGAATGATAAGAAATAAACTCTATTAATATAATATCTTACATAAATTGAACTTAGTAGCCAATTCAATTCATTAACTTATTACATTGGTCTTATTCAATATCTAGTTCCACTAATTTTTTTGAACAAATTTTATTTGAAATATAAAAGTTTTTGTATTGAGAACTTTTCTGTGCATCATATATTTTGGTTTTGGACTGTCTGATTATGAAATACTATTTGTCACTATACATATGTACATGTACATATAATGTGTACATATGTTCATATGTGCATATACATATATATATATAGACATACATATATACATATACACATTATGTACATATATATATAGACATACATATATACATATACACATTATGTACATATATATATATATATATATACACTTCTATCTCATGTTCTTCAGCATATACTACAGCTATGCTTGAGATCCTTAAGTAGAGCACAATAGCTGCAATGCATAAAGCATGTGTTGTTCATGTGATGAGTTACACAGTGTGCAAATAAAGTAGTTGACAGCCATTTGTGAGGTCCTAGATTCATCTATTTTCAGTATATATGTTGTTTAAATGGCCATGACAGAAATAACAACACATAATGAGATTAAAATCAGCAGTTGGTGACAATGTAGTGGAATCTCCACATCCTATTTATGGATTGGTTGGCTGCAAAAAATTTAAAAAGGCGGACAAGTTGGTATATATGCATTCTAACTTACATCCCCTCTCACACAAGCAAGTAAAGCATGAAGGTCTGATGAGACATTGGAATATAGCCCCTAAGAATCCAACTTGGATGCATCTTTCCCCAATCAGTCAAGGATGAGGAGCAGTGGTACTAGTACTGGTTATAGTTCTAACAAACCTCAACCAACTGATGACATTGAAGTTCTCAACAAAGAGCAATACAATTATTATTTATTTATAGTGATTTTACATGTGCATTTGCACTAATATAAAGTTTAAACCATTTTGATTTATCTTTAACATTTATTATTTGGCAATTGACATTGAATTATCAATTGTCAGTTGTGTTCTCAATTCTGCATTTAATATTGTACATTTTGTGCAACCTATGGTTATGTGTGTGTGTGTGTGGTTTTTTTAAATATATGCCACTTCTGTTAGTTTTAGGATCAGAAAATGCAACACATAAGACAATGAACACAACAAGATACCCTGGGAAAACCCTCCAACTCGAGGGGAAAAACCCAGCAAATATATCACTTATATATTCAGGAATAAGTGCAGAAATCTGCTTACAACTCAGGCCCAACACAAGGCCGAATTTGATACAATGAATAATAGCACCTCTCCTAGATGCGTAGATACAGAAATGAACATGTTTCTCCTTGGGATCAATCTGCTGCATCAGTATGATGATCTGCTGCTCAAGTGTCAACTTCTTCTAGGAGTGTGAATATGAAAGAATGAACTTGATGATCAAATGAGGTGATCATCACCTTGTATTTATACAAAACAATGTGACTCTTCATGAGGTCAGCCTCGTAGCAATAATAAAGAAATAAATATTATTTATTTAATGAAGTCGGCCCCATTTAATTATTCACAATAATTAAATATTATATTAGATGCCAAGTGAAGCGCCTCTTCACTTTAATAAATGCAATAAATGAATAGCCATTAGGCTATATGAATTTATTGTTCAACAATCAAGGCAGAAGTATGTACATATATATATATATATATATATAGCGCCTCTTCACTTTAATAAATGCAATAAATGAATAGCCATTAGGCTATATGAATTTATTGTTCAACAATCAAGGCAGATATATATATATATACACTTCTATCTCATGTTCTTCAGCATATACTACAGCTATGCTTGAGATCCTTAAGTAGAGCACAATAGCTGCAATGCATAAAGCATGTGTTGTTCATGTGATGAGTTACACAGTGTGCAAATAAAGTAGTTGACAGCCATTTGTGAGGTCCTAGATTCATCTATTTTCAGTATATATGTTGTTTAAATGGCCATGACAGAAATAACAACACATAGTGAGATTAAAACCAGCAGTTGGTGACAATGTAGTGGAATCTCCACATCATATTTATGGATTGGTTGGCTGCAAAAAATTTGAAAAGGCGGACAAGTTGGTATATATGCATTCTAACTTACATCCCCTCTCACACAAGCAAGTAAAGCATGAAGGTCTGATGAGACATTGGAATATAGCCCCTAAGAATCCAACTTGGATGCATCTTTCCCCAATCAGTCGAGGATGAGGGGCAGTGGTACTAGTACTGGTTATAGTTCTAACAAACCTCAACCAACTGATGACATTGAAGTTCTCAACAAAGAGCAATACAATTATTATTTATTTATAGTGATTTTACATGTGCATTTGCACTAATATAAAGTTTAAACCATTTTGATTTATCTTTAACATTTATTATTTGGCAATTGACATTGAATTATCAATTGTCAATTGTGTTCTCAATTCTGCATTTAATATTGTACATTTTGTGCAACCTATGGTTATGTGTGTGTGTGTGTGGTTTTTTTAAATATATGCCACTTCTGTTAGTTTTAGGATCAGAAAATGCAACACATAAGACAATGAACACAACAAGATACCCTGGGAAAACCCTCCAACTCGAGGGGAAAAACCCAGCAAATATATCACTTATATATTCAGGAATAAGTGCAGAAATCTGCTTACAACTCAGGCCCAACACAAGGCCGAATTTGATACAATGAATAATAGCACCTCTCCTAGATGCGTAGATACAGAAATGAACATGTTTCTCCTTGAGATCAATCTGCTGCATCAGTATGATGATCTGCTGCTCAAGATGATGATCTGCTGCTCAAGTGCGAACTTCTTCTAGGAGTGTGAATATGAAAGAATGAACTTGATGATCAAATGAGGTGATCATCACCTTGTATTTATACAAAACAATGTGACTCTTCATGAGGTCGGCCTCATAGCAATAATAAAGAAATAAATATTATTTATTTAATGAAGTCGGCCCCATTTAATTATTCACAATAATTAAATATTATATTAGATGCCAAGTGAAGCGACTCTTCACTTTAATAAATGCAATAAATGAATAGCCATTAGGCTATATGAATTTATTGTTCAACAATCAAGGCGGAAGTATGTAGCCCGAAGCTACAACATCAACAACTTCCACTAGCTCTAATATTTAAGTCTTGTGTAACAGCCTCGTGCCCCTCATTCTTGACCAAGACTAAGAATATATATAAGGCTGGTATACAAGACTTACATAGTAGAGCTAGTAGGAGTGGCACTAGGACTGTGTGTAGTTCTAAAAGACTTCAACCAACTGATATTGATGCTCTCAATGAAAAGCAATATGATGATTAATGACTTGTACTGATTTTCTATGTGTAGTTGCACTAATATAAAGTTTAAACCATTTCAATTTATCTTTAACATTTCTGATTTGACAATTAACATCGAATTATCAATTATCAGCTGTGTTCTCAATTCAGCATTCAATGTTGTACATTTTGTGCAGACTATGGTGGGTTGTGGGGGAGGGGAGTGGAGAAAGGTGGGTGAGAGTGTGTGTCTGTGTACACCCAAATCCAACCATACCAGATCCAGGGAAAAAATCAGCCTACTGCCAAACTGACTCCTGAGCCTGAACCATCAACAGAGTGAAACTAACAAAAGAAGAAATATTTTACAGAAATGGCAGCAATGGATTTTCTATGAGGAATATACACTACTTAAAAGTCTTCTATGAGTGCAACATTAAATTGACTTTTTTAAGGAGATGTGAGAAGTCTACATTTAGGCATCATATTAGCAGCTTTTCATGTTTCTGAAAACATGGATTCATAAAGGCAATTTCTAGAAAAGAATTTTTTCAAAAACATTATTACTAACCACCCACCTCGCGTTCATGTGTATGAAAACGGCAACAAGCAGCAATTAGAGATGCAACTACCCCTGATTTTCTCTCTTTTAGCAGCTCTGGAAACTTTGAAGCAAGTTCCCCCCAAATCATATTCACCTGCATACAAATAGGAACTAATATATTATTGAATCATTTATCATTCAACTAATAGCAGTATAACTACCTCATTATAAAAAGAGAAAACACACACTTGTTCAAATAAAGTGGATAAAATAGAATAAATTATGTTATTCAACATACACAAATCCTCAACATGGCAATTTTCTAAGTTTCAAGAACATAAAGAACCAAAGGATCGTAAGAATAGTTACTATGTGCATTTACAGTGAGTGATTTTCGAAAAATAAAATATGTCAAAGTGTGGATTTATCCTACTCCCTTTCTTTCAATACATCTATACCTATTTATCCCTTCTATGCATGTATCCCTCTCCCTTCTGTATACATATATGCCATTTTTCAGAACCAATTATTTTGAGCCATTTTACACCATTTTTTAGTGCACATGTATCATTTTAGACCAGCTACATGTCCATGTGACTGGCATAGATCCAATCATATTCAATTGTGTTAATGATACCATCCCAACTCAATATATCATCCAGGGACAACAATGAATGCTTGCATATCATTAAAAACGTTCCCATGTAGCTAGGGAATAACAAAATTAGCAAACATACCATAATCAGAACTGTTACCATTTAGTTTAGACAATATTCATGATTAAGAAGCCAACAAGTAAGCATATTATGGTCCTAGTTAAAATCAACAATCTAAAATGAAAATTAAACAATTGTCTGCCCTGTCAAACCAAGAGTAAGGGGAACTAAACGAGTTGAGAAAAGCAAATACAAGATATGCATAATCTAAAACTAGAAAAAGATGAAAAGCACATATTACTAACATGTTACAACAAATGATCTATCCATAGGAGAATACATTGGAGGAGGTTTGATGAAGGAAATGACATGCAGTAACCATAAACTAGGCATACCGGAGATTGAAGCAGCACAGGAAGAGTCCCTGCTTGTGAATAAGCAGAATGTGGTAGAGCTTCCAGCAAGTAATCCAGGTGACAAAGACAGAGGCTGACGGTGTGTTTTTGGTGAGAGCAGAAGTAGGAAAAGTTGACTAGTGCACCCAGTGTAAACAAGATGGGAAGTCACAGAAAGAAAAGGGATCAAAAACCTACATGAAAGCAGTAGGGAAAAGCCCTCTGTGGATGGCCCTAAAAGAAGAATGGCAGCTTTAGGAGAGAAGGAGAATAAAAAGGGGTGCCAGTAGGGTTCAAGTGGTGGAGAAGATGCCAATATTGGATCTAGGAAAAGAAGCAGAGGATGATATGGAGTACTATATGGAGATGGTTCTCATATGCAGATTCAACTCCCTATGGCGTTAGCCTACCAGAGCTTAATGAATAGGTAATATCTACCTAGTTTCCTTTTTTAGAAGCCTTTGTTGTTATATATCCTTATTCCCATGGTTCTTTTGTGATTGTGTGTGGTCCTTTAGAAGATAAATGCAAGATGCTAGGGAAAGGTCCTTGGACTTGGAACATGGCATTCCTCTTTCCATAACCCTGGTACCCAGAATTTAATCTGATAACAGTTGAGATCTCTCCTGTATGGGTAAGAATGCCAAACTTGCCACTTCATTTCTAACAGACCTCAACTTTGAAAAGTACAGCAACTCTCTTGGGAAATTTATTTCATTCTCCCCTCAAACTCAATGGCTTACGCTTACCTGTACTGCTCATATCTTGGTAGAGTTAGATTTTTCAGTTAGTCTTCCTGCAGACATTTTTCTGAAAGGGAAGGAAAAATCTAAGCAGATGCTGGACTATGAAAATATAGCATTCAGTTGCTGGAACTGCTTCAGCATGGGTCATTTAGCAGAAGGTTCAACAAAGAAAAAAGGATCCTTGGTAGAGCTTCTTGGTGGAAGAATGTTTCCCCTCATCATCACCTGGTAGGAGGCTCATTTTCATTGCCTAATAGCCTGGCTGACCAGCAAATGTCACTGGGAAGAAGAAGCAATGAGGAAGCTCAATTGGAGGAAAAACTTAATTAATGGAAGCCAGGAAGGAAAGCATGATTGATAGACAAGAAGAAAATAAGTGTATTGAGAAGAGAAAGAAAAGAACAGCATTCAACAATAGCCTTGTGGCATAATATAGCCTGGTTGCTAAAAGCTTCAAAAGGAAGAAATACTAAAACTTCTATCTGTAACATCAGCAAATAAGGCAGAGTGTTCAGAGTTGCAGCGGCTATCAAAGGCAGATCCTTTATCCTCTGTGGAAGATTCCTCTTCAAATATAGGAGGGGATAGTGAAGAGGAAATCGAATATGATACAACAAACCAGAGAAAAGGCGAATGGACAACATTGGTTGACTGTGAGCCAAAATGAAGAACAAGTCATCCCTCCTCATGATATTGAGATCTCATATAAAAGAAAGATAATTTTTGGGAGGGCAGAGCTAGTATGTTTTATGATGCATATATGTTGGTATCGGTCATGTATGGTTGCTGATGTGTATGTTTTCTTTGATGAAAAGAACTTTGCATTTCTAGAGCAGAGACCCAAATAGAACCCTCACTAAATTATCTAAAAAAACATGTTCCAACACTCTGAATATATTCAACAAATTAAAATTTGACCAATAGCACCGTAATGAAGCAAAGTATGGAAATTAGAAACTTAAAATGCAAGAAATTCAAAATTATAATGCAAAGCACAAAACATAGATCTAGGATTCTGATGAACAATTAACCAATCAAACCCTCAATTTTCGGATTAAAAAAAAAGATCTTTCTAACAAGTAGTCACAATTGAAATTCTAATATATATCAAGAGAAAAATGACCAATTGAAGTTTATTTTCTGGATCTGGGGTTAAATTTCTGAAATTTGAATTTTCCAAATTTTGATGGGTCATAATTTTGTCATATGGACTTCACTTGACCCATGTTCAAAGCAATGGAAGGATTTTTTTGAGCTCTTTGCATCGGTATTCTTGATTGGAGTATTTGGAGAGTTCCACTTGAGGCTTGTGTATGATCTATGGAGATGTTTGAAGACCTCTTTGTGGGATATCCTCCTTCAGCTCTGATGCATGTGGGGCATAATTACACAGAATGGGCCATAACTTGAAGTATAGCTTCATTAGAAGATGCCTATGGTGGCTTATTACAAGTGAAGCCTATGTTCCCACAGAAAGAGAGGAACCAATTGAGTATCCTATCTGATTTAATATTCTAGCATACTCAACCATATAGCAGCATCCTATGGATTAATTATTGGTCATATTGACATTTGTCTTCACCATCAGCATGGCAGAGACTCAAGTACTTGAATCAAGCAGATCAACAGCGTATGACTAGGATGATAGTACCTCGCACTAGCGCCTGGAACAATGAACCACTCAGCTTGTTTATCAGGTACTTTTTAAATTCCTCTTCCTTCCTGTGAATTTAGTTTTCCAGTTCTATCTACCAGATTCCAATAAATTGCAATTTTACAACCCAGCTCATTTAATGTAATAGAAGTTAACATAGCATAGCATTAATTTTTATTTAATAGCAGTATCATCATTTTCATTGGATGTTAATGGTGGCTATAACCATTCTCGTGTGATACAAGTGGTTGATGCCATTACCCTTGTATGCCATTGTTTGATTATGTTTGTAATGTGTATGCTTATTGAATGTGTCGTCGAAGCATTAGTCTTGTATCAAAACCAAACTGTTTTGCATGAGTTTGAGTGATTGCTTGATCGATCATCTCTTAGTAAAGAGGGTTGAGCCATAGGGTCCCACATGGTTGGGTGGTGTTGTTCACCATGGGAGCCAGTCGGATCAACAACTATGTTTTGGAGAGTGTGCAAAGTTCACGTGATAATTGTGATGTTGTAGACCTTCATTGATGCATAGTTGATAATTGTATAATTAAGAACTTTTATCACTCTATGATTCAATTTGTAGAAGATCCATGAATGAACTTTGTAAACTTATGTAATCTATCCACATTTGGGATAGAGGTACCATACTGTATTCTTTCAATTATCATCATTTGGATTGACTGGGTATTGTAATTTGAAATGGAATCGTATGATGTGCTAAGTCCTGATTCTTAAATGTGTTGATGTAGCTTTCTTTCAAGATTGAAATGAAATCGTGAATTATATGTTATGTTCTTAATGATGCTATGATTGAGATTAGAATCATTAGTGTATGTTATGCATTTTACTATGGTAGGAGTTAAGACCGCTCATTTATGTTATTGTCACATGGAAGGAATAATGGTAATTGCTTATGAATGGTAGCTTTTGGGCTTAAAATGAAATATAGAATTTATGGCTTTTAAACATGGTTAATTGAGCCTTGAGAACATGGGAATCTTTTATTCAATCCATTTTTAAGAAACACTTGGATTGAGGTAGGTATGGCTTGTTTTGCGTTAGTTTTCTATATGCTTGTAATGGCCTAGCCCTACACTTGTCTTGTGTCTTGTGGCCATGTTTCTTTCCTTGTGAGGTTGAAATATAGTGATTGAATGTTAATCATATCAATAGGATTGTAGTGGATCTTGGTTAGCCTTGGTGTCAATTTTGGAATCTCCAAAGACCCCCATAGTGCAATTCTCGGCCTATACACTATCCAGAATTGCCAATCTTGAGAGGGGTGATTACTGATTTGCACTAGCAACAAGGACAATCCTAGGATAGCTTGGTTGATTCCCAAATAGCCTAGGTGATTTGCATTGGTAAGAGGGGCGATTTGGATTCAAGAGGGACGATTTGAACTGGTAACAATGGCAAGCACTAGTCAATGGGCGCTTCTTGAACTTTTTGAGAAAAAGTTTCTAAATCAATGTTGCTCCCCAGTGTCTACCTTATCTACCTACCATCTTGGTTTGGAGATGTTTGAGGTGTATTGCTTGTTATTCACTATTTTGTGTTGAAGGTTGTGCCTTGTTGTGAAAATGACAAGTCGATTGTTTGACTAGGTGAGGTCTTGATTCTCTCAATTGTCCTACCTCATGAGAAGGTAAACCTTGTGTTTGGATGTTATTTTTGCATCCTTGTGGATGTAGGTTGTATCTTGTTTGAATTAAAAAATGAGATCATGGTCTAGTGCTTGATCACTATCACTAGAGGCAACTCTATTCTCTCATATGGTGGCCATGATGAAGTCATGCAACAAGGTTAAGACTTATGCTTGTGTTGTCATGTTTGGTACATTGACATCACATGTTTTGAGTGTCATTATGTCATGGCACCTCTAGTGTGTAGGTGTGTATTGTGGCATGTTAGTCTCCCATTTGAATTGCAAAAAAATTGTTCATCCATTCTTTGACTATTGATGTCTTGGGCGAAAGTTTGGGGTATTATAAATTATGTCATTTGCTTTCAATCTTTGTGCGGTACACTTAAACACTAATTTGATGATGATGAGTTACAAATTATGTTTCTTGTACGACTGCTTCTAATAATTGAGAATAATGTACATTTTATTAGCTTCCCCTCTTTTAAGATATGCGCACACATCTAAAGAATCTAAAGTCAAAACTTTTAGCATCTGATACATTGAATTATGGGTTGTCATCATAATCATCTTACCCTTCCATATTTCAAAAGTCAAATAATTTTTCAAATGGTAACAATACGAAGAAAAATGTTAACCAAGTTGCTACTACTTCTATTTTTCCTTCATTTAGACCAAATACACCTAGCAAATTCACTAAGCTTCAAGAATCCATGGATGATATTCTTCAGAGATTATTGAGTGCTAACTTGATTAAACTCCCCTTGATTTGTCCATTGGATCCCAATAAACCACTTCCTAGGATATATAATGACCAAGCATATAGCAACTTTCATAAAGGTAAGGGTCATTATAATCAGTCATGCACAAGTCTTAAAAATAAGGTATAAGACCTTATCAATAACAACATGATCAAAGTTGAAGGTATTAAAGATATTGGAAATCCTTCCATGGCACATGAGTCTCAATCCTTTGAAGGTATTAACACTCGAGACTTTCAATTTCAACTTAAGAATTGCCCTAATCTCATCAATAAGCAAAAAACAGCTTCTTCTTATACTTACTGTAACATACTAATTCATACAGCCACCAAGCAAATATAAGTCCAACATCACTATAGTTGTTAGCAAGTAGAGAATGGGATAACCAAGTTGATTAATGGTGCTACTCAAGATAGGATATCAAACATCTAGACCAAAGCACTAAGTAGAGATCAGTGTTCCCCAGGGGTTTAAACACATCCCCCTATTCAAGTGCATTTTGGTAATCAGTCATGCACAAGTCTTAAAAATAAGGTATAAGACCTTATCAATAACAACATGATCAAAGTTGAAGGTATTAAAGATATTGGAAATCCTTCCATGGCACATGAGTCTCACTCATTTGAAGGTATTAACACTCGAGACTTTCAATTTCAACTTAAGAATTGCCCTAATCTCTTCAATAAGCAAAAAACAGCTTCTTCTTTTACTTACTGTAACATACTAATTCATACAGCCACCAAGCAAATATAAGTCCATCATCACTATAGTTGTTAGCAAGTAGAGAATGGGACAACCAAGTTGATTAATGGTGCTACTCAAGATAGGATATCAAACATCTAGACCAAAGCACTGAGTAGAGATCAGTGTTCCCCAGCGGTTTAAACACATCCCCCCATTCAAGTGCATTTTGGGCTTCTAAATAGGGAAAAATGTCCTCTTCCCATCCCAAAAAGTGAAATTTTTGGGGATGTCCCCTTTTCTAACAGTATGGCACAGCATGTCAAATGATGTGCACAAGGGCAAGGATGTTAAGCCAGACAAGATAAATTGAACAAAGCACACCCATGTCATAGGTTTGAATGTGCAATATGTATCAACCAAAAACTGCATTGGCACTATGGTAAACTAAAAAAATAAAGCAAGTACTAGATTGTCCCACCAATCATGTCATGATGAGTGTAGAACCCTCAGTGATATGCTTTAATTTGTGATTTAGGGGGTTTGGGCCAAGATTTTGTTTTTTATAACACATTGTGGACTTTATTCTGATACAGACCTTGTGAAGCCCCATCCTTTGACGTGGTTGGGGCAAAGGAAGGGCTATACATACTCACTAGGAAAGTCGTAAAAGAGCAACGTCCCATTGAAGATTCCATCAAAAATTGTCTAACATAGGATCTGCAAAGTAGACTTCAAACTACATCAAATCTCCTATTGATTGTTATGAATTTGAAATAGCATTGTGGTAACCGTCTCGGATTCCTAGTAAGTTAAAAGAAGCAACATGATGACACCTCAACATTCAAGCCATTGTCAGTAATATTGCCATCATTGTGAGACATTATCATGATGTTGATGACTACCATCCATCTCCAAAAGGGAATGTCAATTGTAGGTAGATTTGTTTCATTTACATGCAATTTTACTCATATGGCCTTGGTTATGTTGATGGTGAGTTGTGACGGTTATGTTTCTCCAAACTTCAATGTAGATGAAAAGGATAGATCGAGATACCATATCTTTAAAAATCAAAATGACACATCAAAGGGTAGCCAAGAAGATGTCAATGTCTTTGACATGAAGCAGTTGACATTTCAACTCACATGAAATATCCCTCATGTATGTAATGATGATGCTATAGAAACTATAATTTCCTTTCAATTTCTTATAAAATACTTGTTAACAAATAATCTGCATACATTAAGCGAATGTTTTTGCGCCTTGCTTCAACTTACATACTATCCATCCTCATAGGAAAATGTTTTCTTACATATTCTTCCCAATAGTGTAAAAGTGTTAAAAAGTGTGCCTTGTCCTTGATATCCCATCACTTATAATCATTTATAACTTAATCTTAAACAGTTAAGAGCATGGGGCTGCTTGTTTCATTCAACTAGAGACACTCAATGAAAAGTTATTTTGGTATATCATGTTTAAGCATTGCCATTCTGTAATTTTGGTGTTTGTCGTCGGTAATTCCCAACTTGTTTGTACTTCGTAACTTTCATTGATATTATAGGATCAATGGAATACCATTGCAAACTCAATGCATTGTATATGTTTTTTAAATTTTTTAGATTTCAGCTTCTTTTAGCTTTTACTCAAGTTTTTTTTAGTTTTTTTATTCATTGTATTTTAAATTGTTAGATATTTTTTTTTATTATTATTTTAATAGCCATTCAAATACTGGTAGAGATAAAATCAAAAGTTCAGATCCTTGTTTGTTATAACAGTCAACAATATGAGATCAGTGCACTTTCGTTCTCATAGAAGATTCGTGATAAAATTAATTTTTGTCTCAGTAAACGAACCAGAGAATCTATGAAAGAGATTCCAAATGAGGCTTATGCAAGGGAACTTTTGTGGAGACAAAAACTATGGGGATCCTTGGATACAGGAAGGGGACAGGAATACCCACTTCTTGTATCAGTCAAACGTAGTAAGAAGACAAGTGAACTGAATGAATATCTCTGTCATGCCCCCGCAAACCACAATCCAAGACACAGGTTGAATAGTTACGACCCATTCGATCATGCATGAAAAGCTACTAAGAATAAGACTTAAACAGCAATTAAATGCAAGTCGTCCTTCACAGGCAGCGACAGGAATAAGATATAAAAGGAATTGAAAGTCATACACAGCAAGGGAAGTCGATTAAAGGATAATATTAATATAGATTAATTATGCTTTAATAGTTACAATTGGTTAAGCCATCTGTCATAGCAAGGCCAACATGCTTAAATTGAGCCGACTCCTTGGAACTGTGAACTCGCCCAAGCAAAGATGGATAAGAGGCAGCAATTGAAGTTACCTTAAACAGCGATTAATTTATTAAAGGTAGCGACCATTATAAAGAAGCAAATCGCATATGATTAATTAAAGATTATAGCAAGTAACTCTAATGATAGGCAGCAATCCATAAACACGTCTCTTCAAAGGTAACGTCTCTTCCTTAAGAGACATGATCCTCCAACCAACATCAAGGATATAAAGATGTAAGAACAGGGCTTAGAAAGGCATCAAAAAAAGAAGAAGAATATTCAGACCAGCAAATCATCTACAGGGAAAACCAATTAGAAGAAAATAGAGGTCTGCCATCCTCTGAATTGGAAATAATTGATAAGTTGGCATGTGCATAGGAGACTGATTTCTTGAATCAGTGGTATGAGATCTGATTTACAATTATATAGTGCAGCATAATTTAATATAAGTGATTGTGATCATTTAATTATTTATTCAAGTTACTAATGATACATTGTTGTCATGACTGCCTCCTTATATCAGTAAATATGATTAATATCTGTTTGTCATATATCTTAATGATTTAGCCACGATAGAGGAGGCCGAGATTACAAGAGGGGAACAGCGATCGGACACTCTCCTAGGCACACCACCTCGAGATGGGGGACCAAGTAGTCCCAAGGAGGCCAAGGGGATACCATTAGGGGTACCAATGGTACAACGCCTTTGGCTTAGGAGAGATAGCATTTTCCGGGCACCTGTTGTAATCTCACCCCTCCATCATGGTGAATCAGCACAAGAGGTCAAATCATAGAGAGAGGATAATGGTAGGCAAGATGGGTTCTAGGCACCCCATCGAGTCACATTCCCCCATACTCTCCTATGGTTGAACCCTCCAAGGATGTTAAAATGCTTTGTGATAGAATTAATGATTGGCCATGAGTTTACTAATATTTAATTCTCTGTATACATACTTGGCAATTAATCGCCGAGCAGTCGAGTAATCGCATGTTTTTTGGCTGGGCGAGTAATCTTGACTTTTGCTCGCAGGAAACCCTAGCCGAGTTTTTTTACTGTTTTTTTCCGAGTACTCGCCGATTAATCTCTGTTTGCTCGCAAAATAATCGGCACAGAAAACGTAACACGTTTTTGACACGTTTTTCAAGTCGTTTTTACCTTTTCGCGGGATTTTTTACACATTTTTTCCGCGTTTTGGATGCGTTCATTTCATTTTCCGCGATTTGCAATGTCGGCTGCGTGATTTATTTCCACGATTTGCAGTTTACATTTACCCTTTTCATTTTCCACGATTTGCAGTGTTGGCTGCGTGATTTATTTCCACGATTTGCAGTGGTGGCTGCGCGACTTGGAGTCTGCGCGATTTCCAGGTTAGTTCCTGTTCGCATTGGCTGTGCGGCGCCTGTGCCAGGTCGTGGGTATTTACTATTATCATTTTTTCAAACATATGCTAATATTAAATGAACATATGCCTGAATATTAAAATTTAAAACTTCATACTTCATACTTCATACTTCATAGTATATGTTTGAAAAAATGATAATATTAAATGAACATATGCCTGGAAATGATTTAATATTTTTATTATTTTATATATATGCTTCCAAACGTTTATGTATAAAATAATAAAAATATTAAATTTTTTTATTTTTCTACATCAATTTAATATTTATTATTATTCTAAAATTAAAATTTCAAAATTTCATATATTATTTTATTATAAATTTATAATAATATCATGGGAGTCTTAATTTTTAATATTCATAATGATAAAATATTCACTTTTGTACATCATATTTAATAATTTATTATTATTTTAAAATTAAAATTCCATATATTATTTTATTATAAATTATAATATCATGACAAATAATAATATCTTTTTATATTATTATTTGCCATGATATTATTATAATTTATAATAAAATAATATATGAAATTTTAGTTTTAAAATAACAAATTACAATAAATCATAAATTTGATGTCAAAAATGATATTATTATTTACAATTTTCCCATGGTATTATTAATTTATAATAATAGAATAATATATGAAATTTTACATTTAAAAATTAAAATAATAATAAATATTAAATCTGATATAGACAACACCAGCATGTTTACAGTTTTTCTGATGTGTGTGGAATCTGGATTGTCATTGTGCAGCTGCATCAGCATATGGATATGAGTAAAACTGTAAAAGTTTAAAGTGAAAAACTCATATCCATATGCTGATGTAGCTGCACAATGACAATCCACACACATACACACAAATTTTGTTCATCTACATAGAATAAGAGATTACTCGCCCATTTGCAAACTATGATCGAAAGTCTCAAACTTCAAAGTACTTTTATAGTGGAATATCTGCAATAAATTATTAAGAATGAAGTTTTAAATTTTAATATTAAATCTGATATAGACAACACCAGCATGTTTACAGTTTTTCTGATGTGTGTGGATTGTCATTGTGCAGCTGCATCAGCATATGGATATGAGTAAAACTGTAAAAGTTTAAAGTGAAAATTGAAAAACTCATATCCATATGTTGATGTAGCTGCACAATGACAATCCACACACATACACACAAATTTTGTTCATCTACATAGAATAAGAGATTACTCGCCCATCTGCAAACTATGATCAAAAGTCTCAAAGTACTTTTATAGTGGAATATCTGCAATAAATTATTAAATACAGTATGATAACAGATAACCTGCTGCTCCCACCTGCAAATTTGCAACAACCAACAAGGTTAGGAGTTAGGAGTTAGGACTGCAATGCCAATTTGCATACAAGTAAATTAAATCAATGTGCATCCAACAAAAAATAAAAATATAAGAATAAAAAAACTGAAATTAGAACAGATAGCATACTAAATGAAATGTCTCACTTTGATAGTTTACAACTTTATTGTTTGATAATGACTGAAATTATAAAGTTAAACAATTAGTTGATTGTTCCTTTCACTTTGTATTGGATCTGTTGCATCTTCTAATATATTTATTATTCAACTTCTAATATTGCAGGTTAATATTTAATCACAATGGCATCTGCCTCTGCATCTGGTTCAGACACAGCTGCCTCAAGCCAGGCCATTGAAAGGAGACCCCCTGGTAGCCGTGATCCCGCTTGGAAACATGGCTATTATGGGCCAGTACCAGGGAGTGTTATTTGTACTTGGTGCAAGAAGAAGATTAGTGGAGGCATCAATCGCCTCAAATACCATCTTGCTAGTATTCCTTGCCGTGATGCAAAGGCATGTAAAGAAGCCCCTGAAGAGGTGAAACGAGAGATGGCAGCTCTTCTTGCAGCACTTGATGAAAAAAAATTGGAGAGGGCAAAGACAAAAGCAGCCATACAAGAAGCCATTGCTCCTAATTTGACTGAAGATTCTGAGGTGAATATGCAAGGCATTGTGGGCTCTAGTCGCGGTCCACGTATACGTACCCCATCCACTTCATCCACTTCAAATAAATTCCAGTTTTTTGTCCCTAGAAATGTTCAAGGATCACAACCTTCATTGGAAGGTACTGGGTGGAATAGGGAGGTGCACAAAGAAGCAGACAAGGCTTGTGCAAATTTTTGGTTTTATAATAACCTTCCCTTCAATGTGGCAAGGAGTCCATATTGGGAGTGTTTGGTGACAGCATTGACAGTTGCAGGGAAAGGGTACAAGGCCCCTAGTCCAAGAGATTTAAGTGGCAGGTTACTTGAAGATGCTATTGTAGATGCAAATGGAATTGTGGAAGCTGAAAAGAAGAAATGGCAAAAGTATGGATGCTCAATTCTTTCAGATGGCTGGACAGATGGAAGAAACCGCACTCTTATCAATTTTATAGTGGCTTCAAATGGTGCGTTGGTTTTTCTAAAGTCAATTGATGCCTCCAACATAATAAAGAATGCAGAAAATTTGAGTTTGATGTTGGAGCGGGTTGTTTTAGAGGTGGGCATAGAAAATGTTGTCCAAGTTGTTACTGACAATGCGGCGGCATATGTGGCAGCTGGTAGATTGCTTCAAGCAAGGCATCCAACACTTTTTTGGACCCCTTGTGGAGCTCATTGCCTTGACCTTCTTTTGGAGGACATAGGAAAAATTGATTGGGTGAAACCAATTGTAGAACAAGCAAGAGACATAACAAAATATATATATAATCACCCATGGGTTCTTCAATTGATGAGAGATCACACCAAGGGGAAAGAGCTTGTGCGATCGGGTGCTACAAGGTTTGCAACTAATTTTCTAACGTTGCAAAGTATCACTAGTTTATTGACTTCCTTGAAGCAGATGTTTGTGAGTCAACCATGGGTAGACTCAACTTACTCAAAGAAGGCTGATGGAGAAAAGATTGTAGCAATAATCTTTGATGGTCAATTTGCAACTAGAGCATTAGAGATTGTCAAGGTAACTTAAACTCTAATGAATTTTCAGATTTAATCCTTTATTCTTAATTTAAAATTCTATAAGTATTTTGTTTCCTTGTAAGGTGTAATTTAAATTTAGTTCTACTTTGTACTTTATAGGTGACTGAGCCATTGGTGAGGGTTTTGCGCTTGGTGGATGGTGAGAAAAATGTGATGGGATATCTTTATGAAGCAATGGATAGGGCCAAAGAGGCCATCCAACACTATTACATGGGGGATGCAAATAGATTTACCCCTATTTGGGAGATCATTGATCGAAGGTGGAACAATCAACTCCACCAACCCATTCATGCAGCGGGGTACTTTCTCAACCCCAAATTCTACTTCTCTGATGGCTTCACGGATGCTAATGGAGAGGTTATGGAGGGCCTATTCACATGTATTGACAGGATGACACCTTTACCTGAAGTGAAAGACCTCATCCTTATAGAGTTGCAACAATATAAGGCAGCTAGGGGGCCTTTGTTTTCTTCCACATTATGTGAACGAGGAAGAGAGATCCAAACACCAAGTAAGAAAAAGTGAAGCCTTTATCTTGCAAGTTATGAATTACAATTATTATTACTTATTAGTTATTAACTTATTACAATATTGTTTATCAATATTTACAAAAACTTGAATATCTTATTTGTAGGTTCTTGGTGGGATGATTGGGGTGGAAGAACTCCAAATTTGCAAAGGCTAGCCCTCCGAATTTTGTCTCAACCTTGTAGTGCTTCTGGCTGTGAACGAAACTGGAGTTTGTTTGATTCCATTCACACGAAGAAGCGTAACAAGTTGACTCAACAACGCCTCAATGATCTTGTTTTTGTGCAATATAATCTTCGGCTTCGCACAAGAAAGGTGCAGGACTTTTCAGATGAGCTCATTGATTTGGATGACATTGATCCATACAGTGATTGGACCGTACAGGATGATGAGGCCTCCTTGTTTACAGAGGATGAGATTGCTGATTTCGAGAGGCAAGCTATGGAGGATTTGCCTGCAGTAGAAGTAGGGGAGATTGGATTGGATGACATTGATGTGGTGGAGGAGGAGCCACTGCCACCTACCAGCATGGTGGAGCCACTGCCACAATCTTCTACGGCAAGCAGGGAGCCAGAATCGAGTGCAAGGACCATATCCTCTACCTCCCAATTTTTCACTAGGTTGGGGAAGAGGAAATTGTAATTGCCTAGATATGAAATTTATGATGATGATTTTCAAATACAATCATCATAAATTCATTATAGTTATTACCAGTTTCACTATGTGGCTTCGTATAATGATGCCATTTTGTAATCCAGATGTATTGAACTATGAAATTTAATATAAAACACTCCCTCATGGTTTTTAGACTCATTTGATGCATTTTGTAATTGAATTTTGCAAAAAAAAGTGTTTTCATGAGAAATTTTGCTACTTTTTAAGTTGTCGAGTATTTGCCGAGTCAAAAATTTTGGGCTTGCCGAGTACTCTCCGAGTCCGAGTATGTAAACTATGAAATTTTAATTATGATAATCTGCTAATTAGTATTGTGGTAAATGATTATAATCTGCTAATCAGTATGATTGTGGTAAATGGTTCTAATTTGTGTGCAGGGCTTCCATCAGGTGAAAGATATTCTCTAACCCCTTTGTTTATTTAAATTAAGGAATTAGGGCAAATTTAGAGCATTCCCAATTAGGGGACATTACAATCTCTCATTACATCCCTGACTAGTGAGGTGTCAACTTCTGCCACCAAAATCTGTAACAAAGTTGTAAACTTGTTTTCCAAAACATGTTCACATAGGAAAATATGGATAGTTCCATGGCTCAATTGTATCTTCTTAACTACATTCCCAGACTGATCTGATAGGCATGCAATCATGTAAGGAATATTACATCATTCACATTTCCATAGCTAGGTTTGTTAGTCTTTAGGATACATACAATAATTATTTGTTAGTTTGTTAGGAGATTTGTTTGTTCCCATCAATGTTTGTTATGGTTTGTCACCCCGTGATTTTCTATGTAAGGGAGTCGTTATAGGAGATAAAAGTCCTAAAATTTGTAATATATATTATTGAACAAAATATAGAAGAGCAGTATCATGTTGTGTGCAAAATTTGCAGCCTGAATCCCGATAAATCAGTCCTTCCAACACCATTCCCAAAGGATGAAATATAGGTGGTCTTCTTTCTCTATGGAGAAGGATAAAACCCCACAGCCAGATGGATTCACCTACTGCAATTTTCCAATGATTCCACAAAATCCTAAAGGCATGGTCAATGAGTCATAGTTCATACAAATCCAAGAAGATTATAAAGGAATTCAATGGTACAGTTCTCATTCTTGTTCCCAAGCAATCCAAGGCCCACAATATCACTGCCTTCCATCCAACTGCATGTTATATAGCACAATTTACAAGATCGTCACAAAGGCTATTTAAGAAGGTTTATTAAATATTATCTCCTATGAATAAAAGATTACATCCTAGGGAAAAACAATATTTGACTGCATTAATAATGAACTCATATACTCCACTCTTTCCAAACAGGGAGGTATACCTTAAAAACTACACATTAGCAAGGCATATGATTGTGTCAACTACGTATGAATGTTGTACCATAGACTCTTTCATCATTAAACCTACAAACCCATCATATGAATGTCATAACACTCTCTTTGGGTTGTATAATTTTTTCGAAGAACAGCAGGCCAGCACTCCTAGCCTCATTATATGTCCTCATAAGCCCCTTATCCCTCGCCTTCGTCAAAGATATTCCACTTCTCCACATCCTTCCTTCCCTTCTACACCTGCCACTAGTTACTCCTCCCTTTCTTCTACTTGGAAACTAATTGCCCAACCTCCTAATACAATAATAAAAACAAAGCACCATCCCCTCATCCCCAACCTACAGCCATTCTTCGTCCTCCCACTCTACTACCCCTCTAACCCACTCCTAACATAGCTCCCATTCTAAAACCTCCAGCCCATCAGCATCCTCCACCCAAACCCAAGAGACTTCCCCAATTTGATCCTAGGCATAAACTCTTGTCCACCCATCCAAACCCCAACCTCCACCTCAACCCGATTCCTTGACACTCTTCCCACATCTCCTAGTACCCCCACACCTTCCTCTTCTTTACTTGTTGTAGAGCTTGTGTTACCCCATGAGGACATATTTCTTTTTCTTCTATTTTCACTTGAGGCTTTCTTTACCATTCTTACCATCTTCTTTCTAAGGAGCCCACCTCATCACATAAGCATCCTCTTATGACTATTGGTGATATTCCTCCTCCTATGCTATCTTCACTACATGCTCTCTTCATCCCTCTAAGCCTTCTCCATCTATAGGTCCTCTTGGCTCACCTGGCTAAGTTCTCATCTACTGATGTTGAATATGATGATTGATTTCTCTTAGACCACATTACTTTCCTTTACCTACATTTGTAATATCTTGTGCTCTTTCCTCTCTCCCTTCATGCAAGATGCATGTCACCCTCATAGGTGCATGTTAACACATAGGGGAGGGCAACACACCTATGTTGGGTTTTTGTTATCCTCTTCTATTGGTCCACTTTTTCATCCATGTTTATCCTACTACCTATACCTATTCACCTCCAAATTTGGGGACCATCCAAAGCATTAAGGTACCATTGCCTTTTCATGTTGACCTAGAAATTATAGGGCTCATCATGTTTCCCTTTCCTCTATTTGTACATCATCTATCATGTGCCTCCTACTCTATGTTGTCATCACTCTATGTCTTTTCCTCTCTGTGATTTGGGAAAAATGCAAAGTATTAAGGTAATCCTACCCATAGCAGCAAAAATCGTTTGGGGAAAAAATCAGCAAACCAAAAGTTTTTTGAAAAAATCGGGAGAATTGGATTTAAAAAAAACGTAAAAAATTGAAGAAAAAGAGACAAATGCTACTCTTTTTTGAAATTTAAGGTCATTTCGATGGTATAGAGATATAGAGAGCAAATAAAATAGAGATTTTAACCCATGAATTGTAGAAAGCTTGCATGTTTATCAAGTTTATGTCTGTTGAGCTTAAAGGCATTTGTTTCTTGCTCGGGTTGTGAACTAAAGATTGGTTGGAGCACCTCATTCAATAGAGTAGTGTATACTTGAGTTATGGAATCGATTGTAATGTAAAATTTTTATAGAAATGGCATCTGAGAAAAGTGGAAAAGGCTAGTGTATGAAGGAGTCATAAATGATACAAGTGACCAAAAGCTTTGAGAAGGCAATGACATGAATGAAATAAAGTGGAGGATGAAAAAGTAAGTGATAAAATAAAGGATTTGCTAAGGGTTAAAATTTGTGTTACACGGGGACGCATCCCCTACCCCAAAAGCCACTGTCCCCGTCCCCAACCATCCCGAGGACGGGGGGACGCAAAGGGGACGGTCCCTTGCCATCCCCGAATCAAGCAAATTTGAAGGAAACAATAGGAAACATTTCCAGCTGATTGGGGACGTTTCCCTGTCCCCAGTACGGATTGGGGACGTTGGAAACGCCCCTCGTCGTACCGGGGATGGCTAACCGTCCCCTGTAGACTGAAAACATTAAAAAAATCATTTTTAAAAAAAATTATTTCACCTTTAAGAGCCTTAAGGAAATTCAAACTTTGGATTCACATATGCATCCAATACACAATTCTTGGTTTTTGAAAGATGCAATGATTAAAAAAATTGGCATGCTGGTAGGTTCTACTATGACATATGTAGGCCTCACACACCTATGCCACTCCAAATCTGTACCTTCTATTAGGTTTTTTGTTGTCGTCATCGCAGATTTATTCCTCATCTTCTAACAAGAGCATCCCACAAGACAAAACTTGGATGTTAATGGAATAAAGCCAACTTCTTCCAAAGGGCATTCAACAATTCAGGCATTTGTAGAGAAACTACCCCTCCAACTACTCAATTTAAATCTACTGAAACTAAATATTAGATGTAGTTTCTCAAACATCTAACAGTGACCACCCAAGCCGCTCAAATTTCCAAAAGAGCATTCAAGCCCTTTTGAAGTAGGACAGCCTGCTAACCTCATTCTCTCTATTTCAAACAAATGTTCAAAGATGCAATTTATGTTGGTCTATCATTTAAACCCTTGGAAAACATAAACTACACACTA
Organism: Sequoiadendron giganteum; assembly: GCA_007115665.2. NCBI lineage: Eukaryota > Viridiplantae > Streptophyta > Pinopsida > Cupressales > Cupressaceae > Sequoiadendron > Sequoiadendron giganteum. Next base: position 452,989,621 of record CM021103.1, on the reverse strand, counting down.
GCCTCCTTGATAAAGAGTACTCTAAGTTGAATATGATGATGGAAGACATGAGGCAGACTTGATTGAGGACAAGCTGCTATATTATCATGGATGGTGGATTGATATTAGACATTGGTAATTCATCAACATGATAGTCACATGTGTAGAGGGCTCTTATATTTTTTAGAGCCATTTATTGACATATCTATCTCTCTTTCCCTCTCTTTGTCTATAATATATTAATAAATTTTGAAAAAATCATATATATATGTATTTTGTATGTCGCCGTCCCCTACCGTCCCCTAAAAATGGCCCCCTAGGAAACGTCCCGGAAACACGTCCCCAGCCGTCCCCAAAACGTCATGGAACATAGGTTAAAATCTTAGGCAGATACTCTTTAAAGTTGTGCAAGCCTGAAATCAGAGACAATGCATTACCAGTCCAAGAGAATGGTTAAAATCTTAGGCAGATACTCTTTAAAGTTATGCAAGCTTGAAATCAAAGAATGGAGTCTGAATTCAGGGTAATGCACTATCTCTAATTTCAAGCTTGCAAAATGATGTCTTTGAATTACAGACATAATCTGCATGCTTGGCATAAAAATGGGTGTGGGATTGAAATCCTTCAAGAGCTATTTTATAAGTTTTGAACATGAAGTGAAATTATTTTTAATATTCTCTATGTAAAGTAAAGTGCCTATAGGCTATGCAGGTTATAGATTTAGTATTAGACATTTACATACTTTCATTTCATTGCTACAGTCATCATCAATGAGGAACCTCATCGTTTTTCATTTTGGAATGGTACAACCTTGGACATTTTGCAAGAGTTAGATAAAAAACTAGACCAAAACATGATAACCCTGTAACCTCATAGAGGGGAGACTATAACTGATTTGACTTGACATTTAAATGATGATTAATCTATGACAAAAAGAGAGATAAAGTAGTATGATCATTGATTTTTGTATAGGTACCACAAATGGTTTTTTTGGGGGACCTTGGGACAAACTTGGGCCATATGAGGATTTCAAAATCTCTGGGAAAAATTCGATCAATGTTTTATCTGAGGGCAATATTATCAAGCCTATCACCTAACATCTAAACAGACAATGAACTTAAAATGATACAGTAAAATTATTTACAATTTGGACTGATTTGGTGCAAACTGCTCATTCTTTGTACAATTTTGACTAACTTGGTCATCAAAGTTAGCTTCTGAAGTTTTCTTGGCATGGGGGTGGTAAATGCTATAACCATTTATAAGGTCACCTTACACAGGCATGACTAGTGAAAATGACTGGAATTGCTTATTTTGATTAATGAAGAATCCCTTGCTTTATTTTGTTGTGGTTTACTTTATTTTAGGGCATATTGACAAGACTACGATCTTAAAGTTCAAAGCAGAAAGAAACTCGTTTGTGCGTGTACGTAGGGTAGATTGCAAATTCGACAATGGTCACCCTTAACTTATCGCGACCTTGATTTATAGCAAAAAATGCGCCAAAATTAGGATTTTTAAACGCAGGAGTTGTTAGCGCGATTTATGGTGATATTTTCGTGATTTTAACGTGAAAAAAAAATTGCAATTTTCAACGATTTTTTGTCAATCAACGTGTTCTGACCTTTTTCACACATCGCCCCATTGCAAATGGGGACCCCCTTCTTTTTGCTTTTTAGGGTTTTGCCTTGGCATCGCAACTGCTAATCACCATTTTTCTTTTACAATGAGGAGCTACAATTTTGAGAGTCACTACGGTCAAGTTGAGATTTTGAACCCGTTTTTGTGCCTAGACGTCATGGAAGTGCTCGGAAGGTCCAAAAGACGAGGACCGCCTATGCTTTCGGTCAATTCTGACACTTCCTATTTTTTAGAGATTTTGCTTTTTTGCTTTTTCGTTTTTTTTAATTTTTGGCACTTTTAGACCATTCTGGAGTTCCTATTTTTTAGGGATGCTTTTTTGCTTTTTTCTATTTTTAGAAATTTTCTACTTTTGGAAAGTTTCTATTTAAGGGTCCCATTGTCAACACGCATCCAAAATGAGAAAATCAACAAAAAAGTCAAGGCGAATGATGAAGGTTTGATGAAAAATGGAAGAGTCTGAGAAGCTCGCCCATGGAAGGAAATGGCAGACATCTTGCCAAGTCCGTCGTTGCCTCTGGTAAGCCAAAGGAGTGGACTGGCAAGACAAGGATGAAGTCCGCCCCATCCAAGAAGTTGGCAAGAAACTTGCAAAGTCCGCCCAACTCCTGGCAGGCCAACCTCCAAGTCCGCCATCCTCTGGAAGAGCAAACATGAAGTCCGCCCTTGGCATGGAAAAGTCAAAGTCTGCCTTAGCAAGAGAAAAATTGGCAAGCCTACTGTGAAGTCGGCCCAACTTTGGAGGCAAGGAAAATTTCTAAGGCATTGTCAAAGTGCGCCAAGCATGAAGGATGTCAAAGAAGTTGCCAAGTCCACCCTGGTAATTGGAAAGGCACAAGCAAAGTCCGACCCCCCCAGCATGGTGAAAATTTCTAAGGCATGGAGAAATACGTGATTGGCAAGAAGGCTCCCAAGTCCGCCCAGCCAAGAGGAGGGAAGGAAAACTCAAAATTTGGCTAAGTATGGAGATGGCAAGCCAAGTACCAAGTCCGCCCAAAGGAGAGGGCAAGCCAAGTGCCAAGTCCGCTTGAGCATGTCCAAGACAAGGTGAAGTTCGCCAAAGGTAAATTTGGCAAGAAGTTGGCAAAGTCTGCCTAGAGGAAGCATGCACATTGTCCAAACCAAGGTCAAAGTCCACCCAAAGGGAAGTGCACATGGTCTAGCCAAAGGTGAAGTCCACCATGAAGATGTCCAGCCATAGGATCAAGTACGCCTAGAGGAAAATGCATCTTGTCTGGCCAACTTCAAAGTCCGCCTTGTCCAAGAGAAGATGAAGTCTGCCTCAGAGCAAGATGGGAATAGCATAAGGAAGACAAAATCCGCCTTAGCAAATGGGCAAAGTGGCGAAACAACTATGAAGTCTGCCAAGTAAAACTCATAAAATTGGCTGTGTTTGGATACCTTGGGGAATAAAATTTCAATATTTGGTTAAGTGTCAAGAAAATTCCCTAAGCAATGAGCAACTCCGCCCAACATGGCCAACCAATCATGAAGTTCACCAAGGCTAAATTGGAGATGTCCAAGACACAGCCAAGTCCGCCAAGGAGAAATGAAGGAAGATGTTTTGCCAAGTCATGAAGTCTGCCCCAGCTAACAAGGAAAGTGGCTTGCCGGTGATGAAATCCTCCTAGGTCAAAGATAGCAGTGCCTAAGACACAATGAATTCCGCCATGAAATGGCATGAAAAAGATGAGGTCCGCCATGCTATAGATTCAAAATGAGCTCCGCCTTGACACTTGGGAAAATGTCCAAGATCATTCAAAGTCCGCCCATGATAAAAGCAAATTGTCCAATCAGCAGCCAAGTTCGCCTAAGGAAGAAAAAAAGAATTGGCTTGCCAATGAGGAAGTCTGCTCAAGCATAATGGAAAAATGGCATGTCAAGTCCAAAGTCCGCCAAGGTTAGAAACAAACATGGTAAAATTTGCCAAGAGGAAGCAAAAAAAAAAATGGCTAAGTGTGGAATTTTCCTACAATAAAAGGATCGAATTTTGACTAAGTGTTGAAAAGAAAACAGGAAGAATGAAGAGAAAATGAAGAGGAATAAAGAGGAAATGAATAAATTCTTGCCCAAGGATGGAGCCTGCCCTACTTAGTACAAGCCAAACTCAGAATTGAAGACAAATCCACAGGCAAAGTTCATTCGAGCATAAAGATGGCCAAAATCTTGGCTAAGTGTTGAATGGTCCACATGAAGGTGTTACAGAATGAAATTGAATAGCCAAAATTTGGCTAAGTATGGGAAATACTTCTCAGAGAAAGTTCCAATTTCTTCCATTGTGGTGAAAGCAAAGGAAAGTTCTTCTCCAAATTCAAGGCACTTCAAGGAATTTCAAAGCAATCAAGAAGGAAAAGTTCAATAACTGCTCCAACGGGAGACTTCCAGACTTCAAATGCAAGTGAGAAGAAGAAATCAAAATCTCAAAGGAAATCCAAGATCAAAGGTAGGAAGAAACAAGCACAAAGGACAAAGTCGTTGGCAAAGAAAGATATTCTAAGGCAAGTGTATAGAAAAAGAACAAGGAGACCAAGGAGGACATCCAGCACGTTGGGGTGGCACCTCATCATCTTCCAACCAATCAAATTGTTCCAAGTCAACATGTCTAGGTTCAATGAACCTGACTTATCCATGGAATTGGTTTATATTTAGCAAGAAGGACAAGTGTCCCAAAATGTAATTTTCTCATTGGTCGAGAGGTAGTTAGTAACTTAGTTATGACAAGCCCTAATTAGGGTTTTATTTTGTAATCTCGGTCGTTGATTCAAAATCAATCTTGGCCATTGAATTGTAATCGGGGAGCCTACAAATTGAGCTCACCCCTCATTTGTAAGGTGTGAAGAGAGGATTATGAAATTGTTGCGCATTGCCATTTTCGTTAATAAAAGCTCTTATGCATGATTTGCTTTGAATCACTTTTATTTTCAAGTGGTTTGCAAGGTTACATATTCTCCTTGAACACTTAGATTAAAGTTAGATTAGAATTTTCATTTGAATGTTTGTTAAGTGAATGAAAGATCTAATAGTGGTGATTGGTGAAATCTAGCTCATACTTTCTTTGGATAGATGATTTGTATCCAATGCGTAAAGTTAGCCTGAGCTCTTAAATTGTGGATGCTTAACTTCAGCCTTATTCTAGACATGAAAAATATAATCACACCCCTTGAAGATTGCACCCGCTTTGCGTAGTTGTCCCAAGGAGGCGAAACAAAGTGTGGTTTCCAGTTTCACCCAATCATTGTCGTCTCTTGAGTTCTTAGGCATAGATTAGACTCCTAAACCCTTATCCTTTTACATTTTTTTTGAAATCCTGAAAGCCCCAATGGAAAGAGCAATCAACGTTAAAACAGTCTAAGTCCTGAGCTTGTGAACAAATTCTAACGTAAGTCCCTTTGTGATACCAGCATATCACAATGCCCACTAAACTTATCCACGTGTCATGACCTGACGAAAGAAACCTTGAAGTTGCTATATGATCTTCTTTGCAATTAGCATACGCAACAACTTTGTTCAAGAGAGTATAAAGTGTCTTTGGGCATTTTATTCTGTGTTCGGTGAGTATTAAAACGCACACCAACACAACGGTCTGCAAAAAATCAAGGAAAATATCGGCAAGCTTGAGGATTTTTTAAAAATCACAAAAAACACGACTTTTTAAGGATTTATGCTTCTATGCTCCTACCTATTCCATGTTGACCAAAAAAACATGCCCTTCATCCTTTCTACTATACCATGTTTCTTGCTGCCTATTTCATCTATTGTGTGGTGTTGTTCTATGAATTTGGGGGATGATGACCACTCATGGTGGTCATAATCATTCACCTTCCAACAACTGACCCTCAGTCGATGCTCCCCTACACTCTTGGTTCCTATCTCTTTTCCTACTCTTATGTTCCTAGATTTTTCCAATGCCCATTATCGTGCTTACTTTTTCTTTGCCCTTATTATGGGGGAAACCTTACAATCATACATTTGGGGGAAAACTTTTACAACTATTTTTACAATACTACATCACATATTACACTTTAGCAATAACTTACATCCTCTTTTCTCTTATCTAATTTTCTAGTCTCCTTAAATTGATTGCATCCCTCTTTACATAAAATCAATGTAAGGGAGTCATACATTCTCCTACTTTACATCCTTGATCACAATGGCCATAGTTACAGCATTTTGTTTTCAGTGGCTCTGTCACAGCCATACCATGGTGGCTCAATCACTGCCTTGGCATTTTCTAGTTTGGTAGCTCCATCACAGCCATGGCTCTTTGATCAAGGTGGTTCCCTCATAGCCCATTCCATATTCAGGCACCTCCTTCATAGCCCATTCCATGTTTAGGTGGCTCCTTCACAGCCATTTATATCTCTTCACATCATTCCCAATCTAGAAGATACTCCAAGGACCCCTCATTCTTTCTCTTACAGGTTCAACAAAAAGTAGATGATAGGTCATAGCATGTGATACTATTTTTCTACTTATTTTCTTCTCAACGAACTTCAAACTCTACCCTTTGTGTGTGAGCACTGCAGGTTTGAAGATGACCTGCAGGCAAACATGAACAAAAGGCCAAACAGCAGAAATATTCAAATATCCTTTGATGCCTTTTATTAAGTATGCAAAAATTTAATATTAATTTACTTAAGCATGCTTGATTCAGTTAGTTTGCAAGCCCACTAAGTTGGGATAAAAATGGAGAGTCGACAAAGGCATTATTTACACTTTTCCCTTCATGTTTTGCACCCATTTTAGTGCTTGCATCCCTTAGACACATTTAGGACTCATTTTGCCTATTTCTTAGCCTTAAATTCCTCGAGGTTGTGCCAAGACACTCAAAAGGCCAAAGAGCATAAACCTTCAAATATCCTTTGACGCCTTTTGTTAAATATGCAGAAATTTACTATTTATCTACTTATGCATGCTTGATTCAATTAGTTTGCAAGCTCACTAAGTTGGGATAAAAATGGAGAGTCAACAAGTGCATTCTTTACCCTTTCCCTTACATGTTTTGCATCCATTTTAGTGTTTGCATCCCTTAAGACATATTTAGGACTCATTTTTCCTATTTCTTAGCCTTAAATTCCTCGAGGGTGTGCCAAGACACTCAAACTAGGCTCCCACTGCTGTCAACCATACAGCCCCCAATGCCTAGAAAGGCCTAACCAAGGGCTTGACTAAGGCAAGCTCCTGAGCAGAACACCCAATTTTTCATCCCACTCGATTTGACAGGTTATTTTTGCAACATCGACAACAAATTTCTAGATTCTGCAGGTATCACAGAGATCCAGGATTTTTGGCAAACAACTTTTGAAATTGCAGAGCAGTGCAATCCAAGGTCACTACTGCAAGTTGCAGGTCATGACTGCACCCTGAGGTCACAGCCATGTCCTAGAGGTCATGATCACGTCTGGAAAAGTTTCCCCATCAAATTTGAGCTCCAAATTTTCTGTACACCTCCAGGATTCCTCCTGATTGCTCCCCCGCTGTCTGCAATCACCAGACATCAAAAACAGACATTTTATTTACCCTATCTCCTATGTTGCTATTTCATTTTGATTCCAAACTTTAGTGTTTAGTATGCTTAGATTAAATCTAAAGTTCACTTGTATATTGTTGTGAAATCAGATTACTAAGCAGATTAAACTTGAAGTAAACAAACGTTAGCATTACTGTTGCTTGCTTTCATTAATAATGACAAAGTGACAAGTTCATTCCTAACCTTGATGTTTCACTTCTCCCAGAAAACACATATTGGGTCACTCATGCCAATGAGCTTAAATGGGATGCCACCAACCTCCACTTTCCCACAATCTTACCCACCCCCCAAGTTCCCAACCACCAAAGAGCATAAACCTTCAAATATCCTTTGATGCTATTGAACTTTGTCATCCAGTGTATGTCCCTCCAACCATTACTTTTCCCAATTTGTAATATATGTTTTACAAGTTTGCAGCAGGTGTTGTTTCAGAAGGAGATGATGAAAGGCAAGGTGCGTCAAAACAATAATACACAGCAGGAATTGTATGCCCTCGTAAAAAATGTGGAATCTAAAGCTATGTTGAGTGAAAGATTGCGGTTTGTCAACCAAGGAATGGGTGCATTGAAATCTCTGTAGTAAAATCCATAAGAGACCACGTCTTCAATGTGAAAGTATAGTTAAGCAAGTTTTAGATGCAATCATTCAAGTTCACCACTTGCTAGTGATCTTCTTGGAGGAAAATCTCAGCATTCTGGTATCTTGCTGACATAGAGATTGATAAGACTTCTCCTGTTGAGAATGGGAAAGCTATTGTTGGCATGAAATCATGTTATAAATTTATAATGTATCCATCAACACTAGTTGATCTTTGCAGCAATACAGAAAGCTGCTGCAATGAAGCTACTCTATTGGATCACATGGACCTTTGGCCATATCCTCCATTGGCATCTTCCTTTTCATGAGCCATACTCACCAAAGAGGCAGTCAAAAGTGAATAGACACATAATCTTTCAGTTGAAAGTGAATGGACACAGATTCTTTGAAGCAGAGCTAGGCAGTTGTTGATGGCAATGTGTGTCTGTTCAGGTGGACAGATAAGACTACAGGTGGAGAATGGCAATTTACATGATGCTTGTTTCACTGTCATTTTGATCAATAGTATTCCCAATTTCCAATGAATTGATTGTTAGAACTTATACATGATATTCTTGCAGCATCATCACCATCAGACTAATTGCTTGGATAAAACTTCTCAAAAAAATCTTGTCATAATATCTAAAATTAGATCATCCTGTTTCTGTTAGAGTTTGCAGTCAGAGTCCTTTCTTATAACATGGCACTCATTGGGTCTCTATTTCAGATGGGCATCACCTTCGGTATGAAGAGATCATCTAGTACAATAGTTACAGAATAAAAAAGGTGGACTTATGCATAAACATTCTCCTGTTGAAAAGTATCTTAGATTCTCCAGCTGTGTTTCATAGTTTATTCTGATTATAATTGTCATTCAGTAATGTTGAAAGCATCAAGCAATTTAGAGCTGTCAAGCAATCAACCTGCTGTCATAAAATAGACATGACTATCAATGCTACCCCTCAGAACACACATCACAATCATTCTTGGATTCACACAAGTTATCTCAAATACAAAACTTTCATACAATCTTCGGGTAACCAATTGGTGCTTCCATCATCTCCACATGGATGCAAAATGTAACTCAAACAATAGCATTCAACTGAAATAATATTCAACTTTATACAGAATTGTTGCAAGTTGCCACGATGCCGAGTTCTCCCAATCTGCAGAACCCTCCTGAGAGCACGAACTCCAGATCTTTGTCCATTCATGGCTGCGCAAATCCTTCTCTCGTTAATCGCACTCAGGGCATGGATGATACTCTTCGTGATGGGGTCGACCTAGGAAATCTTTTGGGCAAAGCATGCCCTAAAACTTCTACATTGCAACTTGAATCAAGCCTTAATTTGTCTTTGCCAAACACGACGCCTAGGGCTTCTAAGTCAAAAAAGCCTCCCCGCCAACACCACTGCAGTCTCCCGCACTGTTCATGAGGAAAGATCCTTTCCCCGCAATGGTGACAAGATGCCGGCCACAAATCTTTAGAATGGAAAGAAAAATGGGCTCCCAAAGATGCGACGCACTGCTTCGGGCTCTGCAATTGATGCGAAGGCTTTTGTTGGCAACGCACAGGACGAGAGTGGTGTCTTTCCACGCTAGAACTTTGATGGCAATTATGCAACAGGAAAATCCAAACAGAATAAGCGCTATCAGGATTATAAGTCTGCTTTGTGCAAGAGCGATTGGGTCGGCGACACCCTAGAGATACCTTCAAGCCATGATCAAAACCCTAATGAGTTTTGTTTTGGTCGGCTATCGGGCACATATGCTGCTCTGGGAGACAGGGGATACTGTCAAAACCCTCCTGGGTCTCCCCCTAATCTGAAGGCCTTCGGAACACTGGGAAATGGTAATGACTGTGTATCTAGAAAGAGGGATCAAAAACTCACTGGAGGAAAATATCGCAACAAGGATTCCAACATGGATCGTGATTGGGGTTGGTAAGCCTATCGATCTATGAAATATCCTTAGCCAATTCTGACTTTGTTTTCACCGTTTCAAGCCTTGGACATTTTGTCAAACAGTTGTCCTGACTGTTGCTTTGGTCTGATATAATTTTCTGTTTGTGTTTTCTTGATGATTTGAATGATGTAATGATTCATTAAATGCTTATCTAGCAATGCCCAATGATTACTAACACTCTAGGAATGAAATGCAAGTCTTTTTGAGATTTTCCAATGCAAGAAAGATGACTGAAAATGCATCTACAGCTGATAGGAATTTTAGCAAACACTTTCAATGCAACCTAATCATGCAATAAGATCACCTACAGCAAGAAGGTATTTTTACTAAAATATCATATGCAACCCAAACTCCTTTATTGCAGCCTTAAAACTGATTACATAGACTGAGAATGCATGTAGACATTATTACAAACAGTTGGCATGTACCCTTCAAGCTCCATGATGAAACTACAATAACATGGCATTAATACAAACAGTTGTCTTGCATACAAAGCTCAAGTAAATCGGATTAAATTCTATGATATGCAACTGATCACAAACTGAAATATTGAAGAACCTGGACTGACTGTCATGCAGCAATATAAACTCCACACTATGGCTCCAATGATGAACGATTCAGTCCCCAAACTGTAGTGCCTTGTGTATGCAAAAACCCCGATCAAACCTTGACTGAATATGCTGATATAATAATGCTGCAAACTCAAATCTGCAAAATGTATATCTGAAACTCATCCAAATAAGCCCAAATGAAGACCCAAGGTAGGCCCTCCCCAAAGGTGAACTGGGTTCTCGTCCAATCCACGATAGCCTTTGAGAGTTTTCCTTCCCAGAAGGCTGAAGTAATGCTGAAACCCTTCTTTAGAGCTCAAACCTGCAAAGTGTTTTGTAAAAATGAGAATAGAATGCTCAAAAAGGAGCCCAACACATTGCTTTATAACCTCTCATGGACTTTTTGATAAAAATCAATAAAATATTCCTCTTGAGGGTCTTTCCTCATCCAAAGAAAGAGGCCACTTTTTAAAAATAACTTGAGTTGCTAGGATGGGGGCACTTTTCACTATTCACCTTATGATATTCAGTTACTATTCACTTTTCACTATTCCATTAAAGCAACCTTAATAATTTCACTTTATCTTTGGATTCATCAACTGAAATCCAAACTGAAAATCTTGTAAGGCTCCCAACTAGACTCCACAGCCCTCGGTTAGGTCTCCTAATCATGTTGCTGACCTACGGGAACCCTAATATGCCACTATAGACTGAGTTGTCTAAGAAAGGGACATTACAGTCCTTCCTTCCCGGGATTGCTTGCCCCCAAGCAGCCTACAACTGCAATATCTCTCAACTGCCATAACATCTGATATCTTAATAACAAACCATCTATATCTAACCGCCAACCACCCGGATCCCAAATGATCCTAGAAAGAACTCCAACTAGCATCCTCTGTATACAACTGAAGTTCCTGTCACTGTCAAGCCCTGTCAAATGAAGCCAATTGTCCAACAAATAAACTCCTGGATCCTAGTTTTGAAAATCATCTCTATATAAATTGTGCACAAGGATCTCTACCATCTGCTGATCAGTGAGCTCTGCCATCCAAGAACTGCGGAGATGAACCACATGCATCCAAACTATCCATAAGCAAACTCCATTTGGATCCCATGAATAAATTGGAATCACACTCACAAGCAACTGATTAGTTGATGTAGAATCTGAAAAATCGGAAAGTGCCATGGAGTTCCAAGTAGGACAGCTACTAACCCATGACGAATCAATAAAGATGAAGTCACCAATCAACAAATTGAAAGCTGCCATATCATAATAAATTGGTGACATAACCAATGATGAGTTATGGACGCCTTCAACACCCATCAAAGACGACTCTTGAGTCGTTGGTCCACTTTGGGTGTCATCAACAAAATCACCAACTGAAAATTTTGAAGTCTTCATTAAACCATCCAAATGACATGTCTCATCAATCTCATCACTACAAACATATGAACAACAGGAGTTTTTTGATTCATATAAATTTATTTGTTCATGGTATTTGGGTGTCATAAGAGGCTTGTTCATGACATGATCAACCTCATTAACATCATTCTTTAGCAAAAGAGATCTAAGATAAGCCTCCCTTTGTTTTCTTGTTTGATCTATGCGGTGAACTTGTTCTTTGACTTGTAGTAGATGCTGCTTTGCAAGGGCAGCCACTAGCTTAGCCTCCTTGGCCCTTTGTGACCATAAATCGCACAAAATTTGTGTCTTTTCCACATCCTCCCAAGTCTGATATAAAAAATCAGAATTCTTATGATTTGAATTCATCTCACAAAACCCATTTTTAACACCCAATTCTTGAGTGCCATCTATAGAAGACTCCATGGTATTATCATCCTCATGCTCAAGGAGTGTTCTCTCATGATGGAGTAAAGAAATATGACTGCTGTCATCAAAATCCCATGTCTTCAAGCTTCACAAGGGCGTCTCCATTGAAAATTTCAAGCCCAACCCTTACACTTTGTGTACCAACACTTGTAGACTCATCTTCACAAGTTCTTCCATGTGTAAAAGTAGCAATCTCATAAAAATGGGGAAGAATATCGCTGTCCCAAATCAGACCTTTGGAATCTTCTTTTATGCTTACATTGTAGTCATCAAACACCATCACGTCTTGATTTGTATCATCTTCTTCCCAAGTGATTAGGGGTGGAAGTGGCTCAAAGAAGTCTTCATCACTAAATGTCACAAGGCTGCAAGGTACCTCATTGTATGGTTCTTCAATCCTTTCCTCAACTTGTTCAACTCCTACACCAATTGCCTCGTCATCTTGTACCCTAAGAGTAGCTGCTATAAAGGACTGATTTTCTAAATTATGAAAGGAGTGATTATGCCCACTCAAAAGGAGACAAAGATCAGCAATCTCTCTATCTTGCTCTTTCACCAATTGGATAGCCATGTCTCTATCTCTAACCATTTGTACCTAGTCTTCTTTTATCAACTCCAAAGCCTCCTTGAAAGGGTGCAAATGTGTATGAGGAATACCATGTCCCATTCCTTTTTGTCTTTCCTCACTTTGGGCTGTCCAAATGAGGTCTTCTAGGTGTTTGTGAGTGCTATCCATTCTTGACAATGCTTGAGTTTTTCAATCTTCCTTCACCACCATTTGATCTTGCAAATCTTCCCAAACCAAGGGCTTTGGTTCCAACTGTCCTTGGCTGCCATATACTGATTTTTCATCATGTGTAGGGGAAATAGAATCAATTATCATTCTAGAAGAAGCATTAAGATCACCCAAAGAATCCATACAATTGCTGTCCATATCACTAGCATGTTCCATGCTTTTGTAATCTTCAAAGTTAGATTGCACTTGCATACACTTTGCAACCCCAATTCATAGCATTTCATGTCTTGAAGCTTTGTCTTCAACATATTCAGTCAAAGTATCATCACCATAAGCTGATATATTTTCCATTACTAACCAAACCCAAGATGTAGTATGCAAAACAAACCAAACATTATCAAAATGCAAGATCTTCTTAGTCGACAGCCTCTTAGTCTCCATAATCAGCTCTTTAAGACCAAATGCTTAATATGATCTTAACAATTGTTCTTTCATTGTAGGTGATGCATGACTAGCCAAAATGAAATGAAATATGTTCCATTCCACACAAATGGATATATCACTTGTGGCTGGTCCATCAAGTGTGTAACTATTATCATCATTGTTTTGAGCCTTCAAGGAGCTCTCTAAAAGAGGACAAGCATAAACTCCAGGATGCAAACTAGACCAAACTGAATATCCGAAATCATTCCTCCTTTCTTCTTCACACAACTCAACATGCTCATCTTGTGGGCTTACCTCACGAAGCTCTTCCCTTGTATGCTCATCATCTACACATTCTTCCCTTGGAAGAAATGAGGACCTAATGTATGACTCTCTTTGTCTTCTTGCGTTATCAAGCTAATTGCATCTTTCCTTGACCTCTTGCAAGTGTCGTCTTGTTTGGGCAGCAAGCATCTTGGCTTTTTTGGCTCTTAGTGACCACCCATCATACAACCCTTGTGTCCTTTTAACATCTTTCACAATATGGTGAACAAAATCAGGACCTTTGTGGCTTGAATCCACAATATATATCTCATGTGTAACACTTTCTACTTGAGTACCATCATAGGAAGACTCAACATCGTTACCTTCATGTGAAATAGATGTTACCTCGTGATTAGAACTGCTGCTGCAAAAATCAGAATAGGTGTCATACCCTAGTGTCATGTTTTCAACATCTCCAATGGGCTGATCCATGATTGTAACCTCTTCCACTTTGTGATCAACATGTTGACTCAATGGTGTGTTATGAATCTCCACTTGATCCAAAGTTATTTCTTCTTTAGGACTCCCACCTGATGACTGATTTTCGCATTCATTGGGATCACTTGTAGGCTGCAAACTACAAACAAGTGATTCTTCTACCGTTCCTCATTCTTACACATTAAGCTCTTCACTTTTCCCAATGGTTTCTCTCCTATCTTTGAATATTTCTTTCCTTTTTCGCTGCTGATATGGACTTGAAAACATCAAGTCATCTTCATCCTCATCCGGTATACCCAAGAATTGTGTGAAAGAAAGCATGTCTTGTTTCTTTTGAGGAAGAGAGTGATACTTGTCATAGCTGGCCATAATTGCTTTATTTGTTGGTGAAACATGAGGACTCTTACTTGTTCTAATAGATGGAGATGATCCACTAAAGTGCCCAAATTTCTTTGAAATTGTATCATTCAATCGCTGCAATTGACGGTTGATCTTATGTTGTAACTATTCTAACTCTTCCCACACCTGTGTATCCTTAAGCAACTTTTCCATAATGACTCGTCACACTGCCCAACTAAAAACTAAACCAAACAGAAGTACACACAACTTTGAATGCACCCAACAAGCTGGCAAGATCCAAGCTCTGATACCACTGAAATATCCTTAGCTAATTCTGACTTTGTTTTCACCGTTTCAAGCCTTGGACATTTCAGCAAATAGTTGTTCTGACTGTTGCTTTGGTCTGATATAATTTTTTGTTTGTGTTTTCTTGTTGATTTGAATGATGTAATGATGTATTAAATGCTTATCTAGCAATGCCCAATGATTACTAACACTCTAGGAATGAAATGCAAGTCTTTTTGAGATTTTCCAATGCAAGAAAGATGACTGAAAATGCATCTACAGCTGATAGGAATTTTAGCAAACACTTTCAATGCAACCTAATCATGCAATAAGATCACCTACAGCTAGAAGGTATTTTTACCAACATATCATATGCAACCCAAACTCCTTTATTGCAGCCTTAAAACTGATTACATAGATTGAGAATGCATGTAGACATTATTACAAACAGTTGTCTTGCATACAAAGCTCAAATAAATTGGATTAAATTCTATGATATGCAACTGATCACAAACTGAAATATTGAAGAACCTGGACTGACTGTCATGCAGCAATATAAACTCCACACTATGGCTCCAATGATGAACGATTCAGTCCCCAAATTGCAGCGCCTTGTGTATGCAAAAACCCCGATCAAACCTTGACTGAATATGCTGATATAATACTGCTGCAAACTCAAATCTGCAAAATGTATATCTGAAACTCATCCAAATACGCCCCAATGAAGACCCAAGGTAGGCCCTCCCCAAAGGTGAACTGGGTTCTCGTCCTAATGATGAACGATTTAGTCCCCAAATTGCAGCGCCTTGTGTATGCAAAAACCCCGATCAAACCTTGACTGAATATGCTGATATAATACTGCTGCAAACTCAAATCTGGAAAATGTATATCTGAAACTCATCCAAATAAGCCCAAATGAAGACCCAAGGTAGGCCCTCCCCAAAGGTTAACTGGGTTCTCGTCCAATCCACAATAGCCTTTGAGAGTTTTCGTTCCCAAAAGGCTGAAGCAATACTAAAACCCTTCTTCATAGCTCAAACCTGCAAATTGTTTTGTAAAAAAGAGAGTAGTGTTGGTTTTCTTAGATCAGATTATGCAACTGAAGGAACTTAAAAATTAATGCAACACATAAGACAATGAACACAACAAGATACCCTGGGAAAACCCTCCTCTTGAGGGAGAAAAACCCAGCAAATAGTCTCTCTATATGATGAACAATAATAGCAGAATTCTGCTTACAACTCAAGCCTAACACATAGGCGAATCTGATACATAGAGAAATAGCACCTGCTGCTAGATGTAGTAAATACAGCTGATTATGTTTCTTCTTGAAATCGGACTGCAGCTAAAGTGCGAATTCCTTCTTGAATGCCAATCGCTTGAGAGTTCCTAATGAACACATTCGACCTTCTATATATACATATTGTGATCAACCTTGAAGTAGGTCGGCCCATCTTGAGAAACAAAATAATAATAAAGTCGGCCACAATATTAAATACAATATGATCTTAAGGAGAGTCGGCCACAATATTAAATAGCCATAAGGCTACTATTTAATATTCTTCAATCTTCTTGAAGTGCATGAGTGGAAGATGCAGCCCGACGCTGTTAACATCAACAAGTAGAATGCTCAAAAAGGAGCCAACACATTGCTTTATAACCTCTCATGGACTTTTTGATAAAAATCAATAAAATATTCTTCTGGAGGGTCTTTCCTCATCCAAAGAAAAATGCCACTTTTTAAAAACAACTTGAGTTGCTAGGATGGGGGCACTTTTCACTATTCACCTTATGATTTTCAGTTACTATTCACTTTTCACTATTCCATTAAAGCAACCTTAATATTTTCACTTTATCTTTGGGTTCATCAACTGAAATCCAAATTGAAAGGCTCGTAAGGCTCCTAGCTAGACTCCATAGCCCTCGGTTGGGTCTCCTAACCATGTTGCTGACCTACGGGAACCCTAATATTAGGCCAACCTCCGCTATAGACTGAGTTGTCTAAGGAAGGGACATTACAATCTAAGCTTTGAGGATGATATTAAAGCAGAGATTGCAAAAAACCGCGATTACTTTAAAGCACGCGGGCTAATTTGTAGGTTTTGGCATCTATGGCCAAGCCTTCCGGAATTACATCAGTGGATCTCCAAATCCTGGCAACCCTCACTTAAGGATGAGCTTGAAATATACCCTTGTGTTGGGGGGTTTTTTCATCGCTGCATTCAATGATGTGGAGGATCGAAGCACTGTTCTTCGCAATTTTTGGTCTTAGGACCAACATCTACTGTTGTCAAAACCAAGGCACCCCATCTTCAACCCTTCCACAGAAGCCTTCAATGTCAAACCCATTTGGGTGCATCTTCCAAATCTTCCACTCCATTTTTGGAGTAATGCATGCTTTGAAACAATCGGAGATGCATTGGGCAAACACTTGGCGAGTGATACCAAATCATCAGATTTCATGCACACAACTTACGCTCGGATATTGGTTGATTTGGATACATCAAGAGATTTCCCAGCTGAGATAACCCTTAGAGTGGATGGTCAATGTTGCGTTCAACCACTGGACTATGAAGGCATTCCTTTCCAGTGTCGAAGGTGTTTCAATACTGGCCACCTTGTTGCACACTGTCCTTATTACAAATCCAAAGAAACACGCTCTGCTGCATGGTGGAATGATGCAGCTCTAGAGCATTACTCGGTAGTGCCAATTACCCCTCAGGTACATGGGAAACCTGAGGATAGCTTGGATGCACAGCAAAGGTCACCAAAGGATACTCCTATTGTTGGGATTAATTTAAAGGAGGAAAAAGGCTCGATTCATGGCTCCCAATTGGCTCGGACTGGTGTCTTGGAGTTGGATGTTGCACCACAGATGAAAGTTGCATCCAAACATTTGGATTCAAAGGAAACTCCAACCGACTACCTGCCACATGTCAACGCTGATGGGGATTCCATTACTCCCCTTGCTACACCGAGAATTCCCCAGCAATTTGGAGATAACACTGAAGCTTGGGTGGAGGTGAAAAGAAAAAAGAAAAATTATTGCACAGGTGTTGGTGCCTGCCATAACATGCGCCTATGCTCCCACTCTAAATGCAATGTAAAATCTCCCAAAGAAAAAGGAGATCCTAGCAAGTCTAAAAACAAGGGCAAACTTGTATCTGGTGTGAAGGGAAACTGGTATCTTGATCTTTGTAATGATCATATTTTTTGATGATTAATAAACGGGATGCTGCCCCTTAGCAGCGATTTAATGAGCAAAATAAAAAAAATCTTGGAAACTAGAGAAATGGCATATTTTAAGGAGGTATAGGTGGAATTGTAGTATAAGTACTTCAATCTCCACATCATGGAATGTTTGGCAAGCCCTCCAAGCTGTTCAAGACATTCCATTTGCATACCCATAATCAGTAATTGTCAGACAAATTGAGGAAACTTTAAAATCAGAGCCTCCACAAAACTACTTCGAAGAAGTAATCCATGCTTACTCTAGCAACAACAAGTTTCCTCTATTTGCTGTGTGATCTCTTTGATATGCAGCAATTGTGAAAAGTGTGCACGGAACTTCTTGACAAAGTCTAGTTTCAATGTACCTCACTGGCTGATTAAACTGTCATAGGATGAATGTGATTTACCTGGTCAAAGAATACCAAGTAAAAGCTAACCAACCATTTTGTTTGTTTTCAATTTTATCCAACTAGCAATTGGCAAAATTTGTAATTCTTCAATGTGGACTCTGCTGTAGATGACTAGTCAAGGAACTTCAGTATTTTAAATTTGTCATTCTCCTGCTGTTGCTGTGTTACCTGTTTCTATCATTTCTCCTGTTGGTCAGAGAGGTGCTTCATGTTCCAATGCTGTTGTTTTATGTCAACACCAAGCTTGTATGTTATGAGGCTCTTGTGGTTGCTAATCCGTATGGATAAAATCAAGAAGGAACCTGCTATCTTGGACCAGGAAAAAGTTGTTAAGGCTATGCATGAGGACTAAACATCATGGAGAAGGATGCCTCTCATGCTTGTGTTGTCAGGACCATATGAAGCCTTTTTTATTAGCCTCTTAGTGTCTTTCTTGATCTTCAGCTTTGTTTGGATTAGATCAGTTGGTCTAAATTGGAGGGAAGATGTTTTTTGAGATAAGTCCTTCACTCAGTTTATGGTTTTATAGCAGCTGTGTTTAGACAAAGTGTTTCCTGCATCATCCTCTATAAGGGATCTGTATGTTATGTTGCCAGAATCTTGGCGTCTGGCTCTTGTCAGGATGCATGCACTACCATGCTCTGAATCAAATCTTAGACCTGCTCCTCTAATGCTGCTTTTATCCACTGATCATTGATGAGAATGAGGAAATAAAGACTAATGATTTCAGTTACTTATACCAAATAAATGGAGTTATTTTCAATGCAAGTCGGCCCTAATGGTACAAATCAGATCAGCTCAAATCATATTACACTAGGTCAGCCCAAAAACCTAAAGTTGACATTTTCAAGTAGAACTTTCAACAGGTGTATAACAGGATATAACACAACACAAATTTCTCACGATGAATATCCTCAATTGTGTTCTTATTCATGAACTCATTATGGGATATATTTTATTTCTTTCTAGAATCTACTGTGTTGACTTTATTCAGATATAATAATGGGTTCACGATGCAAATGTTTTATCTAATAATTTTCCACGGTAATGATCAGAATGAAAAATTCAAAAAGGAAATTTATATTCTACTTCCCTATGTTAAACAGCAAGGGTGTAAAGCTATAAACAAACTACTAGAAAGCAAGAAACAGCAGGCAGGAGAATATACTTGACCCTCATCTCTTGAAGAGGAAATCAATGATTGGACAACAAAATTGCCTGATTTATGAGTGGCAATTTCAAACAAGGAATGCCGAAAAAAGCGATTCAAAATCTCCATGTAGATATAACCCGGTGCAACTTCCAAAATAGCCTGCAAACACAATCCAGAACAAATTTACCCTTGTGTGAAATTCAATTTGCAAATGACAAATCTAAAAACAGATCATCCTGAATAGACAAATTAAAAGCTCCCATAAATTGTCTCAAATTTTTACATTCTGGTTCTGCTACTGTGCAATCAGTAATGGAATCTTCTACATGCAATTAACAACCAGCAAACAAACATTTGAAATCTAATCCTAGGTTAGTTTTTAGTTTTTCCTAGTACTTCCACTATTGGCCACAATTACTCAGCAACACCACAGAAATAATGTTTCTCCTGATTAATTCTCCCGAAACACTTTTAGGTCTCATAATTGTTGGTATTTAAGAAGGTGCAAGAAAAAGAGGACAAAAGAAATGAGAATAGATATTAGGGTAATTTTAGGTACTCAATGAAATGTCCCCAATTTGAGATGATTTGTGAGCTTTAAGCTCAATTCTTGAGTCCCATAGGCTGATTGATGAGAAGGGGGGACTCCAAAGTTCTTGGAGTGGATTGGTTCGGGTTTTCTTGACTTCTCTTTATGGTGTTGAATTCAGTAGGCATTATGGATCACAACGATGTTTTTGGAAGTGCTTTTGGCCTCCTGGGGTGTTCTCCAAACTTTTTGGAGAGCACATCTATTTTTAGTAAGTCTTCGAGTTGGCACCTGGCATCATCCCTCAGCTTCAATTACATCTTGACATGATCAGAATTGGTTTCCAAAGCCTTGGCAGGGCTTTCCACAACTCAGGTGGAATATTTAAAATATACACTTAAGTTTATAATGTTTAATGTTATAAAATATTTGCTTAGTGTTATATTTTATTGAAGTGACTTTGTCCCAGTGGATGCCTAGGCATAAAGGTCTTTTGCATGTAATGAATTATTTAATTTGAAAAAAAATCAGAAAAAACAACGAAAAAGCCAAAAACATTTTTTCAAAAAACAATGAAAAAGAAAAAACCATTTTTTCGAAAAAGCTATAAAAAGAGGTTTGGGGCTCTCATTTCTCATATGCCGATTGATATGATACTGTTATACTGTCGTATTTGAACCAAAGAGTTCTTCCTTGATCTTTAGGAGACAAAAACCCTCTTTAAATTGCTAGTTTCGGATTTAAAAAATTACCCTAGCTAGTTTGGGTGTGATTTCATCTAGAAATCACCTTTGGAATTCAAGCAATCTCAGATTTTGGATTTCATGATGGAGGTTTTTGTTGTTTTTTAAATGCAGATATTTTGGAGTGACTTTTCTAATAACTTTTAGATGATTTTTGTGTTGTTTGGTGGAGCCTAGGGTTGCTAAACCCTCTTCCAGTACTTAGGCACTAAGTGCTGTACATGTTATTTTCAGTAATATATCAGACCTGCATATGTCTGAAATCCATTTCCAGATTGATGTATTCATCTTCTAGTGAGACATGGCACGAGTTGAAACTGTTTTAAAGCAGTATTCTAGCTTGTGTTGGTGTGTTGGGTATAATTTGAAAAGTTTTCTGAGCAATTGCTTGCTGCCCTTGTTGCAGTGTGTTCATAGAACAATTACAGACCTGTACCAGCAAAATATCCATCAAACATTGAGGCATATTGTTGTTATTTACAAGCTGGGTGGTTTATTTATGATTTGAAGTACCTATGGGGGGGGTGTTTCAACTATTTAATTTCATATCAGCAATATTCATCTTTATCAATATTTTGTAATAGCAGGTATAACTCTATTTTGGCATGTTTACATATGAGCTTACATTGTAGCACTAGATGGTAGCACCGTCAGTGAGCTGCTCATGTTTATTGTTGATACTTACCCCACTGAATAAGTGGTTATTGTAATCACTGAAAAGTGGAAGAGTTGTTATTCCTGTTTGGTACTTGCTCACCACTGGATAAGTGGAAGAAGCTTTAAGTTTCATTTCACTATTGTATAAGCTTTCCCACTGAATAAGTGAATGTGCACTTGTAATTCCCACTGGAAAGTGGATGTTTATTCTTTAGTATTGTTTATGCCATAGTTGAAAAACTTGCCAAGCCCAAAAAACACGACTCAGCAAAAGCTCAGCAAAAACTTGGCAAAAAACTCAGGAACTTAAAAAATTGCTTAAATTTCATTAAAAACGCATTTTTTCTGCCAAATTCAATGATAAGATGCTTCCAATGAGTCAATAAATGAGTACATAAAAGAAACAAGTTGACTCTAGTTGTATTTGATTGATTTGAAAGCAAATTGGGTACAAAATGGCATCCTCATGTGGAATGCACTGATACTGATATAGTCTGAAACAAAATGAAAATAGCAAATTGTTTTTGTAAAACTGAAAGTAAATACTACATTAATATATTTTACAAATTTACATCTTCCTCTTCCCATGTCTAGTGAAAACTAGGGGGAGGTAGAACTAGATGATATTATAGATGAAGACTTGTAGCCTGTAGGAAAACTTGGAAACTTGGACTTGGAGAGAGCCTAGAAAATCAAATCAAATGAAAATGCCTTTTTAGCAGCTGTGGGAGACCTTTTTTTGGATGGGTGAGTTTTTTTTGCAGACTCGTCAAGTTTTTGGCAAAAACTCGCCAAAAACTCAACAAGTTTTTCTCCTTTATTCGGCGAGCAATTTCGGAGAGTAAATGCGGGAAAAACTCGCCGTCAAAAAAAACCAAGGAGTTTTTAAAACTCGCCGATTACTCGGAGAGTTTTTCAACTATGATTTATGCACTCCACTATATAAGTGGTATTGGTTGGCTTGCCGCCTAGTGCCTTACTTTCAGTTGCTGATTTGGTGTAATTGTAACCTTGGACACCGTATGCTCTCACCTTGCCCATCTTGGGATCTAGGTGATCAAAAAGTGGAAAGGAAATTGTTATGCTTTTCATTTACAGTTGAAGCTATCATAATTTCAAAAAATAAATCTAGGGTGGTTATTACGCTCAAGCCATCCATTAATGGAGTAATCAATAAAGTCTCAACACAAAAACTATCTTTTTGGATTCTGCCAAACAGTGATTATTTCAAAATAAATTTCGATGGAGCAGGTAGAGAAACCCAAGGTTGGCCAGTGAAAGTGTGATGTTTCTTTCTTCAACCAGCCAATTTGTTAAAGGGTCTTCTTTCTTATCATGTATAAAGCCAAACAATGAAGCAAAAGATTCGGTTGTTCTAAAAGGGCTTGGATTAGCTGTCTCATCAGGGTTAAAAAGTTTGTAAGTGTAGGGAGACTCTCTTGTAGTGATGAACAGATAGGGTAAGAATCAATTATAGTACTGGAGATTGAACAGCATCTTAGAGCTTTTGTGCAATCATTTTGAGAAGGTTGTGTTTGACCAATTTCCCTTCTCTACCAAGCTTAGCAATGATCCAAGCGAGTGTGATTTAATGCTATTGTTGGAAAAGGCCTCCATTCATGGAACAGATATCATTGTTCCAAACTTTTAATCTCTACCCATTTATTTGTGTGAGTGGAAGCAACATCACCTTGAATGGGAATGGACTTTGTTTGAAAGGTCTTTAGTGGAAATAATTGCCCCCGCAATTTTTCTCTGCACTGATGTACATGTTACACCTTTTGCGCGTGTGTCTTCAAGCTTATATCTCCCACAATATTCCCCCCAACAAAGCAATTTTGTTTTTTATCTTGTATCATGGGTTCGTCTTTGTGCAAGGTCTATAGATTTCAGCTTGTTCAGTTTGCACCAAGCACCATAAAAAGGGGTTTTCAGCCAGAGACTTTCCTCCACTCCTGAAGATCTAACATACTTATTTCTGTCCTGTGGGTTTTGTTGTAGCACTTCTCTTGTGTTCATTAAATGTTCTTTCTGTAATTGTCTCAACCATTTTTCAAAGAGATGAAACGATCATGCAATCAAACTTTGTATCCATAAAAGGTCTTGATCACCTTCAATTCTCTATTGGACATATCTTCTCAATGTATGTAGATCCACCCAACTTGGATTGTATAGGTAACAGTGTCAGATATGTAGGTTGCCTAACTAAAATATTCAATGATAATAGAACAGTTGAAGTTCTCATATGATAGACAAGAAAAGTGGAAATAAGGAACAACAATTCTATTCCTATAAAAGTAATGTACATCATTAGCTAAAATATCATAGAGATATGCTTATCATGGAAGAAAGTATTGTGGTGATGATGATGACTTGAATATTAAAAATACTCTTACATGGTGAAAATCTCACAATACTTAAATACAACATAATATGACACCATGGAAACCCCCCATTGCTCACATGCAATACACTTTGATGCTATTAAGTTTTTCTTTTAATCTTTATAAAATGTTCAAAATAAAAACTTTCCTCTTGCATTGTATTTCTATTAAGTATTTACACAGCTCCTATTCTCCCCATTATATCTTCTAGTTACTTCCTTTTGTGTCGGGAGCCTCCATTTAGCAGCCTCAACTTTTTCCCATAGATGTGCTTTGATACACATTTTGGTAGTAAGGCACCATGAAAGAAAGATGATATAATAACACAAAATAGACAAAAATTGCATTTGAATGTGTTAGGCATGTAATCATATAATGCTTTATTGACAAGGCAGTATGTTAGCTAGTTCAACACCTAACTTATAATCAAAATTATTTTATCTTCTGTGACTTTCATAGGTGACAACAAATATATTCATTCTATTACATGTATTAAATAACATTAATGCTTTTGTTCTAAGGTGATTGATTGCAGTTGAATCCAGCAGCCTCTTACACACATTAATGTTACTAGCAATAAATTAATCATCTCTAGTTGTATTTCCAAGTGCCATTGACCTATTTTGGTCACAAGTGGGCATTAATATAATTTCTTTCTTTCTGGTTGTGATGAGCTACCATTAGATGAAACTCTATTAAATGAAACAAATATCATCCTAAAAAATGCCCAAACACTTTTCTCTATAGGTTTCTTGTAGCTTTTGGAGCCTAGATGTCTTGTTCACATTGCTAATTTTGTTATCACCTTTGGTCATTTTTATTACTTCTGAATTACTGTCTATGAATAATCAGTTGATAAATCATTATGAATTACTGTCATTATGAATAATCATTTTTATTAGGAATTGTTTCCTAACATGTAAATCACTTTTTTTTTCCTTGGATAAACAATTACATAGACTTTCTGCATAGATAAATAACAAGACACTAAACAGTGCATACATACCTCAGGCAATAAACAATGTGTTGCAACAGAAGAAAATTTGCAACATTCACGATTTCTGTTATGAAAATATAGCTTAAAAAAATGAATGAACATGTATAATGGAGTAATAGAGATGGCCATTACCTCCATTAAATGGCTGCTAGCTGGATCCATCATAAGATCCAACACATTTTGGCGTGAAGCATCTTCTAACATCTTTCCTTCCTTTAAGATGTTCTTTTCACGACAATCCAAAAGGACAGTTATTATTTTTACCACTGCTTCATCGTCCCCCTTTAATAATCTCAGAATGGTCTGCAGGCAATATATGATTCTTATAGCAACAATACATATAATTAACTCAAGAGTAACCAGCCATCTTAAAGAATGACTTACAGAAGTCCACTTCTAGAGAAAGAGATCAATTGTGTATAAGCACAAAAAGAATGAACACAAAAGTAATTAACATTCAAGTATAGTTCAACACATCACGTACATCACTTTGTAAAACACCAAAGATGAACAAACAATACAATGAAACCTGATATGGATAAAAGAATATAAGAGAATTTAATCAGATATATGAAATGAGAAGCAAAAAGTAAGGCACGGACATTGACAAGTAGTAAAAGAATCAAAATGTTTAACAAATTCAAACAATTACTTCTAAAGACAATCTTTCCCCTCTCAAAAAGCAAGCCCTTTTGAATATTGCTAAGAGATTTCCTTAAGTTAATGAAACAAAAAAACAGGGCATGACAACATTTATGTCATGCCCCACCCATGTTTCAGATCACAGCAATAAAATTATGGGAAAAAAACGAGGCAAATAAATATACAAAATAAATAATAACGGCATCTACAAGGGGCCGACCCAAAGTAAAAGGTTCAACGACCAGCAAAGAAGAAAAAGGCCGACTTAGAAAATAAGAATTAATTACCTGCAATTAAATGCAAGGGCCGACTCAGGATTATTCAGAGAAGCAACGGTTTCCTAAATTTACTAATACTTAGTAGCACTCCCTAAACATGGATAATTAAGGAGGGATGTGATTTGCAAACAGCACTTGGGTTAAGGAGGGATGTGTCCCTTGTGGGAGAGTGAAGTTTGTCAGGGTTGTGAACTTGTGACTATTCCGCACCCCAACACCCCTTCCGCCCCCCCTCGCCCCCCCACACACAAAAGGATATAAAAGGAGACTGAATTAATTAAGAAAGGCATCATTGAAGAGATCAGAAATGCAGCAGCTATTGGTATAATCAGTGATTGGTATTCATTTGATTATATATGCATTTAATATATATATAATATTTGAATAGGCATATTAATATATGTATAGCTACTTTCATAATGACTACTATGCAATAAGGGGGATATTTTAAGTCCAAATTGGTAAATAAGGGAAATAGTGAATTTATTTATATTATTATAATTTACTTCTTTTTCTTTAAGCAATCTTGTGTAAGGCTGGCAAGGAAACATGTTAGGGAAGGACGGTATAGGAATTGTCTTGGTTGGATGTTCCTACAAGAATTGTCTTGGTTGGATGCTCCTGCCACTTGGTTGGAATTGTCTTGGTTGGATGTTCCTGCCAATTGGATGTTCTCACAACGTAAGTACACCACCCTAAGTTGGATGGGATTGTCTTGGTTGGATGTCCTGCCACTTGCGGCCAAGGGGGGTACGAGCATGCCCTTGGGCTTACTTGTGATGAATAGTTTTTCTAGCGCCCTATCATGCGTTTCTCTCCAATTCCTACCATGATTAATTATTGGAAAAGAGTATATATATTGGATTCAAATTTTAAGTTGTTAAACATTATTTCATTAATGTTAATAGTTCATTTTTTCTTAAGTTCAATATCTAATTATATAATTTACTATGGAATATTATTTGTAAAACAATTTTATGTTGCGTAATTGTCCCTTAAGGCAAATTCAGGCATGCTCCAAGTAGGGGAGATTACAATTGGTATCAAAGCCTTAATCCTGCCAACCTGCGGGACAAACCGACTTTAGTCACCATTCAATTAGGATTAACTATTGAGCCCTCTTCTTAAGTAGGCCAATAGTGCATTTCTATATGTGTGTACCTTTCACATGTATGCTTTGTGTCTTACATGTATTTATGTGTATACTTTGTGTCCTACGTGTATTTATGTGTATACTTTGGGTCTTACGTTCATTTGTGTGCATACTTCGTGTCTTACGTGTAATTATGTGTATGCTTTGTGTATTATGTGTATTTATGTCTTACGTATATCTGTGTTTGCTTCATACCTGATGTGTCTTCAGCAAGTTTACTCCACGTGTATTTATGATTACTCTATGCTTAACAATTATGAAAATGCCAAATCTATAAGAGCTTTATAACACTTGAGATATAAAAGGGATGAAGAGTTGTAACTATTGAGGCAAAAAGGTATGACTCCCTCAAACTTGAGATATGAAAAGAAGAGCATTTCATTTGAAAAAGACATCCATAACATCATTGAAGAATTCAATTGAGAATAGAACCTTAAGTGATTTTGCAAGTAAATTAAATTAAGTTTTCAAAAATAGTGATGATGTGAGAAAGGATGTGGCTCCTAATGTGAAAGGTTGTGACCCTTCAAATATGAAAGGTTGTGACCCTTCAAATATGAAAGGTTGTGACTCTTCAAATGTGAAAAGTGTTTACTCGGTTAACTAACTTCAACGTATGCAATGAGTAAACGGAAATAGTTGACAGAACATAACAACGTACTAGAACGTAAAACATAAGATCATCATTGTTGTCTTTATTTATTCAACATATGCTAAGTACAGATAATTCATGACCATCATAATAGTAATAACTCCAATAACCACATGACTCTGGTACATATAGCGGCGGAGTTGGTTGAGTACCAACCATCGTGTCGCTTCATTACTCTTAATCACCCTTTCGGGAACTAATTCCCAAACTACCAAGTACAAGACAAAACACACAACTAATTGCCAACTAACTAGGTCTTATTCATTTTATTCCTGGCCGACTAATTACATTACGACCAACTACATCATCCCCCCCAACAAGTAGTCGTCTTCCAGGCGACTGAAATTGAAACAAAAACTTCGAACAAAGCGAAATTAGGAGGGAGGGAGAGAATGCGCCCCTGGGTGTACAGATGAAGAGGGAGTGGTGGTGGATTGTTGCTGGAGGCGCTCGAGCTTCTGATTGGCCGCCTTCTACCGCTCACGAGCTAGATTTACAATCTTGACTGCTTCGACGAGTTTGGCTTGAGCAGCTGTCAACTCTTCTTTTGTACCCGCCAAGTCCTTCTCCGTTTCGGCCAACTGAGTAGCCTTTTCTGCCAACTGTACATCTCTCTCTATCAACTGGTTATCCTTCTCGGCCAATTGTCTCTCCTTTTCCGCCAACTCTTCCTCTTTCACTGCCAAGGCCCGTGCTTTCTCTGTCATCACTTGGGCCAACTGCTCCTGTGACTTGCGGATTTGCTCTGCCAGCCCTGTGCGGCATTCGGCCACTTTCCCCAAGGCCTTGTCCCGTTCCCTCTCCGTCACACTGATAAGGACTGATTGCTGGCGCAATCGCCAGTAGGCATCCCTGTAGCATCGTTCCATGCCATGAAGTGCAGCGAGAACTCTTCCATGTCTTCCTGCCGTTGTCAGTTTCCTTGGCTGCCATGCAGCTGTCATTTCCTCCAACTATTCTTTTGTCGACACATTTGGCCAACCTCGTGTTGTAAAGCATTGAAAGAACTCCTTCTCACATCCTTTCTGCATGAACGCCAAAATGCGCTCTGCTTCCTGTGCTACTAATGGATCAAGTCCCGTGATGAGTTGTTGGCTTACTTCACCGATCTCCTACATATGTCGTCCCATTGCACTCAACTCCTGTATCTGCCTATCCATGGCACTCAATTCTCCGATGTACCTGTGCAAGGTGTCAATAGGGTCCTGAGGATCTGCTGGTGTCATCCCTGCCTTTCGTACTGGTCCTGCTGATTCATCTCCACTGGATGCTGCCTCTCCAGGGTGCCCTCGTCTTCGTCGCCTGGGTTGTTTTGGTGAAGCAGCAGCACGGCCTACTGGAGGGGTAGTTCGTACCACAGGTGCCTGAAGGGTGGCTCCCACTACTCGGCCAAATAAATTATCTCCCTCTGGCTGAATGCTCGGCGTAAGCTGTTGTGTATCCAGAGCGTTCAAGGTTGGTTGCTCGCCTGGCAACTCCGTGCTCTCCTGTATTGGCTGAGTGGACGGCTGTATACTCGGCTCTCTCTGGATGCTCCCCTGAGTGCTTGGCTAGGTGGTGTCTGGTATAGATGTGTGTGTTGGCTCCTTAGCCATGCTTGGCGATGTTGGAGGAGTCTCTGCCTGTTCCTCCATCCCATCCAGCCATGCATCCACTGCGTCACCTTCCTGCATTCCCTCTTCACGAGCAACCAGTGTTACAGGCATTCCGTGTACTGCTGGTGGGGAAATTATCGGGATGACCTGCTGGGGTGTGTCGGCCATCGTTGCCTTCTCTACCTCCTGTAACCCCACTTCCCCTGCTATGGAGACTTCATCCATGCTCATGTCTTCGCCCTCATCCAATGACACCTCAATGGCTGCTTCCTCTGTAGTGTCGCCCTCTCCTGTATGTTCTTCCTCCTGCTCGTCCTCCTCCTCCTTGCTAGGGCGAGTCATCTGTCGTCTCCTTTTTGTCAATGGTGCTCCCTGTTGTGTCTCCTCTCCCGCACCCTAAATGGCCAGATTGGCCCAGTAGAATACCGTAGGCCACCCCTCGTCAATTTCTGCAAGTGGTTGTAGTGTGCCCCAGTGACTAGCCGATACTTGCCGATGGATTGCGTCGAGAAGTAATCCTATAGCGTGTTGTGTCATGTAGCATGCTTTATGTTTGAGGCCCGTGAAATCTCTCATCCGCTCCAAAAGCCCACTTGTCGTAATGTAATTAGTCGGCCAGGAATAAAATGAATAAGACTTAGTTAGTTGGCAATTAGTTGTGTGAAGTACTTGTCGTACGATGTCTTTTTCCAACTCTGACTGCAACAGCGTACTCGCCGCTTTGGAAGTTCTCCGTTCATTTGCCATTGCTTCTTCTACTTCCAACCTGGCTTCTCGGAGTCGTTCTTTCTCCGTACAGGGGTCCAGATAGTTGGCCTTCTTCGTCTGCACCCTTGTAAGTGCCAGGACTTCTTCTTCGGCTACTTCCAGTATGTTGATACCTTTCTGCTTCGGGCAGTCAGTGTCTTCGTGATCTCCCGGACCGCACCACTTGCACAGCTTCCCTCTGACGCCTTGGCCACTCTGGCATTCCCTGGCAAAGTGGCCCCATTCGCTACATCTTCGGCACTGGATCATGGGTCGACCTTTGCTGTCATATTGGATCTTGCTTCTTGGTGTGGTATTTCTCTAATTGTTGTGATAGCTGCCAGGGGATGCGTTGTTATTCTGATGCTTCGGTGGTGTGGTCGGAGGGGTGGATTGTTCCCCCTGTGTGAAGAACACTTGTGCACTCCATGTTTTCAAATTGTACGGGCATTCTTTGACGGAGTGTCCCATAACTTGGCAGATGTCACAGAACATCTTCTTCGGACGGTTTGCCTTTGTATGGCCTTCCATTTTACATTTCGTACACCATAGTTCAGTTGCTTCCTTAGATCCTTCTTTGTCTGCTTTTAGTTCCTTCATCATCCTTAGCATGTCGCAACGGAGTGCTTGTACGGTTTTTGATTCATCCCCGCTCTCCCCCACGCTTTCTTCACCATCATGCTTCTTCCCTTTAGAGGATGTCTTGTTCTCGCTTTCAATATCCATCGCACGATTGTATGCTTCAGTGTACGAGGATGGAGGTACTACCTTCATGTTCTTACGTAGCAAGGGAAGCAACCCCTGTATAAACCATCTCTTTTTTAAACCATCTGTTGGCTGTGATTCTAGTTTCCCCAGCAGGTCTTTTAATTTCCAATTGTAAGTTCGTACGCTTTCGTTCTTCCCTTGTTTGGTGTTGTAAATCTCGGCCACAATTTCACTGTCGTCCCTCAACAGTTTGAATTCATCTTGAAATGCCTGCTTCAACACCCTCCATGAAGCTTTCTGTGTTTGGTCCAACTCCGAGTACCAATCAATGGCATTGTCTCGGAGTGTCGCCGGAAATGCTTTCAGCCAGTTATCCTGGTCATCTTCTCCACTCGCTATCCAAATTGTCTCGCACGTCTTGCAGTGTCTTACTGGATCCTCTGACCCATTCCCCATAAACTTCGGCAACTTTTGCCGTTCTGGAGTCACCATCCTGCCCCGCTGTCCTCCCCGTGTATTGCACCCGACTAGACTGGTTTCCCCGTTACGTTCCGATGCGTCACTTGCACTCTTGGCCACGTACGAGTCACTCTTTCGTCCCCTGTCAGCGTCCTCTACACCTTGGGTTTCCTAGGCTCTGCTTCGGTGCTCCGTCTGCCAAGGGGTCTTGGGCTCAGATCTCCCTGTCCTCCGTCCTTCATCGTTGTCCGATATGGACAACTCCCGAAAGCATTGGATACTGTTCTCAAGTTCACCACTCAAGTCTTCCTCATTTTCTTGGTTTTTTTTGTTTTTCTACGTACGGGGTGACGAATGGTTCCTCGTCCCTCCCTTCCACAGACCTCTGATGTGCTTTACTAAATCTCAGCCGCCGGTTTTCTTGCTCTTGTACTCTTAATGATCGTCGAATTCTTTCCTCCTCCGCTTCGTGCTCGAATGGTACTCGGTTCTTGTCCTTGTTCAACCGCACGGGCATTACAGGTCTTTCACGTGATCATTGTTGGTTGCCAGAGATACGTCTCCGGCTAGTGTCTCGTTCCTCCTCTTCCCGTTTCATTCGTTCTTCGTACCGCTGCAAGATTTGTTGTCTGCGCCGTTCCTATTATTCTTCCGCCCGAAGGTCTTGGAGGATGATAGAGTGGCGGGCCAACAATCTTGGCATGCAGTGGAGAAGGTGATCAACCTTGTCGTTCGCTTCAAGTCAATCCCAAACAACTGCCTCAAGAATTTATCGCCTGAGGGCTTGCCTCTGGACGTGATCTCGTAGGGATATGTTCCAGAGATTTGTCAAATCCCGTGTCAAGTCGTCCTCTCTTTCTTCATTTGTTACTATGGGTTCCTCCACCAATCGGCCCATTACGCTGTCATTGTAGCGAGTGTTTCCCTGGTCCGCTTAGGCAACGGCACCAAATGTTTACTCGGTTAACTAACTTCAACGTATGCAATGAGTAAACGGAAATAGTTGACAAAACATAACAACGTACTAGAACGTAAAACATAAGATCATCACTGTTGTCTTTATTTATTCAACATATGCCAAGTACAGATAATTCATGACCATCATAATAGTAATAACTCCAATAACCACATGACTCCGGTACATATAGCGGCGGAGTTGGTTGAGTACCAACCATCGCGTTGCTTCATTACTCTTAATCACCCTTTCGAGAACTAATTCCCGAACTACCAAGTACAAGACAAAACACACAACTAATTGCCAACTAAGTCTTATTCATTTTATTCCTGGCCGACTAATTACATTATGGCCAACTACAAAAAGTTGTGACCCTTCAAATGTGAAAGACTATGACTCCCTCAACAATAAGATATAAAAGGGGAATCATTCCTTGTGAAGAAACCATCAATAAGAAATAAATCTATCAATCAACTTGGAAGTAAAGTATTATTCTCAAAAGGCAGCCATAAAGGGTGGTGACTCATTTATTGTGAAGGGTGGTGACTCCTTCAAGAAATGGATATAAAGGAATAGATCCCTCCAATGGATACACCTCCCCACCAACATAGGCCAAGAGAGCTAAGTAACCCCAAAATCAAGATTGAAACAAGTATTAAAACCTAAGTACAGAACATGATGGTACATGATTTGTCCCTATGTCAAGCTTCTTATGAATATTAAACCGCCAAACTCATAACATTTTCAATTGTTGAAATGTTCCCCTTATTTTTTCCCCTTGTTTTCCAGTTCACATCAATGCAATCATGCACCCGTTAGAATTAGCTCCAAATCAAAACATTGCTGAAACAACTCGAACCAAGAATGTGTCCTAAAACCACTTAAGGAGGAGGGGCGGGCATATGGTCAGAGGATCCCTAGGATCTAATAACTTGATAACAATTGAAATATAGAGCTAAACTGGACACCAAGAATGTGCACGCAAGATCATTTTGCAAGGCGAGGTGCTAACATATGGTGGAGTGCTAGTTATAAAACTGAAAATAACACTTCTTCTGCTGATGCAGGCATCCACAAGCGATGGGAATACTCCACTTATTTAGTAGGTGTGATTATTACACTTATTGAAAGGCGGCAAACCAGCCATTTAACCTCACTTCCACTTAAACTGTGGGGGGTATACAATCCACACAACCACTTATTTTTTGTGGGGGGAATACAATAAACTAAATTGCAGCAAAGTAAACAATTGTTGTTAGTACTACTAATCAGCTTACAAACAAATAACAGACAGCTGCAATATATCAAAGATAAGCTTTTTAAACAAGCAATCATTAGAGTATCACTTCCTCTAACATTTACAACTTGAATAGATGAAGAATTGAAGCTCAAATCAGCATGATAATAAAAACTAACTAATCTGATCAAAAACAGAAGGTACAGAAAATCAGACCAGCAAGTTGTGAATTCATCAAAATGGACGAAACTCTTCTGAATCAGCTCAAAATGCTTCCAAACCACAGTCGACCATAGCTAAAAGCAAGGCGTCCAATTCACAATGAAAATTTGAGCCAGAAACAGATGGAAACAAAAGGCATGAATTCCAAAGCTAACTCCAAATGGTACGGCCCCTCAAGCAGGTCGACTTTCTCTTAAAAACCAGAAACATAATGATAAAATCTGCAAACTTGCAGAAAGGGGCGCCCTCCACAGTAGAACAGCATGGGCCAGTACCCAAAATTAAAAGAAATTTGTTGACAAAGCTATGAACAGAAATTTGCTTCAGCCATGACGAATCAGCAACTCAGAAAACAGGCTATACATCAGCAACCTGTTTGATAACTTCAAATTGAAGCTCCATCTACACTCCAGTGTGAAGTACAGTCACATAGACCCACCTAGGTAGCCATAGTTTCAGGCCCGAAGGATGGATTGAATTCGCTAAGCTCCCCCTTAGCCAGGTTCCGAATTCAAACCAGCAACATAGCTTTACTTTCAATTTTCCAAGATGATATACAAAGAGCAAGGCACCAATATATAAGCTTCAATTGGCAAATGAAGCAATCTGTAACTCCCAACAAGAAACTGTTCAATTCCTCCAAGGGACGCCACCTTTTAGCATTTACTTTATTTAAAATATCAAAACATTCTCCTTTAGGCGTCCATTTCAATTTGCAACAATAAACATTTAAAATAAACATTAATTGCCTATAAAGTTTGACCCTCTTTATGTCCCCTTCATTAGAACAACTTAAAGTCATCAAGCCTAGGTGTGGGGTACAACTTCAGGATATGAAAATTGACTAAGTCTAGGACTCAATCCAAGGAGGGATAAAAGCCAAAACTCAGACTGATTCTGCCAGAAATAGAATGATGACCCGAGCAGGACTGTTGATGGTGCCACTGCCACAAATAGACTTACTAAAAATAGCTAATGCCAAAAATAGTAAGTTAACTTCAAAACCTTCAAAAACCCAACTGAATAACCACACTGCCCAAAATGTGAACTGCAGATGATTGAACTATTGCTAGAAAGATACTGCTATAAATAGACTTACTAAAAATAGCAATTGCTATAAATAGTAAGTTTGCAAAACTTCATCTAAACAATAGTCATGACTTACTATAAATAGTAAGTGTTTCCAAACACCTTCTGAGTACAATCCGGGAAGCCAACATGACTTACTATAAATAGTAAGTGCCTGGAAAAGTTATCAAATGGAGATGCATGATACACCATTTTGAAGCTCTCTGAAAACTCTGAAAACTCCACCAGACATGCATGGGTTTGCATCAAAAACCCATCCATGCAAGCCCTCAAAACTGCATCTGAAACCTCCTAAAAAATAGGAAACCCTAATTTTCAGTTCTACTTAGCTTATGAGTTTTCGGAAATAGGCTAAAACATCAAGAAGAGCGTAGGGCTAAAATGGGGACGTTACAATTGTGTTAAGGTACAGCTACCACACAAATAATTAGGATTCAGTAAATGTATTCCTAACATCATAAGGTCTCTATTTTATGATGTATAGATAAGCATAACCATTTCCCCTAGGGTATACTCTTACTTGCTACACATCACATAGTTATCCCATGTATGGTCTATCATCAATAAGGAAACTCTAGCACGTCTATGGGCAGAGCATTTCTTTTGCTATCAAACAATGTTCTTGATCCAAGTAGTATCATGCCCATCTAAGATTGCCTTGATACAATAATATTCATTGGATGGAACCTTGAATAACCATCCCACAAACTCACACCAGTGCACATAAGTTCATATAGAAAAAGGAAATTAGTTTATTAGATTCCTACCACCTATCTATGAAGAGATTCTATTGCAGAATAAAGATCATTTATTAGGAAAAAGGGAATTATTACTAAGGCAGATAATATCATCTACAGTACATCACCATAATGTTCCTATGTCTAGCACCTGGGGTGAGGGGGAAGGAAGACCAGCATTAATAGAAAACATCACCATTAAGATCATAGATGTGTGTCATGCTTCTAATCCTCATCTTAATATGTGGGAAGCTGCCAAAGGTTGCTTGGTTGGCTTTACATCTGCCAAATACAATTGCTTTAAAAATCTAAAGTCTCTAGAAATTCACATATTACTCATTCTCCTGCATATTCCCCAACAATCACAGTCCCTGAGAACACTTAAATTGCTAGGAAATATCCCTGAAAAGACTCAAAGACCCTTAATTAACATCATTTATGCACAAAAAAATAAATATCTGGACAAACATCCATGCCAAATCAATAATTTTGAGCGAAAGTAATGAAGACAGCTCAATTCTTTAAGAAAATACAAATAACAGATTTTGACTCTTAGAGAGATCTTAAGAAAAATTTGGAAAGAACCATTGGCCCTATAATTTGAGGTTTATGTTTTGAGATTTATCATAGGATATATTCATCAAACTTCATTGAGGTAGGAACACATTGGTTCTAATAAAAGGTAAAATCATGATGCACAATCAAATCCATTATACTTATGATCCATTCCACACTCATAGAAACAATGGCGATGCATGGATCAACCTTGTAACATTGATCTAGTGAACTTTGAACTAGTGATAAAGAAAATATTTTGAGATCATTTCATCAAAGGCCCTTCTTCTCCTAAGTCATTTTCCTTGATTAGAGTAGCTTTACATCTGCGATTAAAGATCAAGGACATCAATATTAGGTATCGGATATAAATTTGATACAAGTCAAGTTGCACCCAAATTTATTACATAAGTCTATTTTAAGTTAAATTGTGGGCCCATAACCCACAAATCCCAGGAACATTCTCACCTCTCAAACTTTGAAAAAATAAAAATAAATTGATATTGTTTAAATAATCTTAGTGTCAAACACTAGGGTATATCAAATTTTACAAGAGAAGTAACAACCTCCAATTGAATTGGAAGTTGGACAAGAATTGGATATTAGTGTAAACCTATAAATTTAAGTCCTTCTATAGTTTGCTATGAATGCTAAAACTTGGTACATCCTTCATTGGACTTATCCAATAATTTTGTACTTGAGTATTATCTAGGAAATATATATACTTAGAAGGCTATAACATGTCATGAATTACATAAGAGTCTAAGGAAAGGTGATATATGTTGAAAGATGTTCGACAGGGTTAAATATTACAAAACCCTATAAGCTATTTCACATCCTCATTAGAAACGAATTTGCCTCAAAACTTTGTTGAATGTTTACACAAAATGCAACAAGGGTAATCAAGCGTTTGTATTACTCCAAAACCTTGTGGTAATGAAATGAGAGAAAACATGTCTTAAATAACAGGTCTTGTTGTTGAGAGTTATTGGGAAATAGTGGTAAATGAGGAAGAAGAATTTGGACAATTGTCCTCCTACTTAGAGGATGGTGTTAACCTTATTGGTAGTCAAGTTAAGGTAAGTATACTAACAAGTACTCTCCAGGGACATCATTGTACTATCGAGTCAAATATAACCAAGACAATTATCACTAGTTGTAGAGTTTTCAATTCCTAATTATATCGAAGTATTGCCATAGAAGCCAATTCCATCACTAAAAGGAGCAATGTCCAAGAAATACAAATCTACAAGGTTGATTAGGGATTTGGGTAACTTTAGGAGCACCCTAGAGTTGAAATTGCTTGAGGACAAGCAATCTCAAGAAGGGTGGATCATCATGCCCCCATCATGTTCAGATCACGGCAATAAAATTATGGGAAAATACCGAGGCAAATAAATATACAAAATAGATAATAATAATGGCATCTGCAAGGGGCCAACCTAGAGTAAAAGGTTCAACAACCAGCAAAGAAGGAAAAGGCCTACTTAGAAAATAAGAATTAATTACCTGCGATTAAATGCAAGGGCCGACTCAAGATTATTTAGAGAAGCAACGATTTCCTAAATTTAGTAATACTTAGCAGCGCTCCCTAAACAAGGATAATTAAGAAGGGATGTGATTTGCAAACAGCGTTTGGGTTAAGGATGGATGTGTCCCTTGTGGGAGGGTGTGAAGTTTGTAAGGGTTGTGACTATTCACTCCCCCTCCCCCTCTCCTTCCCCCTGCCTCTCCCCCTCCCCCCCACAAAGGATATAAAAGGAGACTAAATTAATTAAGAAAGGCATCATCAAAGAGATCAGAAATAAAATCTGCGTTCAGAAAAGCAGCAGCTATTGGTATAATCAGTGACTGGTATGCATTTGATTATATATGCATTTAATATATATAATATTTGAATAGGCATATTAATATATGTATAGCTACTTTCATAATGACTAGGGGTATGCTAAGTCTAAACTGGTAAATAAGGGAAATAGTGAATTTATTTATATTATTGTAATTTACTTCTTTTTCTTTAAGCAATCATGTGTAAGGTTGGCAAGGAAACATGTTAGGGAAGGGCGGTATAGGAATTGTCTTGGTTGAATGTTCCTGCCACTTGGTTGGAATTGTCTTGGTTGGATGTTCCCGCCAATTGGATGTTCTCACAACATAAGTACACCACCCTAAGTTGGATGGGATTGTCTTGGTTGGATGTCCTGCCACTTGGGGCCAATGGAGGTATGAGCATGCCCTTGGGCTTACTTGTGATGAATAGTTTTTCTAGCGCCCTATCATGCGTTTCTCTCCAATCCCTACCATGATTGGTTATTGGAAAAGAGTATATGTATGAGATTCAAATTTAAGTTGTTATTCATTATTTCATAAATGTTAATAGTTCATTTTTCCTTAAGTTCAATATCTATTATATAATTTACTATGGAATATTATTTGTAAAACAATTTTATGTTGTTTAATTGTCCCTTAAGGCAAGTTCAGGCATAATCCAAGTATGGGACATTACAATTTATAATAACATCTAGATAAGAGATTTCTCAGCAGTCTAGTTGTGGAATATTAATAACATCAATCATAATCACCAGAAAAAGGAAAGAATCAATTCCAACAAAATAGACCATTATAAAAAATAGGTCAAACACAAAAAATGGCACCGAAGGAATGAACGTGCAGAAACTAGACCAGTCAAAAATTGGCAGAAGCAACTTTGAGGCCAGCCACCAATCTATAATGTGATTACAACAAAGAAGCAATTACTCTCAACAAAATTCAAGAAGGGTGCCAAGGTTGGTACAGTTAATCATGCTAAAACTTAAAACTACACAACTCAAGCAGAAGCAAGCATGTACAAAATTTACCTGAAAGACAAGGCCACCAAAAGTGTCTGCTCGTATAACAGAGATGCTTTCTTTGGAATATTCAAGCATCTTGCTAACAGTGAATTTCAACAATTTAGGAAAAGCCTGCAATTTTGCTGGGTTGAGCTGCTTTGCGGACGATTGGAATGAAAAACCACTCAACCTGCTTGCTAGAGTAGAGGCAGTGTTTCTCATGTGAAATTTGTCTAGAGACTCAAGCAATGTTCCATTGCAAAGACATAGAAGACTACGTAAGACATGAGATCCATATTGGTTACACATAATATCAAGAACATTTTCAGCAACTTCCTGCAAATCAAATTTTTAAAATTTTCATAATTAATAGTTATAAATACCTTTATGTCCTCGGCTTTATAAACAATCCTTAAATTCATTATCAATTGATCATGAAAAAGATAATATTCATACCTTGCATATATTAGTTAATACCTCCTCGATGACTGCATAACTTTCTGTCTTTGCATCACAATCTTGGAGAGCTAAAGCTAGTGACTTCAATGCAGCTTCAGCAACATGTGATCCTGATTGATCCATTGAAATAGAGGGGAAAACTTTGACACATCTTGATAGAAATTGGCAAAGCTGATCTCTTTCACAGCTCGAGATGAGATTTTCAAATAGTCTACTAAGAACTTTATCACACATAAGTTGGAACTCTTTGCCCCGACTTTCATCAAGAGCATTTGAACAAAGGATAGCCCTCTCCTCTGTGTCAGTGGTACTCTTTTCAAGGAGAGATGATATTTCTGTATAGTACTGAACTGTTTCAGGATCAAGATTTTTTCTGCAGGAGTGAAACCAGAGCTTTAATTTGACCGTTTAAAGCTTCAACACAAAGCACAATAAAATTCCTCTATTCAAGTTAAAAATTGCAGTGTGGTTAACAATCGACACTTGTAAACTTATTACCAAACAACAAATGAGGTATTTCCATGTCTGGATGCACCATTGATGCTCAGTCTCCATTAAATTTGCATAGAATGATTAGTTTGGATTAACACCTTAAAATTCAAACCCTTTAGAACCTTTTCCCTGTAGAAAAATCTGATGTCAAATACTGATGAGTGTACAGTTCACAGTAAGCCAAAAATAGAAAAGTCGGTTCCAGATTTTGGCACAGCCTTTATTTGGGAGTTTTATATTCTTTATTATGGAGTGCCACATTCAGCAGTCCAAGACTATGTTTACAAGATTTTATTTAGAACAGTTTATTCTCAGATGCACCACTTCTTAGCTACGTTTAGGAGACTACTTTTAGCTTATTATTTACAAATTTGTTACTGGTTTTTAAGAATAAATGGTCACTGTTTTCAGGAGTCCACATTTAGAATTTTACTTTGAGTTTAGTTGCTATAGTGTCAGTTGCTAATTATAGCACAAGGATTTTAGAGTTTTAAATTTTATTTTAAATAGGTACGATATGTTCTAACTGCCCATATTTACCATGTATTGCCTAGTTCATTAGTTACATGATAAATGCATATAGGGTAATTTAGTTTTAGGTATTTTTTATTTGTTATTTTAGGGACTGTAAACTTTATAAAACAATCGCCTAGTTTGCTGTGTTTTTGGTATCAAACAATTCAGCAATATTTTTATGGTGTTCAATTTCTGCTGTATGCCCCGCTACAAGTCTGATCATGGATTATTTAATTCTGCAGTAACTGTGTTGTATGGTTATGCTGTAAGTAATTGTTTTCTATAACTGTTTGTGTGAGTTTGATATTGATTGTAAGTTTCTAACAATGGTATTAGAGCAAGGTTTTATCAAAGCCAAGTTTATCATGTGCATTTGAGAATTACATGACAGGTTCAAATTTGAAGCTCCATGCCCAGAATTCAAGATAAACTTCAAAACCTACAAATGAATTATTAGAATTTAAAAATGAACGATAATGAAAAAAAAAGAAAATTATTGTATTAAGAGTGAAAGTTATAGCGAATAAGATGAGAACATATGGGGAGGAAGTAAAATATGATGTGGTTGTGTAGAAGATCCAAGTGGATACTTATTGTTATTACTTTCAAAGAGTGTAAAGATTTAGAAACACTTTTGAAGACTGAAGAGCTAATTGGATCATTATTACGCATGAAGAGAAAGTAAAGTGTTTGGCTGGTCTGGATCAAGCCCTTATGTCAAAGGCAATGACCACTAATAATCAAAGAGCAAGTACTAGTTCTCCTCAAGGCAATAAGGGGAAAACTCATATCAAGAGCTTGGTTCTAAATCAAAGGAAAAGGGCAAAACAGAGGTATGGTTTCTCAAAAGGTAGAGGCAAATTCAATGCAGAAAGGCAAATTTAATATGAAGTTTGTACTATCTATACACAAGGGTATGGTTTCCACAAGAATTCAAATGAAGGAAGAAAAGCAAACTATGCACAAGAATACACAAGGGATACAAATGAAGGTCCAAAGCAAGGTAAAGATGAAAATCTACCACACTACTTTCTTTCATGCAGCAAAGTTGAAAACACGAGTAATGAGGTATGTGTTCTAGATTTAGGTTGATTTTTCACATGACAAGTTGTAGAGAAGCATTTTCAAATATTCATGAAAGTTTTAAAAGTGAAGTAAGATTGGGTGATAATAAAGTCCTTGGATTTTGTGGAAAACGAAAAAAATTAGATATAGACACTAGACAAGAAAAAGCAAATATTGCAGATGTATACCACTCATCACAACTAAGACAAAATCTAGTGAGTGTTGGATAACTTGTTGAGAAAGGGGTTAAACTGGTATTTGATGATAAAGTAGTCCTATACATAGTTGAAAAACTTGGCGCTTCCATGGATGAATCGCAAGTACTCGTGCACCATGACTAGCGGCGAGTAACTCACCAAATAACTCAGCCCCGATTTCCCTGTTAACTCTCTGCGATTTTTTGATCAAAACGCACGAAAATGTGCGCATTATTGCATATAAACTTGTCCCTTTATAATATATAAATTGGATTTTGCTAAAAAGGAAACTCGTCTTATTTTTGGCCTTTCGCGACGTGATTTCTGGACACGACTATTCCATGGCGACTAGCAACGAGGACACAAAGGGAGATCGGAGGTAAAAGATAAAATTTTCCCCTTGGTAGGCCCAGTGAATTGTCGTATCTGATCTGGACGAACCATAATTAAGTCTAACAGAGTCACAGACTGTAACCCGTGATATCAAAGTTCCAACCTATGATTCTTAATAGAAATTAATAGAGAAATTTCTCAACCTACAATTATCATTTAAAGGTCTATTGATTCACAGGTCTTTTGTGGCTGAGTGAGAAAAGGGTTTACAGGCTTATAAAAAGCCTCACACTATGCAATCTGATAACATGGCACCATTGGTATAAATGATTGTGCCTCCACTGCTTCTTTTTCAATGTTCTGAGACCTTCCCTTGGATTTCTGTATCCTTCACTCACAAGAATATTGCTATCTGGCAATGCTTCTATTTGATAGCCGTGTTGCTCA
The DNA here is from genome assembly GCA_007115665.2 of Sequoiadendron giganteum. Lineage (NCBI taxonomy): Eukaryota > Viridiplantae > Streptophyta > Pinopsida > Cupressales > Cupressaceae > Sequoiadendron > Sequoiadendron giganteum. Next base: position 452,947,530 of record CM021103.1, on the reverse strand, counting down.
TCTTTATTATTTGTGTCTAAATTAAACAAAAAATCTGCAGAGAATGGTCTGAAAAATTAGGAATCTCAAAAAAGCTTGTGTTTGGACAATTTTGCTTATTATGCCCTTATATAATGCAAAGCACATCCCAAGTACCTCTTTATAATCTTCATCAGAAGTCAAATATTTCTGATTGAATCAATTAGGTCTTCAAGGCAAAGTCTAACCTCAAACATTTGGGTTTCGAAAAAGAAATGGATTGGGACCCCAAATGCAAACCAGGAACATTGTTTCCTGACATTAATGCTTCATATTATAAGTATAAAATATGAATATGTATAAAGTTATGCATTATAGCAAACACAATTGTCTATCAGCAAAGCCTACAGATTCAGCTAATCAAAGCCATAATGGAAAATAGTAATACATAATAGGTAAATCTGAGTGCAAGGAAAAGCTGGCAAAGAGTTGGTCCAAAGTTCAAACCTTTGATGAGATTCTTACTTACATTGTCCATGTAAACAAACTGCAAACCCATTCAACCATCTGAGAATGCCTCTCTGCATCTAACACTTAGGTCATGCCATTTTTCAAAGTCAACTATATAATGTGAAGAATGTTGCAAACTTTAAAGATTTTGTGATGTCATGTAATCTACACAAAACCTATGATCCAGCTCCCTATTTAGAATCCAGCCAAGGATAATTTAACATTAGCTAATCCTAGACAGGGGCTGCCATACTACAGTGAAGTAACAATATGCAGTTTGAGGGTTGACCAATAATAACTTGACACAAGACTATCTGTAAATATTAAAATTACCTCATCATTTTCTGCTAATACAATCTCTTAAGTCCATCAATGCAGATCAAAACAGTTATAGTTGTAACTTGTAGGTGCAGCATGAGAACACTCCATTGAAACACATTAAAAATTGCATTTGGATGGACCTTGATCGATTCTTTTGTAATATCTATAATAATAATTCATTTTTTAAAGAGTATTAGTACAATATTACTAATTTTTGATCTTGTCTCTCTTTTGCTAGGTATCATTCGTATTTTGCTAAAAGAATATGGCTTCTGCAAGTTTAAAAAGTGGTGGCAAACCAAGAGATCCTTGCTGGAAACATGGAACACCAGGTGCAACGCGAGGAGAGGTTATTTACATCCATTGCACCAGGTCTATCAATGGTGGCATAAACCAACTCAAAAAACACCTTGCACGAATCCCTTGCCGAGATGTTAGACCATGTGAAAATGCTTCCGAAGAGGTTGAGAGGGAGGCAAAAGCACTCCTTGCAGCATTTAAGCAAAGGAAGGAAGATAAAAAGAGAACAACAAAGGCAATGGTAGCCCCAACCCCAGATTTCAGTTCTACGGGGTCACAGAGAGATATGGGGGGCTCTTCTTCTATTGAGCCACGGATATGAGGATCAAGAAGTGTGGGCAGCCACGATTCTAGCTTTTTTGTTCCACGTAATACTCCAGGTGCACAACCTTACCTGGAAGGTATTGCATGGAATAGAAAGTTGCAAAATGAGGGAAGTTGGCATGTGCAAGATTTTGGTACTACAATAATATTTCGTTCAATGTTGCGTCTAGTCCTTATTGGGAACAGTTGGTCAATGCATTGACCATGGCAGGTAAGGGGTTCAAAGCCCCAAGTCGTCATGGGTTGAGTGGGCCATTATTGCAGAATGAAGTCCAAAACACACGCCGACTAGTGGAAAAACAAAGGAGATTTGGGAAAAGAATGGCTACACCATTATATCTGATGGGTGGACGGATGGCAGAAATATGACACTCATCAACTTTTTAGTGGCTTCAAGGGGACAACTGGTATTTCCAAAATCAATTGATGCCAACAATGAAATAAAAAATGTAGAGACCTTGTGCAACATGTTGGATGAGGTGGTGATGGAAGTGGGGGTTAAAAATGTCATTCAAATTGTGACCGACAATGCAGTTGCATATGTGGCAGTCGGTAAACTTCTACAGGCGAGGCATTCGACATTGTTTTGGAGCCCTTGTGCTGCCCATTGTCTTGACTTGCTCCTGGAGGACATAGGGAAACTAAGTTGGGTGAAAAATGTAGTTGAAGATGGAAGGAATATCACGAAGTACATCTATAACCACACATGGATCCTAAGTCTCATGTGAGAGCACACTGATGGTAAATATCTTGTGCGATCAAGAGTCACACGCTTTGCCACCAATTTCCTCACCTTGCAAAGTATTTTAGCTACATTGCCTAGCCTCAAGCGCATGTTTGTGAGTGAAAGATGGTTGGAGAGTCCTTATTCCAAGAAGGTTGAAGCAATTAAGGTTGTAAAGACCATTTTTGATGATAGATTTGCCAAAGTAATGGAGAAGATCATCAATGTAAGTTTTCAAACTTCAATTGATGATTTTTATTTTTTTTTCTAATATTACAACTTGTTGATTTTGTTAAATTTTTTATATTTTAGGTGTCAGAACCATTGGTTAAAATTCTACGATTGGTGGATGGGGATCAAAACCCCATAGGGTATCCATATGAGGCCATGGATAAGGCCAAAGAGGTAATTCAGCATTTGTATGGGCCAAACAAGACCAAATATGAACCCATATAGCACATAATTGATCAGAGGTGGAACTGACAACTCCACCAACATATTCATGCTATTGCCTACTATTTGAACCCCAAGTTTTATTTCTCTCCTAATTTCAAAGTAGATGCAGAGGTTCTTGTTGGCCTTAACAAATGTATTGAGAGATTGGTTAGTGATGATGACCTTCGAGATCTCATACTTGATGAGCTACAGAGCTATAAGAAGGCTGAAAGGACATTGTTTTCTTCCAATTTTTGCATTCGTAGTAGAGACACTCTACAGCCAGGTAACAAATTCATGTGTTTAAAATTATTTTACCATTTATGTTAATTTTTAAGCTTATTAAATCCTTACTAAGTTATAAATGGCAATTGTTATCCTTGTAGATTTGTGGTGGGAAGATTATGGTGCCACAACACCTAATCTTCAAAAGCTTGCAATTCAATTTTATCTCAGCCTTGTAATGCATCTGGTTGTGAGTGCAACTGGGGTGTCTTTGAGGCCATTCACACAAAGAAGTGCAATAGGTTGATTCAAAAGTGCTTGAATGACCTTGTCTACGTGTGGTACAACCTTCAGTTGCATGAGAAGAAGGTACAAGGGCAGAGTTCACATAAAGCACTTGACCTTGATGACATTGATCCATTCTCAGATTGGATTGTTGAGCTTGATGAGGTCGATGTGGAGCCATGGTTAAGTGATGATGAGTTAGCTGAGATGGAGAGGGAGGTAGCTGAATGGGAAGCAGAAGTGGCAACATATGAGGAGGTAGAAGGCGAGGTTGGTCAGCCCGCAGAAGCAATTTCCTCACATACACAGCTTGATCCTATCACTATGGAAGAGGCACGTGTTGAGGCTCCTATTGAGGATATTGCACATATACCATCCACTTCAGAAAACACCCACACAGCGGCTACAACAACTTTTGAGTTTTAGTCATAGAACAAATTTATGGTATACAATTTTCATTGATACTAAAACTTGAAGTTGATATGTATTCAGAAGTTGAACTTGCTTTTTGGTCTATGATATGTATTATACTCTAATTTTGATTTATATATGATGAAATCAGTAATATGTTCTACAAATTCAGTATATATGTGTGTTTTTGAAGAATATTTTAAAAAATTATGTATTTTCAAATGTTCAATAAATTTGCCGAGTTTTTGCTGAGTCCCGAGTTTTTAAAAAATTTGTGCCTATTGAGTTATTGCCGAGTCTAAGTTTTTCAACTATGGTCCTATCAAGGAGGAAAGAAAATTGCTACAGAAAAGATGACAAACAACTGAATGTTGCCATTGAGAATCAAAGCAAGTAAATCAAATTTCTGTTATGCTACTATTGAGGATGCAAGTTGGTCATGGCACCAAAAGTATGGAAAACTTAATTTTCAGGGATCACACATGTATAAAAGAAATATGGTACATGAGTTACCAAAGATTCTAGCAAGAGGAAAGGAAGTGTGCAAGAGTTGTGCAATTGGAAAACACCACAAGGATAGATTTCCCATAAGTGTGTGGAGAGCAATCAGCCATTGGAGCTTATTCATTCAAAATTATGTGGTCCTATGTCCAAGGTAAATGAAACTCTACATGAGTACATTTCTTGGTGATTTTACTCTGTACATATGGGTTTATTTTTGAAGAATAAGAGTGATACTTCTGAAACATTCAAGCTGTTTAAGGCTATGGTAGAAAAATAAAGTGGATGCCACAAAGTGTTTAAGAACAAATAGAGGAGGTGAATTTTGTGCAGAAAATTTTGAAGAATTTTGTGCAACGAATGGAATCAAGAGACAATTAACAGCACTTTAAACACCATAGCAAAATACAAAATAGTGTGACTCTTCAAGTAGGTCGGCCTCATAGCAGTAATAAAGAAATAAATATTATTTCTTTAATAAGGTCGGCCCCATTTAATTATTCACAATAATTAAATATAATAAGTTGTTAAGTGAAGCGCCTCTTCACTTTAATCAATGCAATAAATGAATAGTCGTTAGGCTATATGAATTTATTGTTCAACAAGCAAGGCGGAAGTATGTAGCTCGAACCTACAACATCAACAATTTGATATCCTCTTCACTCATCCAAGTTGCATCTTCAGATGGAAGACCCTGCCATTTAACCAGGTATTCATTGTATACCTTCTTTCTTGTCCTTTTCACCTCCTTAGTGTCTAGGATTGCTTCAAGTTTCAAAGGTTCAGATGGTGGAAGATCCTGCACCCAATCTTCATCAGCTTCCACACTTGTACCTGCATCCAAAGATCCCTTAAAGGGGGTACAAGTCAGCGACATTAAATATAGGAGAGATAGCCACTCCAGGAGGGAGTGCTATCTCATAGGCATTTTGCCCAAACTTATGAATTATCTTGCAAGGGCCTATTTTCTTCATGTGAAGCTTGGTGTATTTGCCCTTAGGTAACCTCTCTTTCTTCAAGTATGCAAAAATCAGATCTCCCACCTTATACTGAACATTCCTCCTTTTCAAATCTGCCCTCTCTTTGTATTTGTCCACACTCTTCTTGAGATTCTCCTTCACTTGATCATGAATGGATTTCATTGAAATGGAAAACTCCTCTCCTTCTGCACTCCTCTTTTCCATTCCCTTCAAATCTCTCAACTCAAAGATTCCCCTTGGGTTTATTCCATACACCACCTCAAAGGGACTTTTGCCTATGCTTTTGTTTAGGGAATCATTATAAGCATATTTTGGTTGTGTCTGGTTGACAGATTCCATGTTGGGTAGTTGAGTTGCCCTGTTGAGTGAAGTGAAGATTGGTATCTTGGTTGGGCATATTTGAGAGAAGTCGTGTCCAATTGTGTTTGGGTTCCCACCACTCTGCATCAAGACTAGTGGTGATTAGTTTGCAAGTTTTGCATATCATTGTGGATGTTCCTTGGTACTACATGATATTGATGGCATTAGCTACAACTATGTGAGTGCTTTTGGTGGACTCTTTGGATGCCTTGAATGATTTCAAATTTAGCATTTCCCATGGACTGGGAGTTCCAAGTTATATATGTCTCCTTTGTTGGATGTTAAAGTTATATTGCAACGTTGAGGGTCTTCATGATTTCTTTATGCAGGGTAGTGTATATACATGGACCTGTGATTGTGGATGGGTTGGATATGTTGATGGCATAAGGTTTACCTATTATGATGGGTTTACCTTGGTTTTGAGGTATAGTTAGTTGATGTGTTAGCAACTGGTTGTGGTTGCTATTCCAACAATGGTGATAAATTATTGGCAACTACTCTAGCCTATCTGTTACATTGGATTTAGTGTTTATGTTTGGATATAGAGTTGAGGCAGGATTTATACTTTTGTGTAACAATTAATGTGGTGTCTCTTTTGGATAGGATCTTATCTTTTTGGCATTATAGAGGATGAGGAATTCTTGTTTGAGACGTTGGTCACCTTGGTTATTGTTGCAAGTATCTTAATGGAGCACTTGGATGTCTTGATGGTACATCTTGGCTTTAGGAATTGTTCCCTTGATGCTTGAGTTTACTTTTGACCCCTTATGCAATGCATACAACAAGCAAGGGAATTTTAGGAAAAGGTGTGTTGTACACCTTAGATAATGTTTATAATGTAAAATCAATATTATTTGTGGTGCACTCAAGAAATCTATGGATGTGTACATCACATGGATTAAACATTCTTGGAGCCACTTTGTACCTTGTATGTAACATTGGGATAAATATTTAATGTGGGTTGTGCATTTGAAACATATTTAATATTGGAAAAACTTAATACCAAAAAGGAAAAACTTAGTATCAAAAAGTAAATGAAGGGGTAATACCACTTGGTGGTTTTGTGCAAACTTGTTTCTATAAAAGCTACGTTACCGATTTGGGCCTTGGGGCTTGCCAATTCAAATTCAATCCAACCCAAATATAGGTCCAGATCTAGTCCGACCTAGGGGTTGTCCAAGGTCCCATCTCAAGCCTATGGGTTCGTTGGTGTCATGTCCCCAATTTAAATTCCAATTCAAATTTTGCAAAGGCAGGAAAAAGTGTTTTTGAACACTAAGTTTTGATATTTTTATTAAATATAATAATAATATTTTAAATTAATAAATTAGAATATTAAATAAATTAATTTAATTTTGGGCGGCTAAATAATAATAAATAACTTTTGTTGGGCGCCGATCTTGGAGGTAAAGGATTTGAATTTCAAAATCTTGGCACCTCTTTTGAGTTTACACGCCTCTTCTAAGGGCCTATAAATCTAACTCTTGGGCACTGGAGGAAGGTAGCTGGAAATTTTGATTGGAAAATTTAGGAGAGTTTCCTAAGTTTGGTTGTTGGGACGAAACCCTCAGCTTCATGTAAGGATCTGCCCTGTTTGGTCTTAATTTTTTTTTTTGATTTAGCAACTCAGCTCTATAGGCATTTTGTGAACGGTTTAGCTAATTGTTGTTCTAAGTTTGTTTACCATTTGGTGTTCAATACTCAAATGATTTTCAACACAAAGACTACTCAATATTGCTTTTAGAACCAAATTATAAATGTATATATCTATTGCTAGTTCCAGATTGTAATCCACAAAATACAACAATTATGACATAAATCTTTGATATTACTTTCAGATTTCACACCAACACTGTCATAAGAGAAAAACAAGGATTATATTTCAAATTATATTTTTGACCTATTCAGCCCTAAGATCGGCACCCATAAAGATACAACAATAGAAGTATTCAGCAAAATTGAAAGTTCAATGAAAATAATTATCAAGCCAGATATCCATTTTGAAGTAGCATGAGCAAGAAGAGTGCCTTCGAGCCCCTTCAATCCTCCCATAGACCTTAGCTTCTCTTGCTTTAAACAAATACCAACCTTATCTACACTCTCCACGTCATATGATGTGGGCCCCAACAAGAACACTAAGCAAGAGTGGCTATTTAAATATTTCTCCTGAAGCAGCTCGATTCCAAGTAGAAGCTTTAGCGGCGCCAAGAGAAGTGAGTATGGACATCAATCGTGAAGCAACTCCCGTGATGTGTTGAATACTCCACGATATCTAACCACTAACGATACAGCTACCCACGTGTCTTTGCATATCGATCCTTCCTAAACTTCAATTCAAGTCCGATGCCACCTCCTAATTAGCAAATCCCGTAATTAAAAGCTTGGCGGATTATTTTTTTCACCTAGCTCCTAGTAAAAGCACATTTTATTATATTTGGGCGGCGTCTATACACAGAGCGGCTCCAATGAATGAAAGTGGCATATGAAATGTGAACTTCTTTTACGCTTCCAAGAATTTCAACGGTTTAGCTTCCCCATTCCCCCTTTGTATCGAACTTCTCAGAATAATAGACATCGACATCTTAGAAATACTAATTTGCAAACTTCCTGTGATTTCTCTTCAGTCCCGACCACCATATAATGTAGTTTTTTGTTTCAAAGACCTGATACCAGTTTACATCGATGGGATGAACGGAGGATGTGACAGATTCTAAATTCCTTCAATAGAGCAATATTTTACAGTCGCCTTTCCCTATATGTATCATTGGGAATGTCGAGAGGAATATCATAAAAGCAATCACCAATGATGAAGCGCTCAACTTACACTCCCGCACAGCACCTAATTTATATTGTTTCCATTCCTTCAAACATGAAATGGCCTCGAATAATATTATTAATTCCCTTCCAGTCGTTTTCCAGATTGAACACTAGGTCTAAATTGAAGGCCACGTTATCCTTATTTTTGTCCCAACAAGAGTACTGGCCATTATCACCGCGGGAAGATTAAGAGCTCGCGATTGTTACAAAATGGATGTATTTAAAAATAACCTGATGGCTTTTAATATCAAACTCCTCTAAGATTCAAGTTTCTTGCCGTTACTTACACCAAGACTTTTGTGTTGCCTTCACCGTTAACAAATCTCCTTAATAATCATTAAGCTTAGCTATAGTTTCTCGTGTCCTCAACACAGCTTAACATTATCTTTGCCACATTCAATTCTGAAGACTAGCAATGATTTATTGTGGCGTCATCTCCTGGAATATTAATTGTAAAAAACAACCTCAAGGATCATATACGCAATTCTCCTTCTATTAATACTTTTCTCAACACATTACTGGAATTTACATTAACATTCAACATTCTGAGACCCTGCAAATTGAATAAACCAACTCTTGCATATAATTTTCAAAATTCAAAACAATTAAAAACTAGCGTAGCTTCAGTTGTGAAACTACCCGCTATTGACCTAGGAAGATATTCCACTTTCGAAGCCGATGTTCTTTCAAAGGTCACCCCACCTCAGAAAGGCTGAGTTGAACTGCGTTCAACCAACACGAACCTGCTCCAAAATCCAAAATCCAACCTGTTGAAATGAACTCTCTCAATTCTTTTATTCTTCTCCACTTCATGACCGTTTGAATTCCAGATTGTTTGAATTCTCATCTTTGCTCCATCTTTTTATTTTGTCTTTTGAGAATCCAACATAAAGTAACTTTATTAATTTATTTAACTTTTTAAAACTTCAGTTACTTTGCACCATTAATTTAAGTTGTTCTTTATAATTCACTTTTTCGACAACTTAAATTAATTACTCAACTTTAATGCTAACGCCTAATTGGGGACATTACACTACCCCAACAGGTTGGGATGAGACCCCTGACCTATTCTAATCAAATTTCCTATTCTAATTGCTTTCTTCCTTACCCTAGTCATGATATCTTAAGCAGGTTTGTTTTGTAGATAGCACCATTATGGGGGACTCTATGGAGTTTTGAAACCCTAAGGGTGCCTTTCATAAGAATCGTTGTACACTAAGAGGAATGGCATGAGTGACACAACACAGAAGACCAAAAAGAAGCAGCGAGTTTGATATAAGGGGCAGATCGCAGACCTAATCTGGTAAATTCAAGGAGTGCTATCTGAAACATTACCCCATCGACATCTAGGAGGGTTTCTACAGCATTTGGAGAGGGAGAAGTATAGTCAAATTACCATCTGGGCGGCATCCTCGCTGCAGGCCAGACTCAGGAACCATTTGGTGCCATCAACATAGATCTGGTGGTGTATTTATAAGTTGCTACAGTCTGAGAACCCAACAACACTGACTCGGATCTGGAGGTACAATAATCCCAACATAAGGAATTTCAGGCAACATTTCAAGTGGTATTCAGATGTGTGTGTTTTCCAGCATTAGATGGCACTAGATGATCTGTAAGTGGACTCTTGGCAGTATAATTCATTGTTATCAGCTAGTAAACTCTATCAAAACAAGATTCAATGATATGCAAAAATTACATTTAAAAGTCACTGTGGTTAATGTCAAAATCAAATTTGAATCTATTTCTGTGTTTGGGCGCCAATCTTGTGTGTGTATATCTAATTTGCACTTTCCAGTGTATGATTTTTGCAAACAAGAGATTATCATTATAATTTTGTGACTTGCATTCTGGAAAACCCTAGAATATTACAATTATAATTTTGTGGTTCACATAAACCCTAGGTCATCACATCCATCATTTATCTGAGACTTGCATTCTAAAGAACCCTAGGATATTACAGTTCGAGACAAACCTAGGTGGACCCACAACATATTTGGCTACCTTTCATGCCTAGGCAATGAATTTAACAATTTTAATAATTTTTTCTTATATTTGACTTTTCACTTTGACCAAAAACCTAAAAACGCCAACCCAAACCCTAAAACATGAATTCCAATACATTTTAAAGACAAAAACAAAGTCATTTTTCTTATTGTGAATGCAAAACAAAAAATCATTTATCCTTGCTGAACTTTCATTCTTGTTTACCATCGAATGAATAGAGTTGAAGATTGATTGATTGAACGTTCCAAAGTGGTTGATTTGTTATTCCTACGCATTTTTAAGAGCACCTTTGTTGCCAACAAGATTGTAGAGGAAATTTTTTGCAAAAGAGATAGGTTTTTTTTTCCTACATTTTTTTTTACAAATGAACTCTCTTATTTTGTTTTGTTTTCATTCTTCTATGAATCTATAACACATGCTTAATTTTTTTAAATGATTTAAGTTGTATATATATTTTTATTTTCATTTGTTTCGATCTTTGATTGTGTTTTTTATTGAACTTGTTGTAGATATTTCAATGGCAACTGGTTCTAGCTCAATGGATTTATCCCACTTCAAAGCATACCCAAATTCTCCACTTTGGAAATATGTTGATACAGTATAGGAGTTTCCAAGTGGTGGGGTTTATGTTTGGCTTTGTAGTGAGTGTGATGTTAGGTATTCAAGCTCATAAAGTCAAGTGAAAGACCATTTGTGCCAAATCCGTAGATGTAATGTCCCCTTTTTAGCGTGCATCAAAGTTTGTAGGTTTAGCCTATCATCTGGTCCTCGTAGGCTAATAATGGTGTTTAGAGGGCGTAGTTTGGAGTTAATGAATTCTTCAGTTGGCAGTTTGCAATGTTTTCCATCTCCAAATCCTTGGCATATTCCAAGGTAATGATATTCAAGGGTTTCTGGCTTCATTTATATGTACTTACTATTTATAGTAAGTCAATGGGTTGTTAGAGGCCAACCTTACTATTTTTAGTAAGGCACCCTGGTGAGCAGAGAATCCAGTGGGCTTCTTCCTAGCGATGACAGAATTGATTTATGAGGTTTATTAATGGAGTTATGAAGTTTTAATTATTATTAAAGTAATGCGTTAATAATAATTACTTATTATAAAGTGCACATTAGTATAATGACTTAAGTTGACTTTATAATAAGGGGTCATTAATGTTATAAAAGTCAAAATATAAAGTGACTTTGATTTGAGTGCCTACTTTAAGAGATATTATAAAGTCACATCAAAAGCAAACAAGTTTTATTATATTAAATGATTAAAAGTTTCATTGGGAATCGTGCAATCTTGGAGAGGGTATAAAAGCATGTGAAAAAAGCAAATGTAATTATCTTTGATCATTTTTCAACACTTGCTTTTTTGTGCTTTGGCATTTGGAGGTGAAGACAAGGGTTTTCAGCTGCAACTATCTTGGAGAACGTTGTATCTCTTTGATTTTGCTTCCTACAGGTGTCAAAGATCACCCAAGGGTTGCATTCAACAGGTGGCTATCATCCAATGGTCACATTGAGCAGATTGGAGAGTCTATTTGAAGGTTTTGAAGAGATTGCTATCAGAAATCAGAAGTATTCTTGCTGCTGTTTGCATAAATTGCTGATAGCATTTTGCTGGGCCGTACCATTTGTTTCAGCCAGGCCGTACAATTTCTAGAAAGGGGCGTTTGAGTTCTTGGGTGAAATGCCTGGAGTTTATTGCTGTTGTTTCTTATATTGAGGGTGTCCAAGCATTTATCGCCAGTTAGCTGCAATTTTACGGTGGAGAAGTCATCATTTGAAGCTAGGCGAGCATATCAAGGGTTTGCCAGTTGCTGTTGTAATTTCCAGATTTGCAAAAATTTGATCTGTGGCTTTCCGGGTATGACTATTATTGTGCAAAGAAATAATAATCTGATTGAATATATATATATATGCTGTATTTGCAAACTTTGTTAAATCGGATTTGTAGTTGTTGCTTTAATTTAAGTTACCTCTACTTTGCAATTATCTGCACTTCTTTATATTTTCTGGCAATATATCATCAAACAATCAAAACAAGCAAAAACTTTGAAAGATCAAACAAATCATGCAAGGCAGAAATCCAGTTAGCAAGTGTCCACCTGGGGTGGGACATTTCAGTAGACTAGGCATCAAAGCTTGCCCAGAAAAAAAGGTGTACCCATTCCAGAAGCACAAGGCATGGCATATACTAATGAGCAAGAAAAAGCAGATCAAGAAGCAAGCTGCAAATCAAATCATCCTTTGTTAAAAAAAATCTCGAGAAATGACACCTCCTCCACCACCTTCTAGTCTTCAACCTATAGAGAACCACCCATTTTTTGCCACACTTGAAGAACAACCCATGGCCTTTACACATAAGAGATCAAAGGGACCATTGGAAATGGCATTTTTCAAAACAACTCTCAAGAGATTGTCAATCAACACATAGTTAGATGTCTCTGTGCAAATGGATTGGCTTTCAATGTTGTCCACTCACCATATTGGCAACAAATGATGGAAGCAATTAATGAAGCTTCAAAAGGGTACAAGGCTAGGTTTTGAAAAATTGCATAGAACCTTATTGGAAAAAAAAATGAAGTTTGTAAAGGACTAATTGAAGCCCATAAGGGATTTGTGGGCCTGTCCATTGTTTTTGATGGATGGAAAGATGCTAGGAATCAATCGTTAATCAATGCTATTGCAATGTCCCCTAAAGGGGCAATGTTTTTGAGAGCAATGGATTGTGAAGGGGAGGTGAAGGATGGTGCATTTATTGCTAACATTCTTATGACAGCCATTAAGGAAGTGGGCTCTCGAAATGTTGTGCAACTCATTACAAACAATGCCAAAAATTGTAGAGCGGCTAGGTTATTGGTTGAAGAGCGTTATTCACACATTTTTTGAACACCTTATGTTGTCCACTCCCTTAACTTTATGCTACAAAAAATTGGCACCAAAATTGATTGGATCAAACAAGTATATGTCGAGGTTGAAGAGATTGAAATGCTCGTCACCAACCACCATATCTCGCAAGGCATATTCAAAACATTTCGAAATCAAAGCTATTGAAGGTAAGTGCAGCGATAAGATTTATTTTAACAAATATGTTTCACTTCAGTAAAAAAATAATTTTATTTTAATTTTAATTTTTTACTTTCAAATAGGTTGTTGCAACCCATTTTGCCTCCAACACAATTGTCTTGAGACAATTTGTGAAGGTTTATGAGGTACTTTCTAACATGGTCATTAACCCAAATTGGTCCATATGGAGCCAATCTAGCATATTAAGCAGATGATCCGAGATGACATTCGATGGGATCTTGTTGAGTATCTCCTTAGTTTCACTAAACCCATATTTAGTATGATTTGTTATACCAACATGGATAGACTTTGTTTGGGAGAGATATATGATGGCATCGACTCAATGATTGAAAAAATGAAAGCCATCGTAAATGCAAAAGAGCAAGATCTTGAAGAAACTTTCTTCAAACAACCAGATAAAATTATTGAAGAGAGATGGAACAAATTGACTACTCCACTTCATCTTCTTGCCTTTGCATTGACTCCCCAAATGTTATAGTATTGAGCTCCTTTCTATGTCAACAAGAATTGCCACATATAGAGATGTTGAACTCAGCCAAGGGTACAAGGCAGCACATTGTAGCTCTTCATTGATCCTAACATGTGGGATGCAATGAGAATTGAGTTCATGGATTTTGTACACTCCAACGACTTTAGAATTGATGCTCTTCATGAAAAGTATAAGATCAATGCTCGTAGTTAGTGGCACTTCCATGTCCAATCATTCACACACCTACAACCTCTTGCAATCAAAATCTTATCGCAAGTTAGTTTTATGAAAAAAAATGTTTAAATTTCATTTATATTTATAATTTTATAACTCTTAACTCTCTAATTTTGTCTTAATAGGTTGCTAGTTCATTTGCATTTGAGAGGAATTGGAGCACATACTCCATCCACTCAATAAAGTGCAATCGACTACACTCAAAAAAGGCAGAGGACTTAGTGTATGCACATTCAAACTTGTGGCTCCTTTCACACAAACAAAGCAACTACAAGGGGACACAAGGAAGTGGAACAATGAGCCAAAGCATATTGACTTGGATGCTTCCACATCCCACCTTGCTGCAATTGATCATGAAGACAAGCCAGCTAGTGAGCATGAGAGTGCCAATGCTAGTGCTAGTGCTAGTGCTAGTGGCACTATTTGTGGTTCTTCTAATTTACCAATACCTACATCATCTAATATGGATGATGATAATGATGTTTTTGAAGACCCATAGGATAATGCTTGATTAGTGGTGGCTGGTTGTTGATGCTTGATGTTATTATTTTTTAATTTTAATATATAATATATCATGACATTCAAGTTTGAATAATTGACATTGTAATATTTTTTATTTTTATGGTGGTTTTGTTTATTATACAATATATGATACAATGTGTGGTATTTTGAACTTAATTATTGCTGCAAATATGTATATATTTTTTATTTTTATATATTTTTGTATGGACAAACTCAAAACAAACCTAACCCCAAAAAAAATTTGACCGAACCTATGAACCGAACCTTCAAACCTAAACCAATACTTGGATTGGTAACTTAGTAATAATGCAAACACATGAGTAGTTGTTGAGGCTGGCTATCATAACCTTTGACTTGTTGGCTAAGGTTGGATTGAGCATCTTTTGTAAATTGCACATGTGAAGAGAGGAAGCATGCATTAGGATGTGTGGTTACACAATTCTCATTGGTTGTTCACATGGAGTGCAATTAGGAAGCTTGGAAAACCCAAATCACCAAAATCCAACCTAAAAATATCCAGCCACCACAGAATAAACTAATATAAATAATAAAAGGCAACTTAAAATAGGTATTGTAGCTGCAGGTACAGTGGCTCTAAAAATAGGACAAATGCACTAAAACAAAATCTGCTAGCAATAAACATGCAGCCACAAAGCAGAAAACTATTTCTGGAACCCTAAAATGCCCAGGAATAAAACTAAACAGCGCCCAAAATAAATGTTTCAACTTGTGGCACAGGTACACTATCTGCACGACAAAAAGTTAACATAACCCGGAAATTAACAAACTATATTTTGTTGCCATTTTTCTACAAATCAAAATTTATGTATTGCAGCAATTTTCTAAAAATTAATAAACCTTTAACATAGAAATTAGAAAGCTCTAATATTTTAATTTGGTATTAGGGTTTGCTAATAAGGTTTTATGGTTTTCTTATAAGTTCAGAGACCCTATTTTAGAAAACCTTGTCTTTTGGGTCTTTGATTATAAATTACTAGTTAGTAAACTGTAACAATTAACTTAAAAATTAGAAAATTCTAACATTTTAATCGGGTATCAGAGCTGATAATTTTTATGGTTTTGTTAAAAAAATATGTAAATCCTAGTTTAGCAAACCCTAAAGTTTAAATCTGTGTTGCAGGGTTTGTACCCACAGGCCTCGAACCCAGTTCGGGTACGAACCCGGTTTGGGTTCGCCTGTGGGTACGTGTTGGGTGTGCACAAGGTGCGCACCCAGCACTATGGGCTCGCCCGGGTGCGCACACCCGCGCACCCAGACGAACCCACAGTGTTGGGCGCGTACCCTATGCACACCCAACGCGAACCCAGCACTATGGTACGTGGACCCGAGTGTATCAGCCACGAACTTGGGCGAACCCATGAGAACCCACGGCCTAGCACTTAAAAAGTGGGCCCAAAACACATAAAATACATTTTTTTTGTTATTTTTTTTTCTCCTAACCCTAGAACGGCCCAATATGAGGCCCCTTTTAACACTCAAACATTTCATTTTTACCTCTCATTTTGCTCTCACCATATTTTCTCTCCATCTTGGCATTTTTGAAGGGAGGTGATTGAATTCGAAGGAGATCGATTGTGGAGTGCCAAATAGCTTCCACAAAGGAGATTTAAGTGTTTAAAGTATGCATTTAAACCCTATTCTTTAGTCTTTTGATGAATTTTTTCAAGTTTTTGATGAATTTTATCAAGTTTGTGAAGAAGTTTTTCTTCTTTTTATTTCATTTTTTTTTAAGATTACAACAATGGCCAGTAGTCAAAGTTCAGTGGGTGGGAAGGGAAGTCAAAATTTCAAAATTGATAAAGCATCTCCTTTATATAGAAATACCACAAGAATTTCACAAATTCCTGGAGGTGGGGGGTTTGTTTGGAAGTGTAATTTTTGCAATGCACAATATAATAGCTCCTATTACCGAGTGAAACTTCATTTTATGGGCCCTAGTGGTAAAGGGATTAATATGTGTGAGGGCCCAAATAAGAAGGGGTTGTCTGTTGTACAAATAGCAGGATTTATAAAAGAACAAGAAGATGCTAACAAATTGATTGCAAAAGGAAAACAAAGTGGTTATTCTTCCGGAAAGAAAAAAACACCAACATTACTCTCTCAGACAGTTAGGGCCTCCAGACATCCCTTCTTGTCTATGCCCTCTACGGAAGAGGAAGATGAAGATGAACAACAAATCACCACCTGCAAGAGAGGTCCATTGGAGAGGGCATTTAAAATGGAGGCAAGAGATGTTACTGAAGAAAAAATTGCACGTTGCCTCTATGCCAATGGTCTTACATTCAACTTGGTGAGATCAACATATTGGCGGGACATGGTGTCAGCAATAAATAGTGCACCTCTTGGTTTCACAAGTCCTGGGTATGAAAAGGTGCGTACCACCTTATTGCAAAAAGAGAAGAAATCTTTAGAGGCCCAACCAAAACCAATTAGAGATTCTTGGATTGAAACAGGTGTATCTATTGTTTCTGATGGATGGAAAGATTGCAAAAACCGTCTATTGATCAATGTTATTGCAGTGTCCCCCAAGGGGGCAATTTTTTTGAGGGCGGTTGACTGTGAAGGGGAAGTGAAAGATGCAGAGTTCATTTCCAGGATTCTCATTGACTCCATAGAGATGGTGGGTAATGAAAATGTTGTCCAAGTAATTACGGACAATGCAAAAGTTTGCAGGGCTGCAGGTGCTTTGGTAGAGGCTAGATATGAGCACATCTTTTGGACACCTTGCACCGTACACTCCCTCAATTTGGTGATGCAAGCAATTGGCAACCAAATGGAGTGGGAGAAAGATATATACCAGGAGGCCGAGGAGATCCAGATGTTTGTGACAAACCACCATATACCACAAGCAATTTTCAGAAAATTTTCAAGATTGGAATTGTTGAAGGTAAATTTAATTTATTTAGTTTCATTTGTCATGTTTTACATAATTGAATAAAATATTTTTTTTACTTATTTAGTAATTTACATATTTTAAATGTGTTATTAACTTACTATTAACATGTTCTTAGGTTGCTGAGACCCGATTTGCATCTCACACAATTGTTCTGAGACGACTTGTGAAGGTGAAAGAGGCATTGAGTCAAATGGTTATTAGCAACTAATGGGGTATATGGAAGCAATCAAATTCAGTGAGGGCCCAAAAGGTCAAGGCATTGATCTTGAATGACGATTGGTGGGATCGTGTGAATTATGTATTGGAGTTCACCGAAGCTATCATGTCTATGCTTCGGTTTGCTGATACAGATGAACCATGCTTGGGGGATGTCTATGATAGCATGGACACGATGTTGGAGAAAATAAAAATTGAAATACAAAAGAGAGAGAATGATCTTGAAGACACCTTTTACAAAAGGGTGGAAGCAATCGTTGGAACAAGATGACAACACCATTGCACCTCCTTGCATATGCCCTATCTCCAAGGTACTATACCACAGAAGTACTTTCTATCCCAAGGAGAATACCACCATATAGAGATCTTGAAGTTGCTAGAGGGTATAAGAGGGCATTTAATAGACTCTTCACTAATCCAGAAGTGCAGACAAGTGTTATGAAAAAATTTGGAATGTTTATCTCAGGAAAAAATCTTAGCCCTTTTGTTGTCAAAGACCAATACAAAATGGATGCTATTACATGGTGGTACCTCCATGGTCAAGATTATATGTACCTCCAACCTCTTGCAATCAAGATCCTCTCACAAGTTAAGTATTTTTTTTTTGCCACTTGTATTGTAGAATTTAACACTTAACATTCTTGAATTTATCTTGCATTTTTTATTTTTTATTTTGTTGGTTTTCTCTCCAGGTTGCAAGCTCTTCTGTTGTTGAATAGAATTGGAGTACATACTCCTTTATCCACTCAGTGAAGCGTAACCGGTTGGCTGCAAAAAGAGCTGAAGACTTGGTGTATATTCATTCCAATTTGCGTCTTTTGTCACGTAAGGAACCTCAATACAAGCAGGGGAGTGAAGCTTTGGGATGTAGCACTCGAGTCTGCTAACTTGGATGCAACCATTCAAGATCTTGCTAGAGCCACTATGGATGATGTGGATGATAATGATGATCATGACATACCACATGGTGTTGGAAGTGGAACCGCTTTGGGTTCAAATGATGATGATCTTGAAGTTGAAGCCACTGAAAATCCAAATCATGATGATTTTTTTGATAATCCTTTTGATGATTGATGAACATTGAATCATGTTTCAACTTTCATGAATTACATTTTGTAATTCCAATTTTGTGATTATTTCCATAATTCCATTGGAATCGTATATGATATCATTGATATGGCATATTTGAATATTTTTCAACTATCAATTGGCATTTAATATTTATCTTTGGCATTTGGCATTGATCAATGATCAAGTATCATACTATGAAATGATTTAGTTTTACAATTCTGTATATTTCTCTTCTTTTTTTGTATATATATATATACACACACACATACCCAAACCCCTAAAAAAACATTTCACGTACCCACGTACCGAGTTCTCGTACCCGAACCCGTCCCCGAACTCGAACCCATCCCCGAACCCGAACCGGTAACTTAGGTTTAAATCAATTTTTCTCCACCTAAACATTGATTAATTGTAGCATTTTGATTAGACTAATCTTCATATCATAATTAGTTGACCCTATCTTTTCACAAACCCTAATTTAAAAATTAGGAAACCTAATACCGAAAATGAATACCAAAGTTTGCAAATTGGATATTAGGGTATTGATCAAAAATTAACAAGATCCTTTATATAGAAATTTACAAGTTCCTAAATTTAGAAATTAGCAAACATACTCTAATGTAGAAATTGGGAAACCCTAATACCTTAATAACCAGCAAAAATAGCAGACCCTGATAAACAAATTAGAATTTTATCAATGTTTCTCAAGGAGGCATCTCCAAGGGAAAATTATCATTTCAAGGGGCAATGATATCCTAGGATGAAACATGCCCCCATTATCCCTTAAGTACCACCTTGAAAAAGGGAATCCTCGAGATAGCCTTCTAGAGCAAGGAACATCCCCAAGGACATTCCCCTCTTAGGGGTGAGTCCAAGGACACCCTATCATCATCCCTTGACCATCTCAAAGATGGTGCCCCAGTGCCCCAAACAAAATAAAACAGCCAATTTGTAAAATCACTCAAAAAAACAAAAACCTAATCTATAACTTGAAAGGGTTGCCCCCACCTAAAAAAGCTCACGAATACACTAGTTCATGCTCTATTGCAATCATGAAAAATAGGAAGAGGAAATCCCCTACAAAATCAAAAAAAATCAGTTAACATACAAAAACTTTGAAAAAACAATAGAAAGGTGAATGTTCCATGAAGGTCCAATGATAGGCAATTTCTTCTCTCTAACTTAAAATTATTCTAAATAGATAAATCAAAATATCAACAAATGCTATTGGCTCTGGACTAAAATGGAAGGAAGTGCTAAAAGCTATTGTTTAAACTATACATTGTATATACAATCATCTCTAGAAATCCAAGATAGGATATATGCAACTTAAAAATTTGACTTTTGGTCATTCTTAAGCATAATTGAATGGGTTTTGTCATTTGTGAAATCCATATATTTTGCACTGGCAGAAATGTTGGAAATAACAATCTTGAATGAAATGAAATGTGAAACTTCTATACAAGATATGAAAGCATTGAACTACAGAGAAGACATATCCATGTAATAATAAAATCTTGATATCTAACAATTTATCCAACAACCAGTACTTTTGGTTGGACATTTCTCACATTGTAGCTCTAGGAAAGAGATTTCCATTACAAAATATTTCTCTCTTTGCAACATGAAAGAAAGAGATTGTAGAGCAATCAATCCTTGTGAATAAGCCTTGTGACCAAGAAACTTTGGCACTACAACAAAGCTTTGGTGAGTGGACTTCTTCACCCAACAAACACTAATTCCCACACTATCACCCACTCATAAACACTATATTCTAGCCATATTCACATAGTTTGTACTCAGTAACGACTTTGTGAGACAAAATAACCTTGCTCTATCAAAGTCACTGCTTGCATTTGGAAATGACTCGGCAAAGCAAACCGAATAGCTACGACATGTTAGCAAATAAAACATTGAAAATTATTTTAGAATGCACCAGGATTTATTTTTTTAAATTCTTCACTCCATGACAAGTGCACTCAATAGACATCAAATTAAACATAAAAACATGTATTAAATGGCCAATTGTCATTATATTAGAATCTACAATTTCAATATAGAGTTATAAACATGTGTGTCTATGTAATACATGCACTACTATGTTTATTTGGATGCCCATGTAGCATGAAGCATGGGCATGCAACTTGAACTCAAGAAGCACTTAAGAGAGTGAAGTGTAAAGTAAATCACTAAACTTTGAACTTGGTACTTATATCGGTAGTAACACAGTGAAGTGTTAACTTTGCTCATTTTCATGGAGAGTAGATTCAAACTAGTGAGTACACGTGAACTAGCAGAGAGTACTGTGACCATGGCTATGGTAACTACAATTTCAAAGGTTGAGTCCAATACTGAAACTCATCCTGTCTAGATGGCTTGCTTGGACATCAAACCAACTGTAATACTAATACCATTAGATTTCATATTTTGACAAAAATCCAACTCAATGGAGTTATTCCCCAACAACTATTCATGAAAGGATTTCTAAGCAGGTTATAACTTATTTGACCCAACTAACCACCAAAAAGTTTTTTAGGATGCTTGGAGGTAAAGTAACAAAATGTTATATGAGCACATCTTCCCATACTTTCGCCCTAAATTTAGGCATCCATAGAAAAAAAGAGAAAATCAATTATTTGGTCAATTTAATGTTCACCATCCACAATAAGCTTAGTTGTTCCCTATTAATGTTTGATCTTCCATAAAGGCAGCCATAAAATGTATTTTGACCCTTCACAATTGGGAGGATTTGAAATTTCTATTTCCTACATCATGGAGATCGTGCTAGGCATCTTCATGATAGTTTCTCCAGCTTCTAGTTCCCATATACGATTACAAATATTGGATTCAACATCTTTAACTTAACTTCTATCATTCACTGCATCTTTTCGATGTTTGACTTCCACCTTATTGAATTTTTTGTATGGAAGTTGTTAGTATACTTGGGACTTCACATACCTTGGGACTGAGACCCCCCTCTAATAGGGCAGACCCTCTTGCCAAGTACATGGAGGTTGGATTACATTCTACAGGGTTGGAAGGAGTAATCCGGTCAAAAGAATTGCTTAGTATCCACAATTAGTGCATTAACTGGATAAAGTGACCCTACACAGCAAAGCTTTTGTAAAAACCCTATAGGTTCAAACTGAAATTTTTTCCCTGTTCTGGTCTGAAAATTCTGATTTGCTTTTAACTTTGATTTCAACTAGGGTTTACTATAACATGCAGATTGAAAGATTCCAAGCACAAATAGAAAGAAATGAACTTGAACATAGATTTTAGGCAATTAAATAGGGCACATAAACATAGATGAACACACCCAACAATGATAGCTTATCTTCTTATTTGATTTGAAAGCTAATTACAAATAGAGAGGGCTGGAAAGTACAAACAGTCAGGTCTGATTTGATTTTCAGACCACCAATTACATCCACTTGTGCCAAAACACAAGTCCAAACCCTAGCTATTTGAAGTGGGATGATATGCCCAACTGGAGATGACTAAAAATCGACTGTAGCAGTCCACTGGAGATTGTAGATGCCCAAAAACACTTCAGATATGATAATGAAATCAGCTTGAGGACTGCTGTAACAAAATCTGGTTATGCCTGGAGCTGGAAATCACCAAAACTATCCTTTTTTGCCACGCGAACTTCTTGGAAACCTTCTTCCAGCAAGTAAAGATGAAAGTGCCACCAAAACAAGGTCACAATCTGCAACTGAAACTTCACTAAAGCAATTTGTTTAAGCTCTATGATGAATTCTACTTGAATTCATCTCACATGATGGAATGGGAGCATCACCATACCACAATATTAAAGGGAGCATCACCTTGAATAGACTGAAAATTACTTTTAGTCAGAGATAACTCTCTTCAATCAGAATAGTAACACCAAAACATGTATTTTTCCACCACCCAAGCCTTCTTAAATAAGGCCTTAAGACCAAACCGCCCTTAGGAATGAATCAGATTTGTTTTTAATAAAAATATTTACTTTACTTCAAGGCTAAGTTACCTAGCTCAAGTCGTCCAAAAGAGGATCTGATTTGTTCCATTAAAATATTCAATATCTTCTTGGCTAAGTTTCCCAAACCACCCTAAGAAGATTTGATTGCCTTTTTGCTTTTTTGAGCATTATAAAATTCTAATGTGGAAGCTTCCTTGAGCTGCCCTAGGAAGAGATCAAATTGGATCTTAAAATATTATATTTTGGTTGCTTCTCCTTTAAGCCTTCCAAACCGCCATAGGAAGGGGAAACTTCTAGAAGCAGATCTGATTTGAGGTGATCGACTCAAATCACTTGCTTGCTTTGTCCTCCTTGTTTGTTTGGTCTTGCAAATGGACCTCCTTGTTTGCTTTGACTTGCAAGTAGACCCCCTTGTGTGCTTTGACTTACAAGTGGACCATAAGATAATGTTAAAATAAGATCAAAATTAAGCTTTGCCGGTTAAGGATAATTCCCTCTTAGTTTTCTAAACACATAGTACCAAAATTTAATTCTCTTGACCAAAAATCATTCCCTAATCATGCCATCTAAACCCCAGGAATGCTGGATGGACTAGAATCAAGGCACCATGGTGTCACTCCGAGAATGGGGACATTACAGCTTTGAACTAATGCATTGGTGAAAAGTCAAACAGCAGTATTATAAGCATCCTTTTGGCTTAGATGTCATTCCACCAAAGTTCCCCGGGACTTTTAACTCGGTCTTGTTCATATTATTCGGATGACCTCAAACAAAACCGAACCTTTGCGGCCAGCAAGCACATAAAAAACGCTTTGTCATCTGGAAGCAAGCTTTGGGGCACAAGTCTCCCATTTGATGTGTTAGCGTCCTTCCTTTATAGGATAGTAGCACCCTCACGGTTTCGATGTCTTGTAATTGGACTCTAACTTGTGGTTATTATATATGTGATGTTCATGCTTTACAAGCTATTTACTAATGTGGCAAATCACTCATATTGGGATTTCGTCCCGCAATAATTCTCTCATTCGTTCTTGATGTCCATAATATACAAGTTATTTACTACTGTGGCATATCACTATGTTGGAATTTTGTTCCAAAGTACTACACTTTGAATAAGCTAAAAGATGGGTTGCATTATTTGCTTCAATTAACATTGCAAACAATCCAATTAACTCAGAGAAAACTAAATCAATCAAAACAGCATTCATAATTCAATTGTATTTACAAAATTAAAAAACATTAAAGCAGGTCCATTGAATCATGTAGGTCGGACACGGACTACCTACCTGAGAAAAGATCTTTCAAAAGCTGGCAGACTCTCTGCTCCTGTCGATTGTTGTTTCTGGTAGGTGGTCCTATGGTTCTTTACACCCCCATAACCGAAATCCCTTTGCCTTTTATCGGGGCCTTTCATTCTGTTTTGTTTGAAATCGTTGTTATCTTTGGAATGATGAGTTTTCATTTTAGCCGCTGACATTGGCTTTTGCAGCGAGCGTGTATCTGCATTTAAGTTGTTCAGCAGATATGAGTATATTTGCTCACCGTTTTGGGACCCAAGCAGGCCATCGAACAGTGTATCTCGTAAGAAATTTCATGAAAGACATTTATAAGTAGGCGTTTTATGAAATATGAGATTTTAGGTCACTTGTTTGCTCGCAGTGTGCAGGGGTTTTGGTCGACTATGACGGTGGGTCCCTGATCTTTAGGCGAGCGGTTATATGCACATAGGGAAGGTGCTTTATTTTTGTGCACAATTCTCCCTTTCTATATATACCATATAAGGATGTGGTCTTATGGAGTTACAAAGAATTATTTTGCTGAAGGGATCTTAGGAGATGAAAATTATGCTACTAGAATCTTGTGAAAAAAAGTAGCACCTCACTTTTTAGATTGGGTTGAGGTTGAAAGTTTTTTCATAATTTTCTAAAATTTTAATATGAGATATCATTTTAGTTTTAGTTATATAGTAATTTTAATTGTAGATTTAATATTGTAGACATGAAAAATGTACAATTCGATCTGACACATTGGATCCTGATTTACTAACACTATTTCATCCTGAATCATCTCTTTTGCTAGTCATTTAATCGAATAATCTGTATTTGATTAAATTCATCACTCTTCATCTTTTAATTAAATAAATCAACTTTATCTAATTAAATCACCATCTCCTGTTAATTAAATAAATCAACTTTATCTAATTAAGTCACCATCTCCTGTTAATTAAATAAATCAATTTTATTTAATTAATTCTATAAACTTCCTTTTAATTAAATAATTCATTTTATTTGATTAAATCTCTAAAATCCTCTTATTAAATTGAATAAATTAAAACATTATTTAATTTAATCTAACATATTCCTCCTTAGTTAAATAAATCAAAATCATTTATTTAATTAAACATTTCATCTATTTTGTCACATCTCCTAATTCCTCATTAAATTAATCAAATCTTTGATTAACTTAATCCCTATCACTAAAATCCTCTAGAGAATGCAAGTTGCACAATAAATCAATTACTTTGATTTATTTAATTCTTTATTTTCTCTCACAAAGCATCAAAAGGGAATATTCTCTCATTTGAATTCAAAAAGGTCAAGTGGACTTGGTCCTTCCAACAAGGCATTCAATGTCTCTTACATGTCCTTGTGCATTGAGCCAAGTGACATTAACTTCATTTCTCTTTCCCTCTCACATGTCATATTCAAAATTCAAATTTGAATCCAATGGCATTTATCATGCACATTGACCAAAATGTGCTCATTCCTCAACCATTCACATCTTGACAAGTGGCACTTGGCCATTGGATGTTGAATGATCTCACATTTCTTATTTTCACTCATTCTTCTAAAATTGAAATCTATAAATGAGAGACTCTTCCTCTCATTCAAACATCCACAATTTGAGTAAGTTTATTATACTCAATTTCATCCTCAACTTCATCCATTTCATCAAATTCTTAGCTAGGTTATGCAGGTTTTTCATCATGGAACTTGATTGAATCTTCATCAAAGTGGATCACTCATCTAATCATCAACAATCACACAAAGGAGTTGGGAAAGGGCCAATTGCAACACTCCATTGGCACCAATTCCCCCATGGAATCATCATGTTATTAGCTTAATTAGGATTGAGTTTCTTTCATTTGAAATTTACTTGTGTTCTTCATTTCTTAGTTAAGTTTGAATAAATGGATTTTTATGGGGAATCCCTCATTGTTTGCATGCATTCTTGAACTAACACTAACAATGTTTGACTTCTTTGTGCAATTGCAGGTTTAGGGGTTCACAAATATTCTTGTTAAATCACTAGATTTTTTGTGGAGATCAAAATTTTAAACTTACACATTATTATCAAGGATTGCGTATTTATGAAAGCTTCCAAATATTCTTAGCACATGTTAAGATATTTTAGGAAGCCCTTCTTCATGGTAGTGTAGCCTAAAGATTTGAATTTGGAAATTTCGCAACTAAATTAATTTATTTTCTTTTTTTAAATAAAATTTTGGTAAGAATTATTTAAATTCATTTTCGATTATAACATTTGATTTGTCATAAAGTTTGTTGTCATTGTTATTTCATATTCTAAATGTCCTATTGTAAATGAAAATAACTTTCCTTAAGCTTAATCTACGTTAATTAAATAAATGGAACAACTCAATGTAAATCAATTTAGATTAAAATAATAATTAATAATGGGATGGTTGATTTAGAATGTTTGTTAAGTTAGAAAATTAAATGTAATAGATAGGTGTATTTAGCTCTTGATTCAATGAAGAATAAAACATATGTGATATTGGAATTTGGTTATTTGTCCTTTAAAGTGTGGATCCAATATCATAATATGTGTCTTTGTACTCTCTAATTCATTGAATTTATTGATGTTTTCTCTCCTCTAAATACTATTGATATTTAAGAATACCTTTAGAGGATTGTTAGATTACTATAGTACATGTTCTCCTAGGTCAACCCTCCCAAAAACATCAATTTTACAGTCATAAAAAATATTTACAAACAACAAGCAATTGTGCAAATGTCCTAAGTGATAATGCTAAAGTAAATGTTTATTTTTTTAGTGTACCAAACCAAATTGTTCCTAGGGTGCTCCTTCAATAAAAATAACATTCAAATAATGCATGTGGATGATAATTGAATGCTTTTAAACATAAGGGAATAGCACTAAGTCATGAAATTGAATGCTTTTAAATATAAGGGCATAGCAAAAAATTATGCATACATATGTTTAGTCAACTTTCAACATCTAGTGAAGTGATTGAGAGAACCAATTTTAAATTTAAATTTTAGAAATTTATGGGTCAAATATATAGCCTCAAGAGTGGCTCAAGATAATGGAACAATGAAGTCTGTGTAAGGGATGATTGTTTGGATATAGGAGGTGCAATAAATGTGGACAATATAGAAAAGTGTAAAAATGAATAATGTGCGGTGGGCAGTAGGGTGGTCGTCCCTCCATGGTGGTGGAGGGAGGTGGCATGAGTTGCCACGTTGGCGGCAGGTTGGGAGGGCCTTGATCCTAGTTGGCAGCTTCGAAGGCAAGGTGACGAGGGCTTGTCGACTAGGAGTATGAGGAGGACAGCTATGGCACTTGTTTCTATGAAAAGGTGATGATCATTCTTCATGGGAAGTGAAAACTCTTCTCTGCTAAGACAACTCGCACGTAGGAGGCAGTACATTTGTGAGGTTGGTGGTGTTTTCGTGGGCCGAATTCATTTATTGCTTTCTAAGCCTTTATTTTGGTATAAGTGATCTTCGCATCTATGTGAAGCTTGTGGTTTTTTCTTCTTTTTGCCAAGAGCTTTCAGTGTGGAGTTGAATGGCGAAGTCTTCCAAGTTCGTCATTGAGGTTTCAGTGGCGGGCTTGGCATGGTTTGGGGCCAATACCCCCATCTTGCTTCAGTCATCAGAGAGGCAAACTTCTTTTAGGGAAATCACAGACCAAAGACTTAAGCGGATATTGTTGAATTATGAACCATTGGTGCTAGTGGCTGTGAAAATGGTTTTGGGTTCCAGCCATTTGGAAAGTAGAGAGTATGGAAGAGACAATTTGCAGGTTTCTTCCTGGTTCTTAGCCTCTTTGTTGGATAATCTGGTGTCGAAGGCGAAAGCAAGAAATTTAATGCTTAAAATTTTTGGACCTGATTTGGTTGAAGGGATGGATGCGGTTCTTCGTGTGGTGGTTAAAGGTAGAGGATGTATGAGGCCTTGCAACATGGAGAGGGTGAGCTCAAAGGATACAGTGAAGATATACTCGTTCCTCTTGGACCTACATGGACCTGGTTTGATGCGACATCGGGCGATTGTGGTGGTTGTTGTAGTTTTTCTTAAAAAGTTCTTTGGGCTAATGGTGGTTGACAGTGAGGATTGGAAGGAGGAATTTGAAGATTCTGCAAGGTTGAATAAATTTTTGTAAGCTGGGTGATGGTTCTTTTTTTGGTTCATAGGCATTAGTTTCTGGTTCATCTCTACTTTGACAATCATGTCTAGTTAATCGTTGTCAAATGTTTTAAATGGGGATTTTTTGGTTGAATTTCATGGAGGTTTATTTTGGACTTTAGATGGTCATTGTAATCGAATTTTTAGTGGGATGGATAGCATGCTATAAATTTGCCTAATTACCTGCATGGCAGACATTTATATTTTGACTTAATATTAATAGAAAATATCTCTTATGTATAAAAAAAAAAAATGAATAATGTGTGGATAAACGTATAAGAATATATGTAGATAGGGATAGGTGAAGGCTAGGAGAATAATCCCAACTTTGCATGAAATTGTGTTACTTGTTGATGTGTAATTGCATTAAGATATTCTCTCAAAATGTGAATAAAACTAAATATAATTTAGCATGGATATATAAATTTCACCATGACATTTTATCCCCACTTTGAGGTGCATGTGAATCTTATAATGATCATGTATCTTAAAGTATGTATCACTCACAAGCATGCACATAAAGTAAATCTTTAGACATAAAAGGATATTTGCATCCATGTAAAGAATGGACCATATTGAATTTTATCATGCATGTAAGGTATGATGCCCTTGATGTAGATAAAGAAATAATATCATAAGAAAAAATAAGGGAGGGCAAGATAGCTACACTCAAAAGTGTAACTCTATAGTCATATTAAGGCTATGTAGGAGTAGATGATAAGGTGAGGCATAATACCTTCCAATGAAAATATGTGACAATGAAAGCTTGAATGTTACAAAGAAGATATGATGTCTCTAATATAAATAAGCTCAAATATTATGGAGAAGTGTAATGTCCCTAATTTTATGACATCTCATTATGTGAGTGTTGGCCAATTTTTGAGGTTTTTTGTAAGATCCGGGTGAGTTGGGAGAACTCCAAAGTTCTTAGAGGATGTAATTTCAGAGTTACAAGGTTTCTATTATTGATAATGAGCTATGTGTGTAATATTGATCTGAGTGACACTTTATGAAGTGTTTTCTAACTTTTGAGGTGTTCTCCAAACTTCTTGGGGAGCACGTCTATTTATAGTAAATCACCAAATTGGCTTCTATTATTCACCTATTGTTTCAATATCATATTGGTGTGGTCAAATTTGGATTTCAATGTGTTTCAAGATTTTTCACAACTTGGGGTGAAATAATTAAATTATTTACTTAACATTATAATGTTTTATCATTATTTTTAACAATTTAAGTGTAATATATTTTTCAAAAATATGTTTTAATTCCCCATTTGGATGCTTAGGAGAAATAAGGGGGGTCTTGCACATGAAAAAGGTTTTATTTTATTTTAAAAAGGAATTTGATGGAAAAAAAATTAAATGCTTGCACATAATGAATTATTTAATTTAAAGCAAAAGTGTTTTTTGAAAATAAGCAACAAAAAAGAAAAATATGTTTTTTCGAAAAAACAATGAAAAAGAAAAAATTCTTTTTTGAAAAAAGCAATGAAAAAAGCTATAAAAGGAGGTGTTGGGGGCTCATTTGGATATGTTGAAGAATGATAATGTTATGTTGTTAAAATGGCTTTGGTTCTCTTCAATCTTTGAGGACGAAATCCCTCATAGATTTCTAGTTTCAAAATTGCAAGATATTCCTTAGCTAGGCTATGGTGTGATTCTAGGCAGGAATCACCATTCAAGTTAATTTGAGGTTTCAGTTTGGGTTTTCCAATATGGACTATTTTTATGTGTTTTAGCATTACATTTTGGTGTGATTCCTTTTCAAATTGTAGAGTGTTGATTGTGGAGTTTGGAGTGATTTTTAGGGGGTTGTACCATTGTTGCTACTTGTTGCAACTATAGTTTCAGACCTACAAATGTCTGATATACCTTTCCAAAATAGTGATAGACTTTTTTCATGAGTTTTGGTGTGAATTGGCACTATTGTTTGGGTGCTAAGGTAGTTGGTGATTATTTTGGAATGTTAGAGGTAGTTAGGTGAAGTTTCCTAAGTCATCTATCTTGTTGCCCAAACTATTGCAACAAAGTTTTAGGCTTATATCAGACTTCCATTTGCCATATTCTATGGTATTTTTTCTATTACTGTTAGAGTTATCATACATTAGCTAGTAATTAATTAATCTTTAATTGATTATTAGTCTAATTTATTCTTTGCACTTAAGCTAAACTTAGGATTGCTTTATTAATTGAGTTAATATTAGATCATTATGTCTCATCTCATGTGATGTAGACACTTGTCATGATCTGATCCCTTTATCATTTAGGGCTTTGCTCTTATAAGCATTCACCCTCTTTGTAATTATCTCTCAGATATTATCTGGAGCTTTCATATCTTCTTGAAAGTCTCTTGTTGTAGTTTTTCTTTGTTGATGAATATTGCACATATTATTTTGCAGATCTCTTGCGTAGAAGGTGTACTTGTTTGTGTTTGATCCTGTGGCTCGTGGTTTTGTGCTTGTTCCACAATTCTAACATGGTATCAGAGCTCCAAATTTGCAAGCTTCTTATTCCTTTTTTTGTGAGATCTTGCTTTGAAGTGGTTTTTCAGTGCATCCAAGGTCAAATCAGACCTCTCCATTAAATCCAGAGTTGCCAGAATAGTCGAGATTGACCTTTTAAAAAAAAAAATTGGCTTTTGTTTGTCAGATCTGTGAGGGTTTCAAGAAAGGGCTTTTCTGCCAAATCCAGAGCGTACCTGCAATTTTGGAGCATTTTGAGCCCAAATGGACCTCACCATTGCATGTGTAGTGGCCAAAAACCCTAAGATCGACTGTGAAATTATCGAAATCTGAACAATTGACCTTTGAGGCAAAACAAATTACTTGTATGGCCCCGTACGACCGTCTTGATGAGTATCCAGAAAAATTTCTTCCAAGCCTGGTAATTTTTTTTTTACTTTTCTGACTTTAATTTTTCATTGGAAAATTAAAATAAATAAATATGTTGTAAAGTTGTTTTATTTATTTATTTTTAAATAAAAAATAATTTTATTTTTTTTAAAAGCCTTTTAAAGGCTTTGTTGGGGTACGAGGTACCCGCAAGTACCTGCGTACGCAAACCTGCGGGCCCCTATGTACATCGATCAACGTACTATCAAGCCGCCAGTGGCTAACAGTACCGCCACCAGTGGTACATACCTGCTAGCCCCTAAAATATTTTATTATTAAATTTTTTTATTAAAAAAAAAATATTATTGTAAACTTTTTGTATTTGTTTTTTTTATATTAAAAACATTTTTTTTTCAATAAGCCAAATTGTGCAAATGTGGTGATGACCATTTGGACGTCAAATTTAGGCTCGCAATTTTGTTGCGACGGTCATATGGACGTCAAATTTAATGCAGCAACTGTGTTTTTTGCCCTTTGAGAGCAATTTTCTTTTGGAGGCCATAACTTTTGCCCACGGTGTCGAAATCAAGCAAATGAGATATCGTCAAAAAGAGGAATCAGAGTACTTTCCAGTGGTGCAGGTATTTTTTGGAGATTTTTTTCTCAAATCCCTGTTATTTCTAGTCAAATTCAGATCTTCTTTTTGAGAGTTGCCTTCAGTGTTTTCGACATAACCTTTTGCATACGATGTCGAAAATGGGCAAACGAGATATCATCGAAAATCGGCTTCCAAGCTCTTCGCAATAATGTAGGTGGTTTCTAGATTTTATTTTTGGTGTTTTACAAAAATCCTTCTTCTCAATTGTAGTCCTTTTTGGACCTTATGGGCTCACATTGCATGTATTTATCATCTATAAATGCACTAAAATAAAGTGCCTCAGCTTTGCATGTGTATTATTTGGATTCTTGCACATCACTTTGTGCCTTGTTGTACTCGCACTATCTTATAAAGTGCCATGGGGGGGTTTGATGTTTTTCCTTAGTTTGCAATCATACCTTTGTCAAGTGAGTGTCCCTTCCATGACATCAACCTCATGTGTGTGTGCCTTTTGTTTGCACACCCTTTATATGTGTTGGTACTTTCTTGTTTGTACATTCAGATGTTCCCGATTCTTCTACATGTGCTTATTTTTGGCATTCAGTTTCAGTGTATAGGTCTATCATACCTCACCCTTGTCAGCATTATGGGGGGGTTTCTACTGTTGGTGCTAATGCTTCCTTGGTTTTGCATTAGAGTGAGCTATATATACAGTATTTGTTCCTATGTACTAGGTGGATGCAATGGTTGGTTACCCATGCATTTCGGTGAGATGGAGCACTTACCATATGAACACTCTTGCATTCCTATTTTTGGAGGCGACCTTCCATTTTCACATGATCAGTTCTTCAGACTTTTGGTACTTTTTCCATATGTATCTTCGAGTTCCAAAAGTTTTTGCCTTGGTTTTCCATCAGATTCGAGTAGTGTCATTGGAGCACTCATACATATTCTTGTCTTCTTGATCCTGATCATCATCTATTTCAAAGGAGGTTCTTGTTTCAACATTTCAACAGTCATTCTACGACAGTGTTTGCAGCTTCTTCATGCTTTTGTGGCATTCATCCTTTGTTCCTATCTTTTGAGATAATTTCTTCTTGATTGGAGGCTTCTTCATACTTCATTCTTGTTTGAAGGCTTCTTAGACCTTCACCTGTATTTCTCTCTTTTGGAGAAGAGTTTTTCCTATGAGGTTTTCTCTTTTTCTCCTGTTGTGAGAGATCTTTTACATTTGTACATGGGTACCACATCAGGGCTTGTTTGTCGAGACCCATCTTTTCTAATATGCATTTGTCCTTAGTTTTTTAGCTTCTCCCTAAGTTCATATTAAGGGGGGGTGTTAGAGTAATAGTTTGTTTACTTAATTGATTTAATCATGTTGATTAACTAATTAAGTCACCTTTACTTTATTTCACTTAAGCTAAACTTAGGAATCTTTATTTTGCATTATTAAATTAGTCATGTTGTCTCGTTCATTATGATCTTGACACTTGTCACATGATAATTTAATCTTCATCCTAGGGTTCTCACTTTAGTAGTTTTCGATCTCCTTTCTTAAGGATTGATCTCTTTGTAATTATTCACTTCTTGGGTAATGCATCTTTTGCTTTATGTTTGCAGAGCACCATTCTTGTGTCTCTTGATCTCCTTTGGTGACGGGTTATTTGCTTGCAGGTGTTCATTGGGATATGTGAGGTTGGATTATCAACTTCTACAATTACAATACTGGGCAATTACTTTCCTGATTTAGGGGTTCATTTGGGGTGCTTTAATTAGCTTCATATCGCATTAATATTTGTAACACCAAATATATATTTGGTTTGGAATGAATTGTAAGATCTGACATTGTAACATTGGATGGTATTACCACCAATGATCTTGCTCTTGTTACATGTTGTTACTTATCCCACTACATAAGTGGCTCTTATTACTCACCATGTTGCATAAGTGGCGCTTGTTATTCACCCCATTGAATAAGTGGCTTTCTAGTACTCACTCACCACTGAGAAGTGGAATATCTTACTTTGTATTTCATTATTGTACATTATTTCCCATCGCAAAGTGGATTGCCCAACTAACCCCACTGGATAAGTGGATGTTACTTACAGCTACTCATTTCAAGTATAATTATAATCCTGTACACTATATGCTCTCACCTTTCCCACAATGGGAACTTGGTGATTATAAATTGGAAAGGAAAGTAGTTTAGCATTTCCATTTTGTTGAGCTAACAATTTTCAAAAAAAAATAAGGGTGATTATTACAAGAAGGCATGATTTCTCTAATATAAAGACATGATGTTCTCATTGTAATGGTAACTCTGAGAGTGTGATAAGGCAATGAAGGCATTATGCCTCACAATGAAGGAAGATGGATCCAAAAGTATTGTATGACATTGTAATATCAATATGGAAGCATTCTATGCTAATATTGGATTGTATAAATCAATCATTGGTCATAAGTATGTGGTCTAGGCATGATAACATATGTAAACAAGTATGAGCATCATAATTAAAACATCATGGTAAGCATAAAAATGCAAAACAATGTATAACAAGGCAATATGAAAAACTAAAGTAGTGAATGAATATCATTAAAATGCAAAGCAAGCAAAAGGAGGCATAACATGAAGTAGGTAAAAGAGAAACTAAAGTGAAATTCATAGGCAAAGACATGGATAAACAAAGCATAAGAAAATAAGGAAAAATCCAACAAGCAACAAAGAAAATGTATGAAGAAATGAAAATGGAAAGAAGAAATGCCCCCTGTGTGGAGGAAAGTAGGCATGTAAACAAACATATAAGGTGAAATGAGCATGTGAAACACAATAATAAGACATAATAAAAAAAAGGTCAAGGTGTAAAGGAATGAGGAAGTAAAAAAGGTAAAACAAGAAATGAAAAATATGGGTATATAGGTACATATGCTATGACAATACTCATGAATCATTAAACAAATTTTAGAGGCTCAGCCTTTAGTTTAAAAGTCTTATTGTTATCCGAACATAAATCACCAATTGTTTCTTCATTGATTCATTTATATTCTTCTTCTTTACTTTCTTTTTCTATAACATGTGTCTCTTTTTAGTATTCCTTCATGCTAGGCACAAACACGTGATCCAATGGTGTCACATTAGGTACTTATTTTCTTATCAAAACTTCTTGCTTCTTGAATTGTGGCTATGATTGAATGGAAAAAATTGATGTGTCAATGCCTCTTTCTTTGGTTTTTAAGTGGAATTTTGTACATGATTTTTTGGTATTTGTGGCACTTTTACTTTTATGTCTTTCTTTATATGATCATTTTTTGTTTTGGTACCCAATTGTTAAATTGGGGCATTTTTTATTTTTGGAATATAAGCTTGTCATTTCAACCCCTTTTTAATTTCTTCTATTTCATTCAAATATATATTGTATGATATCACCCTCTCACAAGGTACAACATTAAATGTCTTCATAAATTTGTCCAAACTAAAGTGATTGCATCTAATATTGTATTTTAATGAACCTTTTCATTTTTTTTATCATTTTTCCTATGTGTACAAATTTAACACATTAGTGTGTGAAAAAGGGAATACATTTACATTGTTTAATCTATGGTATTCCTATTAAAACACCAAATTTATAAATGACAGTATAGCATGATATAAAACAAGTACTTATTTTTTTAGACTATCCAACTCTTAAATATGGAATGATGCATCCTAATGTGTTAATTAGAATCACATTTGTCATCATAAATGAAATCCTAGAATTTCCATATTATTGGTCATGTCTATATGACTCATGAATAGAATATATCAAATGTGGATATTATATTGGCATGTTGGATTGATAATAAATTGAGTAAATGATGTGCATATTAGATTACCTAGTATTTATAGTAGACCTTAACAATTTTTTAATGGGATCTTATAAAAATGTAATCAATGGAGAAGTAGGAGAGGAAGATGTAGGACCGCTTTCAATAAATCACACAAAATCATGCTCATTTGATATAGCCTTGAATGATCTACATCATATATCTATTGTCGTGTACCTTGACATTAGTTATGTGATGTAGAAAAGGATTTGTGCATATTTACAATCAACTATTATATGTACCATGGAAGTATTTCCATTATCATTAATACATTCAAATTTTATCATGTTGTTATCAACAAGGTCTTATACCTTATTTTAAGACCCTTGCATGACAATATATAATGACCCTTAACTTTATATAAATTTATATATGATTGGTCATTGTATATCCTAGGAAGTGATTATTGGTATACGGTAGACAAATTGAAGGGAGTGTAATCAAGTTAGCACTCAATAAGATATGAAGAACACCATCCATGGATTCCTAAAGCTTAGTTAATTTCCTAGGTGTATTTGGTCTAAATGAAGGGAAAATAAATTAGAAACAACTTAGTTAATATTTTTCTTTGTGTTGTTACCCTTTAAAAAATATTTTAGCTTTTGAGCACGGAGGGATAGGATGATTAATATGGACACCCATTATTCAATGTATTAGATGCTAAAAGTTTCAACTATATATTCTGTATATGTGTGCACATATCTCTAAAACAAGGGAAGCTACTAAAATGTACATTATTCACAATAAAAAAAAGTAGTCACTCAAGAAACATAATTTTTAACTCATCACCATAAAAGTGGTCTTTAATTTTACCATACAAAGATTGAAATAAAATGATAATCTATAATGCCCCAAGAATTCACTCAAGACATCAATAGTCAAAGAATGGATGAACATTTTTTATAGTATAAACAAGATACTAACATGACACAATGCATTCATATGCACTAGAAATACCACAACACAACACAACAACACTCAAAACATATGACTCTTATGTACCAAAAATGATAAAACAAGCATAACTCTTAACCTTGACACATGACAACTTCAGTATGATTAGTCTCTAGTGACAATGATCAAGCACTAGCCATGATCCCATTCTCTCATAAATTGAAGGATCAGAATGATAGTATCACATCATCACATCTATAAATATAAATAAGAAACAAACAACATCCACAAGGATGCAAAAATGACTTCTAACCCAATGATTACCTACTCTCGAGGTAGGATAACCAAGATATCCAAGACCTCACTCGATCAAATAGTCAACTAGTCATTTTTACATTAAGGCACAAACTTTTAAAAAAAGTGAATAAATTTAAATACACCTCAAACATATCCAAACCAAGATGGTGGGTAGATAAGTAAGATAATAAGGAACAACTTTCATTTAGAATATTTTTTTCTAAAAAAATTAGGAAGTACCCTCTCTCTAAGGATTGTCATTGTTACCAATTCAAATCACCTCTCTTGGATCAAAATTTCCCTCTTACTAATTAAAATCATCTAGGATATTTGGGAATCACCCAAGATATCTTAAGATCACCCTTTTTTCTAGTGCAAATCATCACTCTCAAGACTAGAAATTTTGGATAGTGTGTAGGCCTATACTTACATTATGTGGTCTTGGAGGTTCTAAAATTAACACTAACCCTAATCAATGGATCTACTACAATCATATTGAAATTATTATATCAAATCACTATATTTCAACCTTTTAAAGCAAGAAACAAGGCCACAAGACACAATACAAGTGTATGTCTTGGGCATTACAAGCCTATAGCAAGCTAACACAAAGCAAGCGATGCCTACCTTGAACCAAGTGTTGTTTAAAAATGGATTGAATAAAAAAAATCATATGTTCCCAAGGCCCAATTAACCATTTTTCAAAGCCACAAATTTCATACTTAACTTTAAGCCCAAAATCTACTATTCATAAGCAATTTATCGTGTCTCCTTTTTCCATGATCTATGTTGTGGTCCAAAATTCCAATTTCCTACCAATAGCTTTCCCCTTGATCCAAATTTGTGTTCAATTTATTCCATTTCATACCTCGTGCATTTTATTAAGATCCCCAAAAATTGTAAGTATGGAGACATGGTCAATTTCCTAAGTTAGTGTAAGTCATTGAATTTATGGAGTTTACCTTCTTGAAATGACTTTCCTCTCAAGTCCAATTTACTCTATACTTATATCAGGCTTTCAAAATTCCCCATTTAGGCATACCTCACAACCATTCTATGCCTTAATTCCCTTCTCCTATTAGGCTATCATAATTTTCCATCCCATTGTACCTCTCCATCAAACCCTACTCCTTCATAGACCTTTGTCAAATAGTTTGACTTCCTCTCATCAGCATCCCTTTCAAACCTTGATCCTTAACTTGTGGTATGAGTTGCAAGGTATCCTTGGCACCTCAAATTTGACCATTCTTATTGTTCCTCATTGTTCATCCACCTATCATTTGATATGCTAGACATGTTGTAATGCTTATTCTCAACATGTGGCTCCAACTGTGGTATTGTATCACCAATAACCTTATTTACTTGGAGGACATGGCTCCACGTGTATTTCTTGTCACATGAGCTAAGTATTCTACCCTAGGCACCATTAATGTGGTGGTTAGGGTTTGTGGTTACAAATCTTCATATTATTAATGTTGGGAGTCATTGTAGGTTTTGAGTGTCTTCCTCCACACCTTTTCAATACCTTTTTGTGTATGTGGATGTGGGAGTTAGATGCAATTCAAAGTAAAACATCGATAAGTATGGGTGCTCTCTATTGTGAACTAGTCAAGAGATATTGGAATTTAATGTAGGATTTGATGATCTTTTTATGTGTATTGAGTAATGATATTGCTATCAGGATTCAACCGTGTAGTTTTCGAGTCAAACTCATTGACCCATGATTCATGAGTAGTGGTTCACAAGAACCCATCTCTCATGATAATGAATGGTCCACTTAGCACTCATTGCATCTAGTGATGCTCACAGAGGTGAAGCATCGGTTCATCCCGGGAGGTCACCCATCCCAGTATTGCTCCAGCTCAAGCGCGCTTAACCACAGAGTTTCCCCCAAGGTTAAGCCCACTTAGCTTGCTACCCCATTTGAAAAACCTTCAACAAGTGTATTGAGTATTCAAAATCAAAATAAAAGATGATTGTGAAAAATATTAAACCCTAACTAAAAATTGTTCTAATCACTTGTGTTCAAATGCTCAAATTTGAGAATGAAAATACACATATTTTTTGAAGGTCAAAGGATGAAAACCCTCTAGGCTAAATGAGTGATCTCACCCAGAGGTCATATTTAAGCTTTCATATTGGTGAATCTTAGTGATAATGAGTTGGCACAATATCATAGTTGTTGTGGGTTCCAATATTGGCTTGAAGTTGTGCATAGTTGTTATTTCCATCATTGGTGTATATTGTTGTATTTCTAATTGTTGTGGTCGATACCCTAATATAATTTATAATGTATTATAGTCTCATCAATGTAAGAAATACTTTGCAACCTATTTTGTATATTCATAGGCCCAATTTGTAACATGGGTAATTCATGTTAATACAATTGTTGTGGTTGATGGCCTAAATATAATTTATAATTTATTATAGTCCCATCAATGTAAGAATATTTTAGAACCTATTTTATCTCTTCATAGGCCCAATTTGTAACATGGGTAATTCATGTTAATACATAAAATGTGTTTATGATCTAGTTTTGTGTTAGATTTGAATAAATTATATAAATCTAAAATCTTTATGTAGCAATATTAATGTATAAATCATGATAAATATAGGGTTTTCAAGATCATTTAAAGATAAAATCTATCTCGAATGGTGAACCCTACTCGTAGATTTAGGTTTTGTTAGAATAGGGTAAAATAGTTAAACCAATAATTCAACATTGATCTAAGAAGGTTGTTGTGTAAATATTAATGTGTTATAGGGATTTATAAGGTCTAGTTTTACATATATTTGAGTTGTTAATATTTCTAGTAAACATTGGTGCAAATTTAAAGTTTGTATGGTCTCAATTTAAATAAATTTAAATTTGCTAAAATTAATTACCTTAAATTTAGCGTAGGATATTACAATGGTATCAAATCATATCACTTAAATTATATATCAACAAAGGGTTTTAAGTCATATTTGCATTATATTTTATCAAGGATATTACAAAATTACCAATATTCCTTCCATGCGACAATAACATACACAAGTGGTTTTAACTCCTACTATAGAGTCAAATGCATAACATATACTAATAATTCTAGAATCTCAATCATAACATCATTTTTTTTAAAGAGGTAAACACTTTTGACTCTGAGTTATGAATCAGTGAGATCACAAACATGGGACATCATCCCCAATATAAACATTCAATAATAACGCCCCTTGATATTTGAATCTTGATGGCAAGAAAAACACCGCAACTTAACCATCACACTATGACACTATTGGAAACAATAATAACATCGACATAACATATAATTCATTAAATAATTTAAATATTGAAAGCAAACTACATCAATAAATTTAAGAATTTAGACTTAGAACATCATATGATTCCATTTCAAATTATAATACGTCTATCCCAAATGTGGATAGATTATATAAGTTACAAATTTCATTCATATATCTTATACAAATTGAATCGTAAAGTGATAAAATTCCTTAATTAAATGTCTCTCAACAATGCATCAACGAAGGTCTACACCATCACAATTATCAAGTGATCTTTGCATGCACTCTACAAAACATTTTTTGATCCAATTGGCCCCGAAATGATCAAAACCCCTCAACCATGTGTGACCCTAATTCTAAACCCTCTCTTTTAAGAAATGATCAATCAACTAATTATACAAACTTACATAAAACAATGTGGGTATGATACAAGACTAATCCTTTCATGACGCATTCAACATACACATTACAAATATAATCAAATGATGTCATGCAAAGGGTAATTTCATCAACCACTAATAACACATAAGAGAATGGTGATAACCATCAATAACATGCAATAAAAATGATTTTATTATTATAAAATAAAAATCAATGCTATATTAACTTAACTTCTATTACATTAAATGAGTTGGGTTGTAAAAATGCAATTTACTAGAATCAGATAGATAGAACTAAAAGACTAAATTCATAGCAAGGAAGCGAAATTCAAAAAGTACTTGGTAAACAAGCTAAGTAGTCCACTATTCCATCTTCTAGCACAATGCATTATCATCCCAGTCACATGCTATCATGCTAAACACGTGTTGGTGTCTTGTTTGTACATTGTCATCCCCAAAAGGTACAAAACTAAGGTGTTCTTTTAGATTCTAAATTCTATGGACACTCGAAGACAAAGACAACAAAAAAATAAAAAAATAAAGGTGATAATGGCTATTCTTGAATAGAATATGAGAGGAAGGTGCTTATACTAGAAGAATAAGATGAATTAACCATGAAACATTGGGAAGCTATGTAAGAAATAAACCTCCTAAAAGAAGAGAATGAAAAATAAAATTTTAAGATTCCAAAGTTGGAAGAGGATATAAAAATCTTAAGGACAAACTCAAAAAGGTGGTGGCTACAAGCAAAGCCTCTATCAATTATAGCATTGGAAGTTTGAAATTTTAGGAGGAAATTTTGTAAAATATAACAGGGAATATGAAGGGGGGAGTTTCAGAAAGGCCAAAAGTTTCTAGATACCCAACTAGGAGTAATACAAGTAAAGGGAAAAAGGGAAGGATGATATAAGTGTCAAGGAGGTATAGTTTATGTGTGAGGAGTTGCCAATAGTTGAAGCCTTGCACCAATTGTAATGAACAAGTCCTTTCTTGTTCCTATGCGTTCTGGTGGGATTTCTCTTCTTTCCTACTACTTGTTTTGGTTCTTGTTTTTGTCGTTTTAGAGTAGGATTATCAAACCCCTTTAGGTTTGGTTCATGCAGTGGCCTTGCAATAATTTTATTATTTTGTTACTATTTTAATGTTGTAGTTTTTGTTGTGTAGGGTTTATGACCCATTCAAAACCAACTTTCTTTAATCAAACAAGTAAAATACTAGAATACACATAAACACTAAAAAGTAATCTAATCTAGCCAAATAAAATGAAATGTTGAAATGAAAAAGTAAAGGAAGAAATAATATCAAACCTTCATGAGTTTGAATGCTTGAGTACCTATAGCTGGGTCAAGAAAAATATTTGGGATCACTTGGGAGCTTGTCAAGAATGGTCAAGCCCCTATTTATCTTTTTTAATTCTACACGCAATCAAATAGAAAATGGATATTAAAGTGTATACACTTAGCCTATGTGTATCTAGGACTAAGAATATAAATGATATAAGTAATAGATATATAAGAATTAATCCATGTCTATGGGGGAAATACCCTAGTGTGTGTGTTAAGTTGATCAAAAAAAGATAATTATAACCAAGAGATTTTCCAAGAGAAATGTGGAAGCAAATATGATAAAGAAATGGTTGCAATATAATTTAGACAAGAATAAAAACTTATTGGAACAACATTACTGGTGCGGGAGCACCTCGACTCTTGCATTATAATGACTTAAGCATTTAGCATTTCGGGGGACCATGTCAAGAAGTGGTTTAAAATTGCAATGATATATTCATTTAAAAATTAAATGACAGTTGTAACCGAATCGGATAGGAAGGAGGAGGAAATAGAGTGCAACTACGAAAAAAAAATAGAAAAAGAGAGTAACAAGGGAGAGAAGTCTGGCCGAAAATGTACAAATGTTTTGGAAGTAATTATTATATGAATTTCGTTGTTGTTCTTAATGTCTTGGAAGTCTTGTTATCGGTTTGTTAGTGTCCACTGTTTAAAGGTAATCCTGAATTGTTCATGGGTCGGTTCTTTATGACAGTCCCGTGTGTTCGGCCTTTGAACAGCAGTACAGTGGAAAGAAAGTTGGTATATGCAGAATGAAGGAAGCTTTCGAAGATGGCAGTCGTTGCCTTTGTTGGTGAGAGTAGAGACAATGTGTCGATGCTGCAGGATTTCCAGTATCTTGTGTTTCCGCATGCAGAGGAATTACAAGGATGGTGTCGACGCTGCAGGACATTGAGAGGTGGTGTTGAAACTTGACAGTGCTGTCAGCTCTCCGCATCAATTACCAATATAATAAAGAAGAAGGGAGCTAGCACTTGGAGTTATCAGTGAGAATTTGACATCATGTAGCCTCAAAAAGCTTCAATGATGGAAGTTTGATTAGCAAGGTACAACCAAGAGATAAAGTTTTAGAGAGTTGAGATTCAAAATTTTACTTTTAAAAAGGTTCATGGGGAAGTTGAAGGGTCACATTCAAATGTATAAGGATCTTTTGGATAGATAAGTATTACAAAAATCAGGTAGGAAAGAAATAAACAACTTAAATTTTTAAATTTTTAAAACCCATGGGATGCTAGCACATGATGTGGACATACATGTGTTGTATTAGAGTCTTAGAGAAAATGCTCAAATTTTGGATAGTTGCTTAAGGTTAGCAAGAATAATTGGAATATGATGTAAAAATTTGGTAATATGATAAAGGAAAAGGTTAAGAACAAGATAAAATGGTTTATAAAATGTGTTATGGGAATGGACACTAAAATAAGGATAATTTGTAGTGTCAAAATTGTAAGGTATACGATTTTTTATCATACAACTACCAATAGTCATGTGAAGATAACAATGACATCCACTAATAACATGCAATAAGAATGGTGAGAGCACCCAAAATCAAGTGAAGGAATGGAGATAATCACAAAAAATATGTGATGAATATGACGATCTATTAATACTCATGTGAAGAAAATCACATAGCCACATCAATTATCAATGACTCGACAATCAATGAGAGAGGACTACTAGATGTAGGATGTTGAGTGTCATCATGATGGTTTTCAAATCTACATCAAATTTGAGATATGTGCCTCCATATTGAATGGCATTCTCAGTGACAATAAAAGAATCTTAACTAGATTGATAATATATCCCTCTATTATCATTCACAAACCCTCTCAAGGCATTTGACACTAGAAATGGCATATCTCTTTATTAATTTTGTTTTATTTTTTATTCCTAATAAATTTTATCTTCATATATTTTCCCCTTCTGCTCTTCACATGGACTCATACTAATTATGAATGGAAAATAGGGGCCTTCTCTACTCCTATCTCTAGAGCTCAACTTGACACAAAAATGTTCAAAATGATTGAAAAGACCACAACACAAAAATGAGATTGAAAACTATGACACTTATATCTAGAAGATACAAAATTATATTTCCATAAGGATACATTTTCTCCAACAAAATAAAAAGGTATTATATTTTCTAAAATTCAATTTCCACGTGTTCACAATTTAAAGAATCATGCAAAAATCTTAATCACCATTGATGAATCCTTTAGATCTCTTTAATTTTTAAAAGAAAAAATTATTATTTTGAGTTATTGAGGAGGAGATCACACTTTTCATATCACAATTTTTTTAAAAAATCATCAAAGTTCTAGTGCTATTTTGTATTTTTCAAAAATAAAAATACATAAAATAGAAAATACTTAGCAAGTCAATCTGTATATTCATGTTTTAATCAAAACCTATGAGATAAAATCCATATGGAACCATCTAGTGTGAGCATGCCTAAAATAATAATCAAATTAAGCATGTGCACATTATTTAAAGAAGATAATACTTTTACCAAGTAATCCTCAAGAGCAAAGGAGATAATCTTTCTTGAACCACATAAGTAATATTTTCCAAATCTTTCAAGATTCAATCATAGATTTTAAATCCATGAGAAATCCTTAATAAATCCATAAATAATCTATTTGAAAACAAAGAGCTCACACAATAGAGGAGAGTAAAGAGAGCAAGATGAACAAGTGTTTTACCAACTCTTCACTTTTCCCTTCTGACACCAAAAATATCCAAACCCCCAAGTTTATTCCATTTCACATTGTTGGGTCCCCAAAAATTTTCTCCACAATCCTAGAACTATTGTTCCACCTTCAAGACCAAGGGGTGTCATCTAGGATCTTGTTGGATGAGGTTATTAATCTTAGACCTATCAAATTTGGTGGTAACTTGGCTCT
The DNA here is from genome assembly GCA_007115665.2 of Sequoiadendron giganteum. Lineage (NCBI taxonomy): Eukaryota > Viridiplantae > Streptophyta > Pinopsida > Cupressales > Cupressaceae > Sequoiadendron > Sequoiadendron giganteum. The sequence goes on along the minus strand of CM021103.1, from coordinate 452,903,050 downwards.
TTCTTCAATCAATTGTCCCAAGAATTGCTCTTTATCAAGGTTGATGAGATAATATAGATAGTTCTATGTAGAATTAATATTGACAAAATCCATGAATAAGGGGGAATAGTCAAGTTTACTAACAAAGTTTTCGTGCTCATCTATGGTCTCATGATGCACGTGGGGTGTTGAGCTTTCACCTTAGGTAAAGTGACTATCACTAGGTATTATAGGATGTTCTCTATGTTCCATATTTATTTTTTCTTGTGATCTAGTAATAAGTGACATGAAAATATATTTTTGGATTTTTATAGAATATGTTTTTGGATTTTTGAACTTTTTTTTTGTTTTTGTATTTTAGATTTTTTATTTTTTTTAGGTGGGGAGAGGGGGGGGGGAGGGGGTTTGGATGTTTTTTTATAAATTTATAGATTTATTTTTTTTGACAACATTTGATTACTAAGGATACAAATGGATGATGTTTGACTAAAGTTGATGATGCACATTCATGATGATCAATGTGGGTTAGGATGAGATAATGATTGATATTGAGGATATGATGAGGTTATCTAGACCAAAGGTGCTTCCTAAATCAAGACATATGATAAATGATTTGTGATTTTAATCCTTCCTACTTGAGATAGGAAAACTCACAAGAAAGATTGACTAGCATTCTTAGATTAATTAACTTAGGAGAGGCCAATTTCCTATGTTAATTTTTCCTAAGGTGATAATATGATGTGATTTCATCAATTAACTTGCTATTTAAGATAGAAAAAGTTCTTAAGCATGCAAGAATTAAGGATATGATAGGGCATGAAGTCTTGATTTTCAAAGGTAATGTTTGACGTAGATTAAAATGGATGACAATGTGAGGTGATTTGGCATGAGCTTGTGGATGAAATGGGTGAACATGTTTGATGAATATGTTCAAATGGTCAAGATTTGATGTGTTGATTGTAGAAAGAATCTTTGGTGGGGTATGATGGTGTTAGGATATGGATGCAAGTAATGCTGTAAACCTAAGAGTTAGACAAGATTATCTATGTTATGGATGTTAATGGTGGTGTTGAATTGAAGATGTGGATAAGATGATTGGTGCAGGAGCACCAAGTTGCTTTCAAGCCTCCATGAGGCCATTTGTAAATAGTTGGTCTATTTTATGTATTGGGTATTATAATAAGGTTTATCAAGCCATTTTATAGGTGTTTGAGTCTTAGGAAGTAATATTTGAAGTCATTTGTCAAATAATGTTTAAAGTTGTTATATATTGTAAAAATTGTAAAAATTGTAAAAGTTGCTCAAGAAAATTGTCAAGCAACTTGTCAAAAGTGTCATTAAAGTGTTTTGTCAACAAACTAACTAAAAGGTGGTTGAAAATAGTTGGTTTTGGTTGTAAATGTATAAGTACACCATCCAAAACTCAAATTGGAGAGGTTGGAGGGGTTGGAGACATTATTTTGGAGTTTGATGAATGGCAACCTCAAGTTTGGTGTGCATTTTATGATTTCTACATTGTTTTCAGGTTGAAGTTGTGATTTGTATGGACTGGTATGGATTCAAATAATGGATTATCATATATGGATGGAAAGATCTCTGTTTCTAGTTTCCAATTATTTTTGTCTCATTGAATTTTATTGAGTTTTGTGGAAGATATGACTATTTTGGTGAGGGCAGGTTTAAACACTGCCTAGGGTTTGCAGTTTTGGGAAAAATGCAATAACTTTATTTTCAACCATTGGATCTTCATAAAAATTGGAAGGGAGGTCTGTAATTATGGTATTGTAAATCTCACCAAAGAGATTGGATTTATTATTTTTTTTGTAGAAGTTATTAATGACTGTTCATTGCATTAAATTGTGGGCTACCATGGTTATGCTTCTGATGTGGCCTAGAATGCACTTAATCATTATTTGAGATGAATAATTCTATGAAAGTTGTGAAGTAAATGGAATTTTGAGTTGTGAATCCTCTTTTCTCTACATCATGTTGAATCCTAAGAGGTTGACAAGACAAATGTGATGTTGAATGGGAGATACACGATGATGTTATATTATGCATGTAAATGTGGATATAGGGAAAGATGATACTATGATGTGGATATATAGTATGGATTTAAATGATAGTCTAAACTTAGGATATGGATGTATAAAAGGATGTTGGTATCAAGAAGATTTTATGATATAATTGCATATAGTATGGTAAGATTTTAAAGTTAAAATGATGTTTGTAAATGATAGTCCAAATGTAAGGTAGAGATGTATATTATGTAGATGAAAAGAGGATTTTAAGTTATGGATGTATCCAAATATTTGGACAAAAGGATGTTATGATATAAATATAAATGATATTATAAACCTAGGATAATGGATGTATGGTATGATAAGAGTGAAAGGTAAAATGATATTATGGATGAGGATATAAATGAGAGTCTAAACCAAGGATAATGGATGTATATAAGGATATAGATGACAAGAGGATGTTATGCTATGCATTTAAGTGAGAGTAAGGATGACAAAAGGATGTTATAATATGGATATACATGATGATATGACCTAGGATATGGATATATGGGAGGATGTAAGCCTATGAATAAGACAAGAGTATGATATGAGATGAATGTGAATGGGGGTATGTACCTAGGATTAAGACAAGAGTATGATATGAGATGGATGTGAATGTGTGTATGTACCTAAGATTAAAATAAGAGTATGATATGAGATGGATGTGAATGAGAGTATGTGGTTTAGAATGATAAGTTGGTAGATAAACCCTAAGGGGGGTATACTAAATATGACATAAGCTTATGTCAAAATGGGGTGGGTTTATATATGATCATAAAAATGAGATTAATGGGTATAGATGTTGGGTATGATCAGGTGTAGATGATGGGGTTGATAGATGTAAATGGTTTTGAGAAGTAAGGCTTGAATTAGAGATGGTGGACACATAAACCTGACCAAGAGGACAATCCTAATCTAAGAAAATAAAAACAAAATAATGATATCAAGTTTCCACAATCCATATCAATTTCTTGCACGCATTTTTGGATTAGATTGTGTGAGAGTTTTTGCATATCAATTTTCCACAATACATATCAATTTCTTGCAAAAACTCTCACACAATCTAATCCAGAAAAGTGTGCAAGGCTACAAAAAAAGCATTTCATTTTTTTGTATTTCATTTTTTTTGGATTTTTTTGTATAAGGCTACAAAAAAAGCATTTGTTATTTGCAACACATAACAAATAATACACATTAACAACCATATAATTATTTAATAAAGGGTTGTGACTTCTTGTGGGCTCACTAGAATACCATATATAAAGGGTGTTGGTAGCTATGGAATGCAAGGTCATGTACCACCTATGCACCCCTTACCTTGGAGGCTTAAGCCTTTCCAAAAGTGAGCTCTACTCAACCATTCAAAAATATGTTATAAGTAACTTCTCAAAAGACTATTTATCTAGTGTACCACAAAATAGCAACCAAAAGGTCTTATCTAGGATTTACAAGCTTTCTATGAAATCCTCAAAATACCACAAGGGTACACGAGGCCTAATATGTGAATTAGAGTCCATCTACAAGCATGGGAGCTAAGTGCAAGTGAAGGTTCCTTCACCTTATGTCTTAATAAACAAGGGCCCCAAAGCTATGCCAAACATGGTGATGACTCTTTTGAGGTACAACTTTCGTTATGCCCTCTTTATATACCCTGCCACAACACATGGTTGAGTTTGTTCCCTTAGTGATAAAATCCAAGGCAAGCCTCTTAGAAGTAAAACCATATATTGCTTATTTATGATCCTCAAGGTCACCCTAAGGTGTAGGAGGAGAACATACATGAGAGTGTACCTTGGGGATTAAAAGACACTTGTTTATTTTTAACCCATATTAAAATAAGTAAATTTTAACCAAATTTTCTAATGGTGAGTAAAAAAAAGAAAACACAACAAATAAAAATAAAAAGGTCTAAAATAGTCTTCAATAGGATGTCCTACAAGACCACATATCAATAGTTTTCAAGTTTTTTATTCACTTAACCAACTATGTTGCATTCAATTGATTAGTCCAAAACCATAAAAAATAGCATTACATAATAATAAAAAGTCTACAATACTAGATTCCTTATGATTTTCTAACATTTAAAAATAATTGTTTAAATTCGACTTCATATGCAAAATTTATGAGCATTTAAAAGTTGCAAACAAAGCATAAATTTTGAGGAATTTACCTAATATTGGAATCCAAGTCTAGAAAAATGGATTGATCCATAACAAAGAGATTTGAAGTGACTTTCCAATACCTATAAAAATCTAAAAATTTGATTAGGTGCATAAAATTTATGATCATTTTCGTAAATAGCTCTATTAGGAAATTTGAAAGGCAAGATGGGGGTCTCTAGGTCCTTGCTAGTTGGCCCTCAGTCATCCACATGACCAAGGGTTGGGTGAAAGAGAATTGGGAATTACATCCAACCCCTTATTTCTAGTGGTTAAGGTCAACCTACAACTAGGGGCCTACTTGAAGTAGAGCTCCTAGTCACCCATGTGACCAAGATTCCCACCGCTGTAAAAAAGTTAAATAACAAGTATAATTTTTTTATGAATTAGAATTTTATTAATAAATAGAAAATAGAAAATAAAAACCTAATTTAAATGATTATGCACGCTTGTGTACATATATACATAACCCGTGTATATAATTATGTATATACATAGTGTTATATATACACACTTGTATATATACCCCTATAGGTAAACAATGTTTATATGCCAAGACCTAACATATATGTATTGTATAAACCTAATGAAACCCTAAATCATCTTATGTATATACCTACATAGGGCTACAAATATTTATGGATATATACCTCTAAGGCACTATTTATAACTAATGTACCTTGGGGTGGTGGGCCTAGCTCCATTGGCTAAAGCATCCTGTTGCAGGCAAGAGGTCATGAGGTCTAGTCTCCCCATCATCCCCATGGTATTAGAGGGCGTGTCATGCCAGCGTCACCAGTCACGTGAAAATTTTATACCAAGTGTACTGCAATTTATAGGGGGACAAATACCTAACCGATTCCTGTAGTCTAAAAAAAAAACTAATATACCTCACAATGTATATCCACTATATATGCACCTAAGCCACCTTCTACGTATACATCTATAGAGAAACATTGTGAAATATATATCAAAATTTTAGACCAAAGGATACATCGTATAGATTTTTGTACAAAAAAATTAGAGACACCATTTTTTTTGAAATATATAGCAAATTATTTCAAAATCATCTCTTGGCCCTCTTTGATTCAACCACAATGTTTGTTTCGTAATATGAGGCTATTATAAAAATTTGATCCGTCATACCCCCTTAAGAAGGTACACACCTACAAGATCAAACTCACAAAAACTCACAAATACAAACATTAGATGTATCCATACACACCAGGTTCACCAAAATGTATGCATGCAAATGAAATAAAATTGAAATCAAACCAATCAAATACTCAAATCAAGCACATACAAACCTTAGATTGAGCATATGTGAAGCTTTACTCATTTTGGAATGTGGGTGCTCAATTCGCCAACATAGCCTTAACATTCTCTAGATAGCAAACTGATAGAATTAGAGTGCTCATAAAATAATCAGAAATGGGTTTGATTTATAGTATTTCAAGATGAATGACTAGGATTCAATGTATAGAGTCTCAGATCTAATCCATGATTTTGGGGACTAATGAGTAGATGTGGCAAGTATAGGAGAGTTGGATATTTTTTCAAATTTAATTAAAATAATAATTATTCCTCAACTCAAAATTGATTGGGGAGATAAAACATTTGATAACTTGTGCATGCGAGAATTAGGTGGACTTGACTATTCACATGAAATATTTAACTCATTGCATAAATGAGTGAAGTGGATTTGATTGATGAGCCAGACCAAGAGTAAGTCTAAGTGAACTAACTAGATTAGACAATCAACTAGATGAAGTGGAATTTGATAATTTAACAATGTATTAAATGAATTATCTATGCACTTGATGTGGTAATTAATATTAAACTTTATTAGTGGATAATGTGCGGATGTGAATAATTTAAATAAATAATTTTAATTTAAATAATAATTTATTATAGTAATGAATAATGATAGCCCAATTTAATTAAATAACTTGGGACTTATTTTAAATGGTTATACATTAGGAGTCCTAGGTGAGAAATGGAATTAAGGTCGTAGGTGATGAATGAATGAATCATGTGATGAGTGTGTACTAGGACATAATGATATTTGTGAAGGAAACATTATTGAGGTGTGTACACCAACCACAAATGCATTCTTCTGAAATGCCTTATTTGAGAGAAATGTGTAGGTGCCAATAGGCATTTTTTGTTCTTCCACACTTTGTGGGACTAAAACGACTATGCTAGCACATTTGGGTGGGTAAATGAATGCTACTAGAGGCCTTATTTTATCCTATAGGTGTCTATATCCTTTTCAACTACATTGCATTGAAGTAGTCTCTTAAGAGCCCTACGAGCAAAAAGTTTCCAAACTTTTCCTTGCCTATTCTATCAATTCATGGTACCTACAAATGTATCATTTACACCCACAAGAGGATGTTGAGTCCCTCTAAAGTGCTTTGTCTCAAAATTTTCAAATCTAGACCATTTGACATACCAATGATGAAATAATTATTGCAAAATGCCTTATTTGAGAGCAACATAAAGGTGCCAATAGATATTTTTTATTCTTTTGCACCTCATGGGATCAAATCAACTACACTAACACATTTGGGTGGATGGGTGAATGCTATTGGAGGCCTTGGTCCATTATTTAGTTCTTTGGATGCTTCCTAGCTACATTACACCAAGGTAGCCTCTTAAGAGCCCTAACAACCAAATGTTGTCAAACTTTTTCTTGCCTATTCTATCAATCTATGGTACCTATGAATGTCTCATTTGCACCTACTTGTGGACATCAAGTCCCTCTATAGTACCCCTATCTCATTTTAAAAAAAATCCAAACCATTTGGCTATGCCAGTGATGAATGCATTATTACAAAATGCCTCATTTGAGAGTAGTGTATAGTTTCTAATAAGCATTTTTTATTTTTTCACACCTCATGGGACTAAATTAACTATGGTAGCACATAGGTGTGGGCAGGTGAATGCTATTGGAGGCCTTAGTTTATTCTTTAGGTATTTGTACCCTTCTATAATACATTACATCAAGGTAGTCTCTTAAGAGCCCCAAGAGAAAAAAGATACCAAACTTTTTCCTACCTATTCTCTCAATTTGTGGCACCTATGAATGTATCATTTGTACCTACAAGTGGATGCCAATTTTCTCTATAATAAACTCTCTCAATTTTTTCAACTCTAAAAAATTTGACCATGCTAGTGAGAATGAGTTCCTATAAAATGATTCATTTGAGAGTAGTGTAAAGGTGTTGATAGGCATTGTTTTCTTCCACATATTATGGGAGTTAATTGACTACACTAGCACATTGGGGTGGGTGGGTGAATGGTATTGGAGCTCTCAATTAAGGCTACATTGCATTCAGGTAGTTTATTAAGTGCCCTAAGAGAAAAATATTGCCAAACTTTTTCTTGTTTATTCTCACAATCCATGACACCTACAAATATCGTATTTGCACCTAAAGGTGGATGTCAAGTCCCTCTATAACACCTTATAATATTTTTTCTTTAGACCATTTTATCATGTCAAAAATAAATATATTGTTGCAAAATGCCTCATTAGAGACCAATTTAAAGGTGCCAAATAGGCATATTTATTCTTCCACACCTCATGGGACCAAATTGATTATGCTAGCATATCGAGGTGGGTGGGTGAATGTTATTGGAGGCTTCAACTTGTTTTATAGGTCTTTGAATCCTTCGAAGATACATTGCACCAAGATAGTCTCTTAAGAGCCCTAAGAGAAAAATATTTCCAAACTTTCAATTGCATATCCTCTTAGTTTGTGGCACCTACAAATATCTCATTTACACCTATAGGTGGATGTCAAGTCCCTCTATAACACCCTATCTCATTTTTTCAACTCTAGGCCATTTGACCATGCCAATGATGCATGCATTCTTACAAAATTTCTCATTTGGGAGTGGTGTATAGGTGCCAATAGGAATTTTTTGTTCTTCCACTCCTTGTAGGATTGAACTAACTATGATAACACATAAGGGTGGGTAGGTGAATGCTATAATCGGAGACCATAATTTATTTTTTAGGTCTACAAATCCTTCCAAGCTACATTGCACTAAGTCTCTTAAGTACCTTAAGAGAAAAAAGTTGCCAAACTTTCACCCACATGTTCTCTCAATCCGTGTCACTTATGAATGTCTTGTTTGCACCTATAACTTATGAATGTCTTGTTTGCACCTATAGGTGGATGCCAAGTTTCTCTATAATTCCATCTCTCAATTTTTTTCTCTAGACCATTTGACCATTCCAACAATGAATGGATTCTTGTAAAATAACTCATTTAAGAGTAGTGTAAAGGTTCTAATAGGTATTTTTGTTCTTTTACACCACGTGTGCTTGAATCAACTATGTTAGCACATCAGGGTGGTGGGTGAAAGGTACTAGAGACCCTTGTTTTTTGTAGGTTTATGGATCCTTCTAGGATACATTGCTCTAAGGGAGTCTCTTAAGATCCCTGAGAGAAAACTATTTCCAAACTTTTTTCTACCTATTATCTCAATCCATGGCACCTATGAATGCCCCATTTGCACCTATAGGTGGATTTCAAGTCCCTCTATAGTACCCTATCTCAAGTTTTTTCAACTCTAGACTATTTGACCATGCCAATGATGAATAAATTCTTACAAAATACCTCATTTGAGAGTAGTGTATATAAAGGTGCCGATAGGAATTTTTTGTCCTTCCATACCTCATGGGACCAAACTGACTATGCTAACACATTGCATGGATGTGTGAATTATATTATATGCCTTAGTTTGTTTCATAAGTCTCCATATCCTTCTAAGATATATTGCATTGAGGTAGTCTCTTAAGAGCCCTAAGAGAAATTTTTTGCCAAACTTTCACTTGCCTATTCTCTCAATTTGTAGCACCTACAAATGTCTCATTTACACGTATAGGTAGATCTCAAGTCCCTCTACAATACCCTATCTCAAAATTTTCAACTCTAGACAATTTTACCATGTCAATGATGAATGTATTCTTACAAAAATGCCTCATTTGGGTGTAGTGCATAGGTGCCAATAGCCATTTTTTTCTTTCACACTTTGTGGGACCAAACCAACTATGCTAAAACATTGGTGTGGGTAGGTGAATGCTATTAGAGGCCTCAATTCATTTTTTACATCTCTAGATTCTTCCATGCTACATTGCACCATGAAACTTGAGAGAACAAAAATCAACCCTTGATATTATCATGATCATGACTTACCTAAGAATGTAATTATGAATACCAATTATCTTTGAGATGGATCATTAAAAATGTATAGAGTTCCTATAGGTTGATGAAAGAAAATAAAATATATAAATATGGAGTCATGATCAAGATAAGGCTATCATAAATGGGAAAAATAAGATTTTCCACTTATCTTTTGGGTGTTCTAAACCACTTTGTGTAGCCCTATCACAATTCTCATCTAGGTTATTGATGTCTTAGGTGTTTTGTCATGATATCCTCATGTTTTGTTGACCCATGATGAATGTTATGAGATTTAAGGAGATAAAAGATTCGTCCTTAATTTATTTATTTGAATTAACTCAATTTAGCTAATACATCTTCCCTATACACTCATTATACACCTCAAACCACATGGAAATCTAATAGCATTGTATATAAATAATAAATATAATAATATCTATATATAATACAAAAATTTATATACATAATGTTATGATGATACCACATATTGTATACATTATTTCATGAATACAATGAACATATAAACAAAGCCATGTAGGAATATAATAATATACATCGATAATAAAATATATGTACATCAAAGTCATATACTTGCATACAATGTTACATGTTGGTAAAATAAAACTGTTTGTAAAAAAATATGCATAGGCATATATAAAAAAATATCATAGTAGGTTAATGGATGGGGATGGAAGAGTCAATGACTCTTTGTCTATCGAGAAGATGGAGATGTGACTGATGGTTGTTAATTTTGAACCTATTGATTGGAACTCCTCTCTAATTTTTTTGGATGTCCATTTATTAATAAAATAAAACTATATTTACATTAAAATATAAAAATGGAAATATATAATGACATAAGTGAATAGTCACTTACCACAAGTTGATAATCTACCTCAGTCATTCTCTACCTCTCTTCATCTATCTAATGGGTAGGCACACACAAATTAGACTTGTGACCACCTGTGACAAGCATGAAGAACAAAATTAGAATAAAGATGAATATCATTTAAATTTATACTAAATGATGTGGGATAAAACAAGAAGCACAAAATAATATCTACATTATTGGCTCATACCTTTGTTAAAGGAATTGAAGATAAAACTATTGCAATAATTCTCACCTCCACTATGCCATAAATATCAAGAGGGATTTCAGCTTATGTCATCAGTTAAAAATAGAACAACATTATTTGACCAAAATATACCTAACATTATTTATGAACATAATGATTACAAATAATAAAAATTAACTCAATGAAAGTTGACATACAACTAATATTAATACCACAAATGGGTGTTGGTGTTGAAGGTCCACCAACCACCTATTCATCATCAAATATTAATTTTTAGATTACCATTGATATATGAAAAAATATTTACATGTAGTATATTTACTATTTTGTTATTATAAATTACATATTTGTGGACTCAACATGACTACATAATTAGGAGCTAAAAGACTGATAGATGTAGGATGAGTGCTCTGACCCTAAAATTTTATTACATATAATTATTTACATTATTTTTCATTAATAATAGATTAATATAGTCAATCTTATATATTTTAAAAGAAAATGTAATAAATTGTAGATTCTTATTGGAAATCACCCATCAATGCCAAAGGTGTTATTGAGCAACTCATATGTCAACATGATATTGTCTAATATAGATGTATCCTCCCAATGGATCTATCTAACATACTCCTAAAACTTGCATCATCTACAGTGTGTTGGAATCCTTTAATCCATAATCATAGATAGACCATAGTTGCAACAAGGGTGAGGTGAGAATTGATGCTTAGAAGTCTCACCCTCAACACCTTGTAAAAATGGCTTGGTATATTGTATTAAGGTTTGTGTCATGGAACTAAATGAATATAAAGTCTCCACCTTGACACACTCTTTTATAGTAAAAGGGATTGTCACATGCTAAATGTTTGGTCTACTTATGGGTCTTAATACATGACAGCCCCCTCCTTGTCCCACACAAAGTCTTTTCCTTTGCCTTGGAAATATTGCATGTCACAATAATTTAGGATCTCATTGAGAAAAAAATCACAATAGAGTTTCCTCAAAAACTATCATAGGGCTTCATTATTGTTGCATGGGGGTTGGTAAAGAACCATCCACCACCTATCCCAAAATTTCCCCCTTATTCATTAGTGTTGGCACCATGAATAGGGAATCTCTTGCAACTTTTATGCAAGGGTGTATTGGCTCTCAGATTAATAAACAATGCACACAAATTGGAATTTTTTACTTATTTATACAATAATTTTGTAGTGTATAATTGTCATGCATTATCCATATGATTGGATCATATATTTATCTGGCCACTAATGTAATCTATATGATAAATGATATACTACAAGGATGACACAAGGGCTCTCTTAGATTGTGGAGTAGTTACATTAGGATTTTTTAATAATTCGGGTAATGTTTGGAGTTCATTTTTATTGGTTTCAATTTAACCTAATACATTTGCTTGTGTGCCATGAGAAGGTCTAGGGATAGATGGAGGATTTTATCTTTTAATTGTTTATACATAAAGAGTACAATTACCATACAATCTCCTTATGATTGGACCATATACTTATTTGGCCACTAAAGGAATCTATATAAGAAATGATAAATTCCAATGATGATGTGAGGGCTCTCTGATGTAAAGTAGTTGCATTAAGATTTTTAAATATATCAATCAATGTTTGGAGTTCATTTTTGTTGGTTTAAATTTGACCTAATAAAGTTTCTTGTGTTTCATTGGAAGGTCTAGGGGTATGCGAAGGAGTTTCAAGAGGGTTAAACTATGCTTGCTCTTCAATTGGAATTCCCTCCACATGATTTATGGAATTAGTGTTTGGGGCTGTTGAGGAATTTTTAATTCTTGAATTTAAAAAAATGAATCAAAATAAATGAAAAATAATAATTATACTTTAAACCACTAAAAATATAAAAAACCTACCTCCTCAACCTCATGCATGTCATGGTAGCATTGTGTTAGCTTATATCCACTCAAGGATGTCATAAATGTTCTTGTGCTTTTCCTCACTTGTGTTAGAGCTTAGAAAAAATGGGGTTACTCTCAAATGAGCTCTACCTCTTTCTTTTTTTATTTTTAACATAGAAATAACATGAGAACATTATAATGCACTCATGTTATTACTCGACAGTGACCAACCTAGGTTTGGTCACTATCGATCCATAATGCGAGCACATTATAACATGCTTGCATTTTACTTTTTGTGGATCAAAAAGTGGCTATGGCCACTTTTTGGTCCCCCATATTTGTGAACATGCCTAACATCTGATATACAAAATAAGAAAGAAAAAGTAACAAGTATAGGATCTAGCCAAATTTTATATGAAGGTAAAGAAAAATATTTTCTATTGGTGCATGGGAATATGATGCAAAAAAGTAATAATTAGTTGTTAAAATTTCTAAGTTAATATTAATGCTTGCAGTTGGACTATGTGCTTGTATGTTGAAATTCGATTTTTTTCATATTTTATGAGTTCATTGTGTTGTCTTGCTGCTAGCTTGAAATAAATTGTAATGAGAATTTTGATCTTAATATTAACACAATCTTTCTCTTGAGTTGGGAATGGAATAACTCAAACTAGGTAGTAAATGGAGAAATTAAAAATATTTGTAGTTATGTGGCATTATTTTAATTTTGATTATTTTTCTCATCAATATTGCTATACAGAACAAGAACACGAACAAGAACAAGAATATCTTCCACTCCATTACTATTAGAGTCGATTTAGAGGGAGTGAAGGCTTGTTATTTTAATATTTTATAAAATATTCTATATTTTTATATGCATGTTGTTTCTTTTCCTAAATGAATTATGTCAAATATTTTATTGGCCTCATGTATTCTTTGACATTTTCATATGTATTGGTTCAGGTAGGATATCTTTGTATACATTGATGACCCTACTTGAGCTTGATATACTTCAAACATTGAGATATGCACATGTAAACAACCATATATATGTATTTTACCTTACTTTAAAATATGAATTTCATTTAATAGCTAAGTGGGATACTTAGGAATGATTTGTATATTAATAATTATCCCTATCATTGTGATTTTATACAATGTATTTATAATTATTATATATTGGTGTATAGTTGTAATGATAATTTTTAGGATCATGTTGTAAAAGAGTTGAAGATAAGTACCTTCCTTATGGGATGCACTTATAAACTAAAATTAAGTTAGTAATGCCACTTAAGATACAAAATTTCACAATAATAATGAGTAGAAAGGAATAATTATATCATCGTGCATTATTTTGTGTACTAATATTGTTGAGTGTATATTCATGCATGATATTCGAATGAATGTAGTATTAATAACAATAGTGGGTATTAATGTGAGTTGGGATAAATATACATATTCAAACCTATATCTTATTAATGTTATAATGAGATGATAAGATAACTATCATATATGTCAGCATTAGTAAATGTAAAATTTCATACCTAGTGGAAAATTTGAAGGAGGTTGTAGATATCTAATTTGACTCTGTATTTGAATCCTAATGGGTGTTTGTAAAGACTCGAAATAGTGATTAATTTAATTTTATAGATATTGTGAGCTATAAATAATAATGTTTACAATATGTGTGTGCATACAAAATGAATTTCTTGTTGATAAGTAATTAGCCTAGGAACCATGTTAATGAGATGAGTGTATAAGAAATTATGGGGTGTTCATGGAGGATTACAAATAATATTCAACTGTTTAAGTTGAGATATTAGTGCCCTTGGATGAAAGTAATTTAGGATAATTTTATTAAATTGGAAGCTTGATAGGGTTTTCTTTCATATTGTTAAGCATTGTTAATTATTGGGAATCATTTTAAGGAGTGATATTGACATATGAAATAGTAATCTAGGAGTTTGGAGTTTGGTTATTAATCAATAAATTTTATGGTTTATGGAATTTTTGTGGAATGAGTATTGGTAAATAATGATTTGTTACATTATTTTGTCTTAAACCCTTCTATGGTTTTCCTTCTATGATATTATTTCTATTTCACTTCTATGAGGAATGTTACTTGAGTGATTATGAAACCTTGGGTATAAGAACCTATGTTTATGATCCTTGAGAGATTTATGGTGAGGATAACTATATGCAACTTTGATCTCATTTGAGAATGGGTATGGTGAATAATGCCCCTAGACCCAAGTTAGTAAGAAAGGGGTCTAGGGAATGGCTCTAGAGTTGGTGTTGTTCATAATATTGATCAACTCTCACTCTTTAGTATGCTTTATCTTGAGGTTGAAATATGCACCAAATGGTAGTGAACTCAACTTTTCAATTAATATGTTCCCATATATAAGTTTGGGTTGATAAAAGACAATCCATCATTGTCAAACTTATTGAATTTGAGGTTTGTGGTATCTAGTTTTCCAAATCTACTCCAATCTTGGATGAAATTTTAGAGTCTTTGTCATCATGGTCTATCTTGATGTGAATGTATGCAAATGCGTCTAAAATTATCTGAACTAAAATGATTAAAGATCTTGTGTGGGAAACACTACAACATGGTGTGTTGGTTTAGTGATAAGTATAGGAAGGTATACGTTATCCTCCAAAAAATTGTGAGGTCTATTCTTCTAGGAAATAAGAGCATGATAAAAATGGCCTTGACATGGATATGGATGAATACTTGATTTTTTAAATTATATAATGATGATGTGGAATTAAGATGACATGATTTAATGGTGTGAATAACACTTCAATTATGGAGGACCTACTTGCTCTAAATATGTGCCTAGATCTATGTTGAGTTAGGATGGAATTACTTATGATTGTCTTTGCCAAATATGGACAACTAGTCATATGTATTACCAAATATCATTTGATGTTTTACCTTTATATCTATTGGCTAGATAATGCATGTTAAGTTTTATGATTAGAACTAGAATTTTTTTTTGATTGATTAAGTAGGGAAAAGGGCCCTGATTGAAACAAAAATTACATCATGAAAAGATCAGCAGGTGGTTTGAAACAACAAAATAGGAAGCCCACCAAACTTCCCATTCCCCCAACCAAAATGCTTAACCAATCCCTTTCGATCAAACATATCAACTTTCTATCATACGGATCAAAAAACCAAAAACTATCATCAATAACACCCTTCCCTATCCATCTACAATACTTATAAACATCGATCATAATGTTCCTACTTAAAGTATACACAACATTATAGAAATTTAAGTTCAGGCACCCACGACCATGACCAGTAGCAACAGTCCTATTAAACATAGTAGAAATAAGCATAAAAAAATAAAAGAAACCAGCACAGTAAAGCAACTAGTCTATGCATCCTCGATCAACTTCCAAGCTTTGACTAGATCTTCAATAGTGTTGTGCACAGTTGCCTTCAACTCCATCTTACCAACTAAGTCCTCTCCATCACCCGTGGCTTTCTTCTTTTGCTGTTTTTTTATTTTTCCCATCCTTGAGACAGTAACCATAACTGCTTTCTTCATCACAAAATCAACCACCATGCACACATTCTTAACTACCTCTTCAAGGGTCTGAATTTTGTGGACATTTCCTTTTGCTTTCATATCTTTCTCCAAATCCTTCAATATTTCCTCAATTATTCCATTAATCAGACCTTCTAGGGCTTGGAGTTTGTTGTTCCCCACCATCTCAAGTAACTTCTACTCCAAAATTTGCATCCTCTCCTCCAGTCTTTTAAATCTCCTGTTCTCATCCTCTTCAGTGTTAATTGCCTCTTTGCTAGTATTCTCGACCCCGTCTTGATTTTCCATTACATTTGCTTCCTCCTCGTCACAAACAATCTCATTTTGTGACTCCTCCCTTTCCTTATCACCCTTACCTTCCTCACTTTCAACCACTGATTCCTCTTCTTCTATCGAGTCTCCACCAAGACTGTCCATAATTTCTTCAGTTGAGGAATCATTCTCCTCTTCATCTTTTTTCTCAACACTTTCCAGAGGGCTTTGGGTTCTTTTTTCCTCTGGGCTTTGTTCATTTTCTTCTTCTCCTGTCCTTTTGACGCCACCATAGCCAATATTTTAGACCTTCTACCACCCTGGTTCAAACCTTCCATCTCATTGCCATCAGGAATAGAAATAGTGTCCACCTCTTCACCCAATTCACTCAATATCAATCTCGTCCTTTTTTTAGTTCCCAGCTCCATCGATATATCTTTTCTTTTTTGGGGAGTGATCACAAGTAAGTCCATCCACATGGTAGTATCAGGGCTTTGGGCTTTCTTACTAGAATTATCAAGGCTTTGGGATTTCTTGCTAGATTTTTTAGGCATCGGGGAGGGGTGGTCTTTGAGAAGCTCAATTTTCACCGAGCTTTGAGGTTTGGGGTTTTCAATCATTTTCAGAACCAAATTTTTCTATGGAGTCCTAGAAATCACAAATTTATAGATGGCTCTTATGAGGCCCTGATGTAAAGGTGGATTGGCACCATGAGTAAGACTCTGGCTTAGGGAGGAGAATAGGAAGAAAGGCAAGTTAATTTTTTCTTTATGCCTAATGTGGTTGAGAATGGGGAAGTTATAACCATGAACTGACTGGTATCAACCTTTAAGAGTAAAATATTTCATAACTATAAAGCAGACATTGTGATATGGAGGTGGCAACTTAACCCTAGAATACCCATTTTGAAATCTTTCTGGTTTTTCTTTTCCTTCAAAAAACTTTTTGAAATAATCCTGACACTTACCATTGATGACCTTTGCAACCTTCGTGCCTTCATACGCCAAACTCGTCACTTTAGCAATTAGCTTAGCATCCACCTTAAACTGAAGCCCTCCTAGAGTAACTTCACCATCTCTCCAAGCATTAGCAAAGTCGTAGCTAAGTTTCTCATTATAGCCCTCCATAGCAGCAAAATATTGAGTAAAACCCGTCTGTTTAAAAAGACTCTAGAGCTCCTCATTGTTGCGAAGTGAGTCAAATTTATGCGACTTAGTAAACTTTCTGGGGCCTCCCATATTATTATCAGAGCTATGGTAGTTTTTGGGAACGAGAAGGAATTCACTCCTATTTTCTTTAGCGTCCACAACACTTGCAACCGGTAACTCCACACACTCAGTTCTAATGGAAACTCGATGACTATTCATTTGGGAACTAAACAACTTAGGGTTTTTTCTATAATTCATAAATAAATTCACTCCACGATTACCACCTTTTTTCCGGTAATCGTTATTGCTTGCAGCAACTCTGCCTCCCTTTCTAACAATGATAGTATTTGTCTTATTCCACCTTTTATTATTATTTTTGATGCATCTCCATCTGTCACATCATAGATCAATCCACTAATTACACCACATGCTATTTATGCCCTGGTTTAAATTTTTCCTTTCTTGGCACTCGTCCTTGTTGTTTGAATGTCGATTCCCATGATTGCAAATCCATTTATCGAGATTTAGCAATATTTTTAAAATATGCCTATGCCACCTTCCACTCACATGCCAACTTTCATCCATGGGGTCCACATCCTCTTTATCCTTCTCATCCTGCCACTCATTTTAATAATTAAGCAATCCCTCCTCATAGACCTTTTTTGAGTATTTCTCCCAAGTCTGTCTTTCGCAGGACTTCCTTAAATTGATTAGGCAAATCATTGAAGCCCCAATTTATTAAGGTTTCTTCATTTACGCCAAGGTTGGCCATTGCATCTGCCGCCCTATTTCCTTCCCTTAATGAGTGGAAAATTTTAACACATTGAATCTCTTGCAAAATGCTTTTACAGTCTTCCAACATATCTTTAATTTCGCATGGAATATTTGCCTTACTGTTGAGATAGTCTATTATCAATTTAGAGTCTCCTTCCACAATAGCCTTATTATATCCCCTTTCCCTAAGAAGTCTGGCTCCTATCCAAACAACCGAAGCCTCAACGAAGTTATTCGTGGCTGTTCCTAAACCTTTGTTATATCCAATCAGATAGGCTCCCTTATCATCTCTTATCACTCCACCAGTTGCAGCTCATCTAGGATTCTCCTTCGAGCAACCATCAAAGTTGCATTTCACCCATCCCGGGGAATCCAGATTGTCCTCCTTCTTATAATTTTTTTAACCAATTGATATTATTTAAGTCATGAGAGAGCTCCCATTGTTGTTTTATGCTTAACTCTTGCTGAGTTGGTTGTTTCTTATCCTGCCTATACTTACAACTTTCCATGTTTTCTTGTATTTGTCTTTTCACAATTAAGCATAACTCCTTAGTAGTTCTTGCAGTCTCCCTAAACACTCTATTATTCCTCTCCTTCCACAAACCCCAAGCCAAAAATGGGGGAATTTGTCCCCATAGATCACAAATTATATTGTGAGAGAAAGGGAAAAAGCTCCATCCTTCCACAAACAATTGGACATTAGCAGGGAAAAGCCACTCCACCTTTAGAGTGTTAAGGAAAAAACCCCAGACTTCTTGGGCATAAGAACATTGAAAAAACAGATGCATGATAGTTTCATCTTCTTCATTACAAAGGCTACATCTATTGACAAGGTACCAACCTCTTTTCTTAAGGTTGTCAATCGTGAAGATCTTACCATGGATAACCATCCACCAGAAACAATTAATTTTTGGGATGAGGTTCTTCCTCCAAACCTTAAGCCAGTAAAAGGAGCCCAAGATCATAGTTGGCTACATTATTGAGTCATAAGCAGATTTGACCGAAAAACTACCACTAGCAGTTTTTGTCTAGATCCATTCTTCCTTTTTGTTTCTTGAAAACAGATCAAGATTTCCAATTTATTTCATAAGTTGATCAATAGCAACATCCCAACCCTATTGTCTGTTTCCTCTTAGAACAACATTACTTAGATAGCCTTTGAAGCTTTTCCAATTGTGTCGTCATCCATCCCACACAAGATAATTAGAAAGTTTTTTCCCAATTTCTCTTTTCAGTCTTCCTTTTATTAGTTTGAGATCTTCTAAGGCCGACAGTGGGGTCAGTGTGGGTCAGAGGTCATCCCAAAAATCAGTGTTGAGCCCATTACCAATCCTCACTTTTGCACCTCTAGTTAACACTCTAATTTTAAGGAGGTTATTCCAAAACACAGATCCATGCAGAAGCTCCTTCTTCCTTAGAAAACAGCTAGCATCCTTATTGCTGAGATACTTGGCTCTAAGGATAGTGGCCCAATCTTTTTCATTTTCCAAAAGAAACCAACCCATTTTAACCACCAAAGCCTTATTAAACAATTTTAGTTTTCTGATGCCTAGTCCTCGTTTTTTTGAGAGACACACCTTCTCCCATTTGATAAGAGCCATTCTTTTCCTTTCCTCCACTCTGGACCATAAAATTTTTCTTTGAATGGTTTCAATTCTCTTAGCAATATAGGTAGGAATATTGAACATTGAGAGATAATAGACAGGAATATTATGAAGAGATGCCTTTAAAAGCTGATTTTTTCTAGCCAAGCTCAATAACTTACCTTTCCAGCCAGCTAATTTTTTCTGGACTTTCTCCACAATATAATTCCAGTAGTTACTATTCAGCTTTTGAGAGAAAAAAGGAAGGCCAAGATAAGTAGCAGGTAGTTCCGCTTCTTGACAGCCCAAAATCCTTATTACTTTATCTTTCACAAGCTCGCTAGTATTGAAGAAATACATTTTGCTTTTTTGGTAATTTATACACTGTCCAGACAATTCAGCATAATTATCTAGAATAGTTTTCCATTGTTTAGCTTCAATAACCGAGGCTTCCCCTATTAGAACGCTATCATCAACAAATTGTTGATGTGAGGCCAGGGGCAAAGTAGAAGCAACACAAAAACCCTTCAAAGAATTATTATTGAGTTGTTTCTGCATGTTGCAACCAAGAGCTTCTACCACAATAACAAAAAGGTAGAGAGATAAGGGATCCCCCTACCTCAGCCCTCTACCTAGTGAGAAAAAACCATGGGCAATACCATTAACCAAAACTGAGTGCTTTAGTGTAGTAACACAGGCTTTTATCAAATTGAGAAATTTACCTTTGAAGCCAAATTTTTCCAGAACGACAAATAAAAAATTCCAGGTGACTCTATCGTAAGCTTTAGAGATATCCAATTTCAGCACCATACTTGGATTTTTGTTGTAATCCATAGAGTGCAGGATCTCATGAGTATAGATAGCTGCATCCATAATTTTCATTCCTTGAACAAAACCTTTTTGATTAATAGCAATCATCTTCCCTAAGATCCGCTTCAACCTGTTGACAATGATTTTGGAGAAAATCTTATAAGTAACTTGTTATATAGACTTATTGGTCTATAATCATTTATTGAAGCAACTTCATTGGATTTTGGAATAAGGGCCAAAAAAGTGGTGTTCATCTGATTCAAGATTTTATCCAATCTAAAAAAATCTTGGACAGTTGTTAAGATGTCATTAGACACAATCTCCTAGTAAACTTTCAAGAAACTAGGAGGGAAACCATCAAGTCCCAGAGCCCTGAAGGCTACAAAGGAGAACACAACCGCCTTCACCTCTTCCATAGTAATACTCTTAGCTAAGACTTTTAGGTCATCATCTATGATAACATTAGGTATAACCTACAAAAATTCCTCCAATTCTAGGTTATCAATCCGTGAAGGCTCCTGGTAATTTGAAGAAAAGGAAACAACCTCATTAGCTATTTCATCTTCCCTTTCAAGTTTAGTACCATTAGAGGTAATGAGGGATCTGATCCTATTCCTTCCTCTATGCTTCATAGTAGATTGGTGAAAAAAATTAGTAATCCTATCACCTTCCTTAAGCCACTGAATCCTAGATTTTTGTTTCCAAAAAATATCCTCCTTCTTACTTATTTTATGCCATTGGGCTCTAAGCTCCCTCTCTATTATATAGATCTCCTCCTCACAATTTCTTGCCTCCATTTGATTCTAGACTTCCTTAAGTTTCAAATTTAGATCTCTCTTAGTATTAAATATATTCCCAAAAGTGTTTTTGTTCCATCCCTTAACCTTTTCCTTTAATCTTTTTAACTTCTGCATTAATCTAAACATCGGGGTACCATCACAAGGCATGTTCCAACATTCCTCAACTATAGATTTAAAGTCTGGATGAAGGGACCACAGGATTTCATATCTAAAAGGGTAAGGTTTTTTAATCATCCTATCCTCCCATTCAAGAAGAAGAGCACTATGGTCGAAACTTGTTCTAGGAAAAGTAGTAAGAGAGACATTCTGTAAAATATTCCAATTAGAGGATATCAAGAATCTATCCAGATTTACTTGGATAAGTTGATTACCTTGTCTTCTATTGGTCCAAGTAAAATGGGAACCCATAAGAGGGATGTCCATAAGTCCCACTAAATCAATGAAACTTGAAAGATCCATCATACTTTCTAAGAAGTCAGTCAGGCCTCCTTTTTTCTCAGAAGGATACAACAGGGAATGAAAATCACCACCAAGCATCTAGAGATCATCTTTGTTGTGAGACATAACTCCATCCAACAAGTTCCATAAATCCAACCTATCCAATCTTGAATTTGGACCATATATATTCCCTAAATGCCATTTAATAGAAGTATCTCCATCCTCCATGTTGATTATGAGGTTGTTCTTATTTTTGAATTTCAGCTTTCCACTAAACTGGGAAGAATTCCAACAAGTTGCAATCCCACCAGAGGCCCTTTTCACATCACTGGCATCGAAACCAGCACCAGGCCAAAGCCACTTCAAAGTTTTCTCAAAACTTTCCTTTTTCATTTTTGTTTCCTGTATCAAAAGGATATCAAGTTTCACCCCAGCTAGGCACATCTTCAACACATGCTATTTATACGGGCCATTAAGACCCCTAATGTTCCAAGAAATAATCTTCATAACTATGAAGGGCTAAAGAGCAGAATCAGGCTGATACTACGCAAAATGGGGAGTCGACCTCCCCTACTTCCTTTTTGGTTTGTTCCCTACCAATGAGTCCAGGGTTCTCTGTTTCCCTGCTACCACATCTTTTGTTGTTTCTTTGACTCTTGCTTCTTTTGATTGTGGTCTACCAACTTTACTGTTTCCCCCCACATTTGGTTTTTTCTTTTTTCATGATTTAGTGTTTATCCATCCTTTGTCATCATTGTTTTGAGACATTTTCTCCTCCCCCATAGTTGGTTCCTGGTGTTCTTGGGTTGGGGTTAAAAGCTGTTCCTTTTGGCTTATTATTTCCCCCTCCTCCTTGACTTCATTTTGTTGTTCATCCTGAAATATTGGAGGTTCTTTTTGGCTTATTATTTCCCCCTCCTCTTGGACTTCATTTTTTTGTTCATCCTAAAATATTGGAGGTGAAGCTATTCCCTTATTTTCCTTTTCTTTATCCGATTTCGCCAAAGATGGCGAGGTAACAGGTTTGTTGGCAACCTCTGAAAATAGCCTATCCAGATTATCTTTTGAGCTGTTTTCCTAATCTGGATTAAAGGATTTTTCAGTAATAAACAATTTTTTATTGGGAGTTGAGATTTCAACTTCCTTTGAGTTGTTTTTCAAAGTCTTATTCTTCAACAAATCATTCTCTTGTGTCTCAATTTAGGGAATCTTAGGCATAAGAGGAGCTATTTTACAAGCATCTTGTAACATCTTAGATTTTTCTGCATAGCATGACTAGATAAACAAAGTTAAATCCTAATCTAAACAATCTAAAATCTAACAACAAAGAACAAGGAAATAAACTAAACTAATAAAACCAAAATGATCTCACCGAATATGTGTTCATCCCTTCGAATTATCTTGATTGTTCTTCTCCATTTTGCCTTTTCAGTATTCTTGCCCTCAGATTTATGTGTTTGAATGCAAGTATAGTATTGTCGAGTGTCTAAGAAAAATATCAAAGTTGAATTTCTTCTCAAAAGTATGTGATTTCGGGAGGAGGAATAATGATTGTGACAAGCCATTTTATATATTTTGTGTTTTCGAACGATCGGCTCAGATTGAAAGAGAGATCGACGGACGAGATTGATGAATGCCATGCGATGTGAGTTATGTGTCAGATAGAACATGAGTTAGAATGCAAGTTAGAACACGAGTTCAGGAAAGACTGAAGATAGAGACTAATTTAGAATGTGAGTTAGAACACAAGTTCAGATCTTAATCTCCAAAAATAGAAGAAATAGACTTTGTATGCAAAAGCCAAAGTTGGAACTCGAAGACTTCATGCATTCGAATGCAAAAGAGGAGTTAGAACTAGTTAATCGACCAGTTGTAACAGAGAGTCTTCTCGCAAAAATAAACACGAAGATAACTAAAGAACTAAAAATAGATCTCGAGTCAGAAGGTGAGTGAATGAATTAGATAACTGAATGATAGAGGAATGTGACATAAATAATCAAATATGAATTAAATGTTAATTTAATTCAACATTCGAAAATGAAAGATTTTAATTAAATAAATAAAGTAATTTATTTAATTTGATTGTTTGAAAGGATAATATGAATAATTAAATAATAAATATTTAATTATAGATAAAGGGGGTTGAATAAATAATTAAATAAAGATATTTAATTATAGTTGGAAAAGTATGATAAAGGGGTAATTAAATAATAATTTATTTAATTGATAGATAAAGGGGTTAAAATTAATTAGTTCACAACATAATTAAATAAATATGATTTATTTACTTAATCAAGTTGAATAAAGATTAATAATGAATTAATTAAAAATGGGTATTTAATTAATAGAGGAAATATGTGTTGAAAAGGTTAATTAAATAATATACATTATTTAATCAAGATGACAGACTATAGAAAATTATGTCGAAATGTGTACTCGCAGGCCTATACCAATTTTCGGTATCTACAGTTTGCCCCTCTTTGATACAATATTGGTACGACGTTGTGTCAAAGAAAATATGCCCCGATCGTGCCCCAGCATGAAACAGGTTAAGGTATGCCCCCTCGGGAAAATTGACAATTTTTGAAAAGTTTCAAAAAAATTAGGAAATATTCTCGATAAGTCAATTTGATAGTCATAAATGCTATGGAGTTGATGGAATTGAATTTGGAGTTAATACGGATGAATACGAGTCGTTTGAAGTTAGAAGGCTACGTGGCCAATAGAGAAGGGCTGAAGAAATGCCATTTTTAACACACCTATAAATAGGAATTAGGGCTAAAATCAATTCATTTGCACCCAGAAGAGTTAGAAAAAGAGGAATTTTTCTCTGACCAGCTGACGAAGATGACTCTTATCCCACATACTAGGCATCGAGGATATCGGATCCAGATGTTTAGGAGGCCAGTCAACACAGGACCATCGGTATGTACCCGAAAACGAACTTGTCAAAGTTATTTTTGCATGCATTTTAAGGCATTAGAAAAGTAATCATGCAAATGCGGTGCGTCGTAAACGATGCATATGCCATCGTATTCGCCGCATCTGACTGCAAAACGACGCATTTGCAAAAACTCGTAAGGGCTAGTTTTGGCTGATCAGGGAATGAACACATTTGAATAGAAATGCATCGCATGTGTTGTTATGCAACACATATGCATTAGGAATAGACGCATGTGATGTATTTCACCCCATATGTAGGTGGGCGATAGAATGTAGAAAATGAACCGCATGTGCAAAAATGCACCGCATATGTTGTAGATAGGAGGGTGATGAAAAACGAACCGCATTTGTGAAAATGCACCGCATGTGGGTAGTGAACCACATGTGCAATAGTCGAAATGGGTTTGTGAAAATATGCGACGCATATGAAATATGCACCGCATGTGAAGATCTGTGCAACGCATTTGCAAAAATGCACCGCATTTGTAATGTGAGCCGCATTTGACTGGTTAAATTTTTGAAAAATTTGCCAAGGAAAATTTGAAAAATGCTGACATCATGGTTAAATTGCAGGTGGTGTTAGATCCTATTTATATGCGGGAGTCTTGACCAAACACATTCAACTTGAGAGACAAGTTGAACTCTACAGAGATTCGGCTTCTATGGAAGCTAGGCCTTCGTCATTGTTTGTCGATGCTTGCCATTCGGGTGAACAAGGGGATGTTGATGGCACTGTGCGAGCGATGGCATTCAGAGACATCGTCATTTCATTTACCGACTGGGGAGGCCACTGTCACATTGGAGGATGTGTATAGGATTATGAGATTACCTATTAGAGGTGAGCGGGTTATGTATGATACCCAACAAGGATTGACAGAGTTAGCACGGTTCTATCAGGTGGATGACATCAATAGGCTCAGGATCGAACATTACAAGATTAGATGGCCAGTACTGGCAGATAGATATGATCGGATCAATTGTATCCTATGTACCTTGATTGGGGGTGTAGTTCTTCCAGACAGACGGGGTCACGGATTTCCAGTGGGATGGGGAGCTATGCTGGTCGGCATGTTGGAGTTTGAGATGAGATATGCATGGGGTCCATGTCTACTTGGGATGTTGTACTTCCATTTACATGACATCGCCTACAAAGATGCATAATCATTGAGTTGTGGCATGACACTATTGATGGTATGGGGTTGGGAGAGGATAGCTGTTTTCCATCCTCCAGTTATAGTAGAGAGAGAGGAGAGACGCCTGTATGTGTTTCGATATACAGGACAAATTACATAGACCCATGTGGGAGACACAAGGTACTAGCGACACGCCTTGGATATTCTTGATTAGTTCACATGGAGACCTTACATGGATTGTGAGGAGTGGGTGGATGAGGATATACCTTTTCCA